>CATIWC010000808.1:0-384794 GCA_948472305.1 Vicia faba | reverse complement strand
TGAGCATTGTTTATTGTTTGAAGTTTCTGAAAATTATGTTGAAACCATGACTTTGTGATTGAAATTTCTCTATGATCTAGCCTTTTCTCTGCTTCAAATTTGTGATGGTTGTGTTCATGGTACTGAGATCTATGATTTTTCTTTTTATATCATCTAATTTCATGCACTATTGAATGAGATATAAGGCTTTGAAGAGGCTCGAATAACATTGATTTAGAGTTTTACATTGTTGTTGGTTTTGTGTCTAACAAGGAAGATGAAAGCTAATTGGCTGATTTGAATTTGATCGGGTCCCACTGCCACTGTGTCCAGTACTTGTTTATTATATCTTATTTCCTTATTTTAATTTTCCTCATCTTTTCTTCATCTTTTCCATTTTTGTTTTGCAATTTTAACTTCACAAAAATTCAAAAAAAAAAAGATAATACACTTTGATGAGTCTATTTTATTGTCATAATTTTTATTTTTATTTTAGAAAATTTGTGACTTTAATTAAATTAATTGATTAAATGTGTCATTTCTTTGTTTTCTTTTGTTTGATTTAATTTTTGATAATAATTTCTTAATCCAAAAATTACACAAAAATATGTTTGATGTTTATTGATGTTTTAATTAATTTTGTATGGTCTTGAACCAATTTTTTTGGTGGTTTTGCTTTGACACAAAAATTATTGAAGTTAATTATGGATTCTGGAGGTTTTACTCGCTTATGCTTGAAGATTGCTTTAATTTTCAAAATTCATTCACTTCTAAAAATCAAAAAGAAATTCTTTAAGGTTCTTGAACATGTTAGGATCATGTAAGTGAATTTTAATTAATTTTATCTTCTGGTTGCCTAATTTTCATAAATTGTTTGGTTTAAGGTGTCTAGTTTGATGACTTTCTTTATTAGCTTTGACAATTGAACTTCATTTGCATCTTCCCCTAAAGTTTAAAGAACCCTAATTGATGTTTCTGACTTTTATAAATCTTAGGGATGTAGGAATAATTTTGGTTTGAATTTTAAAGCCTTCTTTTTATTTTTTCTTGAATTATCTAGTGAATGTGTTCCACTAGTCTTGTAGAACCTTGTTGAGTTTCATTTAGCAACTTATGAACTTATTAAGAGGCCAATTTTTGGACACATGATGGTCACATGTTTTATTTAAGATAAAATCAACTTTGATTAATTTTATTGATCATTTTTTTAGTTGTTGATGATTATTTTCTTTGATCCTTTGATTTGCCAAATTTAGAAACCCTAATTACATTATGATTGTGATTTTGGTTTGATCTTGTCGATTACTTTGAATAAAATTTCCATATCTTGAAGGATGACATGTTAAAGGATAGTTCTTCAAGAAATTGATAATAATTTGACTTCAATTAGTCCTTCTCCGCTTCTTTACTTTCATTTGATCATACTTTTGCTTATACTTGAGACATGGAGAATGCACTTTGTGCAACCCATAAGGAACCAAGTTCCTCTCTCTTTCTATCATTATCACCACATGACAAGAGACTTTAGTTCATACACATGAACCATTCAAATGATCTATCATTGCCTCTTTTCTTGTGAACTTTAAAGTCTTTGTTCATCTTCTGTGATCATAATTTAGGAGATTGTTTGGCGCATTCTCACTTGAGTATCATTGATCCAAAATTATTGAATTTTATTTAGTATCCTTTTGAAATCTAATGTCTTAGTGCTTTAATTCATAGATCTTAATATTCTTTTACTTGTTTTCATTTGCAAGTTCATCCTGATGACTTTATAAGAGCTACATTCTCTTTCTTTACTTGAGCTTTTGAACTTATTGTTAATGATCTTTTCTATGCTTTGAACTAATTATTTGTTAGTGATACTTAGTTTTTTCTACTTCCAAATATGCTTAAGTACATCAACGTTTGTTTACTTTCACAAGTAATTAGTTCATTTTGCTTGTTCCATCTTGTTTGACTACATACATGACTAGTTTTTGTGTGTTGTTTTAAAATTTCTCATGCCATCTTTTATTGTGGATTGTAATGATTAAGTGAGTATCATTATATTAAATTTACTTATGACTTGTATGTTTTGACATCCTTTTACCATAGTCCCTCTTCATCTATACATTGATTGAAAGTTCACATGCCATTAGGAGAAGTTTAGGGTTTGGTTTTGGTCATTACTTGCTTCAATCTTTGAGTATGCCTTGCCATGATGCCTTTGTGATGTCTTAAGTTCTCTTATGTGTATTAAAACCATGTATTAGATTATTACTTCATTACTTTTGATGCCTAAATGCTATGCTTATTTACTCACACACCTGTATTCATTTCACTTCATAACTTTGAATGATGTTTGTGTACTTTGGAGCTTGTACCATGATTGTCTCTCTCTCTCTCTCTCTCTCTCTCTCTCTCTCTCTCTCTCTCTCTCTCTCTCTTCCCATATCCCTTCTTTTTAAACTTCTTTTGATTGATAGCATTGCATGAGGACTTATGTCCACTTAGGGTTGTGGTTGCCTTTTCTTGTATGATTTGATTGTGATTATTTCTCAAGCATGCTTGTATGATGATGATGATTACTTGATGTTTTATCTTCTAACTTTTACACTTATTCATCTATTTCACTTCACTACACCTCCCTATGTTATGATAAGTTAGGCACTTGACACATAATAAGTCTTCACTAGCTAGTGTGCTTATATGTATGACTTCTCTTGTGACTTTTAAGTCCTTGCCTCTTGCGTATGAACCTTAGGGGATCCTTTTAAATGTTATAATGTTTACTTTTATTCAATGTGTCTTCCCTTTGTATATTCATTACTTGTCTTAGACTTAGGTCAATCCTTGCCACTTGTTTGAGTTTCTTCTGCTTTCACCACGCATGTTTGTTTTAGTTAGTTGATGTTTGCTAACATGTGACCCCTTGGTGATGATTTATGATGCCTTAAAGCATGTTTAGAATTATGTATCTGAAGAATTGAAAAATACAAGAAAGGGGGGGGGGGGGGGGGGGGGGGTGGGGGGGTTGAATTGTAACTTTAAAAATCAATGCAAATGACACGATGATTTTTATCCTGGTTCGTTTGATCTCAAACTACTCCAGTCCACCCGCCAAGGTGATTTTGCCTCTCTCTAACGAGGTCTTAATTCACTAATCAAACTGATTATAAATCTACTTTGACAACTGCCAAAGTCTTCTTGATTACAATCACAACCCGATTTATCTCAAGGAAATTCACTAACAAAAGAAAAAACAAAGTAGTGTACAGTATGTTTTTCGTTACAAAAATAGTATCACAAAATTGTGATGTATTACACAATTTAAAGAATAATTTGAATATTGAGTAGCAGCGTTGAAAGATCGTAAGTTACGGTGACGTAAATCGTAAACAATTTAACCTTGTTGCTTGTTTAAATAAGCGCAACAATCTTATGCAAATGGAAACTTGATAATTTTCAGTTAATGCACTTTCCTCAATTAGAAGATCCTTGTCTATTTGTAGTCATTGCAATTGATACAACTTTGATGAATAGTAACACTTCAGAACATTAAGGAATCTTCTTGCTGCTTGCTTCAAAACTTGGATGGTCAGAATCATAAGGTCTTGTTTGTAGCGTTAGACTTCTGTTCAGAGTTAAAATGTCTTTCTCTTAGCGTAAATTCTGATCTTCATACATCAGAATATTCTGAGACCAGTCTACATTCACAGCAGGAACAACCTTGTAGCTTAACTTCTGATCCACTTCCGTTCAGAACTTCTGTACAAAATAGAACATAATTTTAGAGTTCATATTTGTTCTTTATGTTTGTTATCATCAAAACTCTTACGAGGGTTGTAGAATCAAACTATGTTCTAACAATCTCCCCATTTTTGATGATGACAAAAACTAGGATTTTTCAATAAAAATAGACAGAACATAAAGCATTTGAGAGTACCCCCCTGAGTTGAGTACTCAGATAGAGATGAATTATTTCCCTGAAGTTCATTCTGATCAGAGCTTTTGATGCATCTCCTTCTATCTTCATCAGAGTTTTGTTCCTGTTTTTCTTTCAGAAAAAAACAAGAAGTTAAGATGTTCAAAATGTTTGAGACATTGTCCAGATATACTGTTATTGAAAATATGTTACATTCTCCCCCTTTTTGTCAGGAATCAAAAAGCAATATAAACATTAATATTCAGAGTCAAAAAGATGATTTATATTAACATAGATTTCAATAACATTTTCAGATCCAGATGAAACAAGATAATGAATGCAGAAAACAAGTTATAAAAAATCTAAGATTGAGGAGGGGGAGTCGTGTGAACAACGCTTCTAGCAAGCTCTTAATCTGAGTGCTTGATTCCTCTTGCTTTCCCAACATTTCCTTGATTTCTTTGCTCGTGTCTTCTTGCTTGTCCAATCTTTCTTTAATTACAGCATTATCTTTCTTTAACTCTTCCAGAGTTTGCATAACCAAAGATGACACTGGTGTATCCACAAAAGATGCAAGTTTCTCAGAGCATTTTGTAGCATTTTTTGATTCAGTGGCTTCTTCAGTTGCTTTTTCCTTTTCTTGAATAATAACCAGAGGAAGTTTTTCAGAGCATGGTTCAATAACTTCTGAAGGTTGGTGCTCTTTCCAGGGAGCATTGTCCAGCAGAAGGATAGATTTCTTTTCCCAGTGACTCTGAACTTGATCTTTGAAAGCTTTTAGCTGATCACTAAAGTTCTGTTGAGCCAGTTCATAACTTAATTCTTTGAGCTTCTGGGATTCTGAGTTGAACCATCTTCTGAACCGATTCCAGTGAACATCAGAAGAAGCAGGATTTGGATTTTCTAAACTTGCTTGCTTCGAAGAATTAATCCATTCCATTAATTATGTTTCAAAAATAAATAAATTCTTACCAACATCTGCTTTGGTTATAGTTGGTTTAGGTTTGGGAATGGAAATTTTGTGGGAGGTTGAAGCTAGGTGGTCCAACGCTTCTAAGTCAATGATTGTTCTGAGGTGATCGTCTGGACGGTTAATAGGAGAGGGAGTAGGCGAATCAGAAATGATGATTGGTGATCTTGGTGTGTTTGGTGGAGTGGAATGATAAGGTGATGGAATTTATGTAATGTCTAGAATGGAGAGAGGTTCTCGAACCATGATTCCAAGAATTGGTGTGGTATCAGAGTTTGTGTAAGAATCATCTGGTTGGTTAGCGGTAGCGTTTGGATTTTCTGGGTGAGTGGTTTGGAAGTTTAGATTTTCAGTTTGAGGAGTGTGAAGGTTTGGACTTTCTGGGTTAGAGTTTGAAGGTTTGGATTTTCTGGGATATGAGTTTGAAAATCTTGATCAAATAGATCAATATCAGAAAGAACTCTATCAAGTTCTGGCTGATTTTGTTCTAGACGTGGATTGGGAGAGTGAGGTTCGTTTAGGAAGTTTCCTAGAGTTACAGAAGGATTAAAATCTATACCAAAATATTCAAAAGTTTGAGGTGAGGGATCTTCTGTCTATTTTGGAGAGGAAGGTGTTTCAGATGTTAGAAAAACTACTGATTCTACAACAGAAATAAAGGAAGTGTTACCTTTCTTTTTAGCAGCTTTTGGAGTCCTCTGAGAAGATCCTTCTCCAGCAGCTTTTCTCTTTCTGGACTTCTTTAAGACAACATATGGAGCATGCTGATGCATATCACGAATATTAAGTTCTGGAGCAGTTCCATCCTCCTTGCATGCTTCTAAGTATCTGACCACTATTTCTGGAGTAGCATCAATCTCATAAAATAGAGGAAAAATATTTCAGAGGGATTCTCCTTATTATGATGACTTCATGTCTAGAAATGGTTGGCTCCTTCTTAATGCTGTCAATAATCTTCATCTTTTTCAGATTCTTGGCATTAAGGGGTTTTCCAGCACATGCCTCTAGTGTGCTTATCTGTTGAGCTTTTGTCAGATGCTCTATCAATCTATTCTCAGTGAGAATATCAGAAATTAACTTTCCCAGAGGTATCCAATCCCTCTTGTTCCTTTCTTATTCTCTTGTTTCCTTCACGCTTGTTCTCAGATGATTGAAAAGCAAGTGAGGGAGGTTTATTCTTGTCTTCTTTGAAATTAAATATAGCAGAAACTGTTGATCAATATTGATGTAGTCATGAGAGCTTCTTGGCTTCTTGTAGTTTATACAGCCTAGAATGATCTTAGCCCAGATTCTGTAGTAATCCTTCAGATCTCTAATCTTGCTGGATGGCTGTCCAGAAGTGAAGATTACTAATGATATGGATTTTAGGTCAGAACATTTCTCAGCCATGTCTTTGCACCTAATTCTGCCGCCATTGTAACCAATCAGCTTTCCAATCAAATCTTCAGTAATTGCAATTTTCTTCCCCATTACATAAGACGTAACTTGATGATTAGAGGATGTTGCATGAATCCAGAATTCCTTTACCAGAATTGGGAACACTAGACCTAGAAGGCGATCGAAATACCTGTTCCAGCTTTGAGCAGTTACATCTTCAGAAAGATCAAATCCATTCTCCTTCAAGCTTTCAAAGTCTATGATAAGCTCACAGAGAACTTCAAGAGAATCAACTGGAGTGAGCAAGGTTCTTATTAGTTCTTCATATTTTTCTGCTGTTGATGATGAACCGGGAGCACTTTGAAGATTTTTAGCGCTTGAGGAAAATGCCATTGTTCACACTGATTGTTTGAGATTTCTGATAGAAAGGGTTTTTGCAAACGAAAACTAGAGAGAAAATTTGAAGCGAGAAGAAGTGAATATGATAGTGATTGTGTATTTATAATCAATTTGAAAACTTAATCAATAAGAAAGAGAAAACAAATTAATTATTGCACTTCAATTATGAAACCTGAAAATAGGGGTTTACGTGGAGATAAGAAACAGTTACCAATGACACGCGTCTCAATGCACCCAATCAAAGCCTTAGACCCTTCAGAATTTGAACGCGTGTTCAGCCTTAGAAGGTAGCTTGTGAGAGGATGACAGATGTTTATAATATGAAATGCACGCCTCTATCTTTGAAATGAAAGGTTCAGATCTTCTTAGATAGATTCTGATGCAACTGTTCTTCTAACTTCTGAAGACTTGTTGATCAGATGTTCACAAAGAAAACATAAAGTTATGAGGGTTAAAGAATATATAAATAAAACTCTTATTCTGGACATAATTTCATGCTGAGATGTTTCAGAATGAAATTAAACCTATCTTTAGAAAGTGGTTTAGTAAAGACATCATCCCATTGATGGTCTGTGTCAATAAATTTTAAAGTAAGGATTCCTTTCTGAATATAGTCCCTAATAAAGTGATGTTTTATTTCTATATGCTTAGCCCTAGAATGAAAAATTGGATTCCTAGATAAATATATTACACAAGTACTATCATAGAATATAGGAATCTTACTCTCAAATATGTTGAAGTCTTCAAGCTGACTTTTCATCCAGAGCATCTGTGTGCTGCATCCAGCAACTGCTATGTATTCAGCTTCAGCTGTTGACAATGCAATTGTAGACTGCCTCTTGATGGTCCATGAGATTAGATTTTCTCCCAGAAACTGGCAGCTTCTAGAAATACTTTTCGTTCTACTTTGTCTCCAGCGAAGTCAGCATCACAATATCCTACTAAATTATATTCACTGGTTTTTCTATAAAACAAACCCAGGTTAGTAGTACCTTTCATATACTTGAAAATTCTCTTAACAACTGTTAAGTGAGATTCTCTAGGATCTGATTGGAATCTGGAACATAAGAAAACACTGTATAAAATGTCAGGCCTTGAAGTTGTAAGATATAAGAGAGAACCAATCATACCTCTGTAGATCTTCTGTTCTACCTTTTTACTTACCTCTTCCTTTTCTAGAATGCATGTGGGATGCATTGGAGTCTTTGATGGCTTACACTCTGATAGGTCAATTTTCTTCAGAAGTTCTCTGACATATTTGCTCTGGTGTATGTAGGTTCCTTCTGGAGTTTGATTGATCTGAATGCCTATAAAGAACTTGAGTTCTCCTATCAAGCTCATTTCAAACTCTGCCTACATAAACTTAGCAAATTCTCTTCCCATAGAAGGTTTAGTAGATCCAAATATTATATCATCTACATAAATTTGACAAACTAAAATTTCATTCTTAAATGTCTTACAAAACAAGGTTGTGTCCACTTTCCCTTTGGTGAATTCATTTTTTAACAGAAAGTTACTTAGTCTTTCATACCAAGCTCTGGGAGCTTGTTTCAGACCATAAAGTGATTTCTTTAGTTTGAAAACATATTCTGGATGTTTGGAATTTTCAAACCCAGGGGGTTGGTGCACATAAACCTCTTCGTCAATGTATCCATTTAAGAATACACTTTTGATATCCATCTGATACAGAGTGATGCCATTATTCACAGCAAAAGAGATTAAGAGTCTGATAGATTCTAACCTAGAAACTGGAGCAAAGGTTTTTGTATAGTCTATCCCCTCTTGTTGACTATAACCTTGTGCAACCAGTCATTCCTTGTTTCTGATGACTTCTCCTTGTTCATTCAGTTTGTTTCTGAAGACCCACTTTATTCCAATGACGTTGAACCCTTTTGGTTTGGGAACCAGATCCCATACGTCATTTCTGGTGAACTGATTTAACTCTTCCTGGATAGCTAGTATCCATTCGTTGTCTAGAAGAGCTTCATCAATGGTAGTTGGCTCAATCAGAGATACGAATCCCATGAGAGATTCTTCAGAATTTCTGAGTGTTGATCTTGTTCTGATTGGATCTTCCTTCTTTCCCAGAATTTTGTCTTCAGGGTGAGCTAGGCTGCTTCTGGATAGTCTTTTCTGGTGAGGTTCTTCAGAAGTTGTTATAGTGATTGTGACATTTCCTTCTGTTGTTGTTTGTGAGTCTTTGTTGGGAACTTATGATGTATTGCCTTCAGTACCTGTGAATTGAACTTCTATATCTGCAAGAGATTCATTTTGCTTTGACTTTTGAAGGCCAGGCTTGTCATCAAATCTAACACTGATTGACTCTTCTACAATCTGTGTTTCTGTATTGTATACTCTGTAGCCTCTTGAGCGTTCAGAGTATTCTAACATAATACACTTTTGTGCTTTAGAGTCAAACTTGTTCAGATTTTCTTTGGTGTTAAGCATAAAACAAGTACATCCAAAAGGATGGAAATAATAAATGTTGGGCTTTCTGTTCTTCCATAGTTCATATGGAGTCTTATCCAGAATAGGTCTTATGGAGATTCTATTCTAAGTGTAGCATGTTATGTTAATTGCTTCTGCCCAAAAGATCTTAGCAATGTTAGTCTCGTTGATCATAGTTCTGGCTATTTCTTGTAAAGTTCTGTTCTTTCGTTCTACAACTCCATTTTGTTGGGGAGTTCTACGACACGAGAAATCATGAGAGATGCCATTATCATTAAAAAACATTTCAATTTTTTGTTTTCAAATTCTCCATCATGATCACTTCTGACTTTGACAATTCTAAGATCTTTCTCATTCTGAACTTGGTTACAGAAAGCAACGAACAAAGTGTGACTCGTCCTTGTGTCTTAAGAACTTTACCCATGTCCATCTACTATAGTCATCTATGGTGACTAGCCCATACTTATTTCCACTAATGGATGCATTTTTCACTGGTCCAAATAGATCTATGTGCATAAGTTCTAAGGGTCTAGAGGTAGAAACAACATTTTTTTGCTTTAAAAGGAGGTTTTGCAAATTTGCCTTCCTGACATGCTTCACACAGAGCATTTGAGCTGAACTTCAGATTAGGAAGTCCTCTGACCAGATTGAGTTTGTTAATCTGAGATATTCTTCTCATACTAACATGCCCCAATCTTCTGTGCCAAACCCATTGCTCTGCTCGTTGTTAACAGACATAAGGCATTTTACGTTCTGACTCTTTAGTTCAGAAAGTTTTATCTTGTAAATGTTGTTCATCCTCTTTCCATTAAATAGGATAGATCCATCTTTCTGACTAACGGCTTTGCATGAATTTTGATTAAAGATTATATCATAACCGTTATCACTTAATTGACTTATGGATAACAAGTTATGCATTAATCCATCTACAAACATAACATTATTAATAGAAGGGAGGTTACCGTTACTGACAGTTCTAGATCCAATGATCTTCCCTTTATGATTGCCTCCAAAACCCACGTAGCCTCCAGGTTTAAGTTCCATACTTTGGAACATATGCGTGATATGGTGGGAGAACTGACTTGAGGTTTTGCGTTTGTATTCGTACTTGTTCGGTTTAGCAAGGGTCGCCACCGACTTTTTATTTATCCTAAGGAAAGGTCAAAAAGCACAGGAAAGACCTTTGAGATGTTTTCATGGGTTCGGGGGGTAGATTATGAAAAGGGAAGGTGCTAGCACCCTTTTCATCCATGGTTATCCATGGGCTCTTAGTTGCTTGTTTTAGATCACTTGCCTTTGCTTTTCAATTGTGTGAAATGGTGCTTTGTGTGTGTGGTTTTGAAAATGTTTTGAAAAAGATGCCTTGTCTAGGCAACCGTTGTAACAATTCTTTACTCGAATGTTTTACAAAGGTGTTTGTCTTTTTGAAAAGATGTTTCAATGTTTTTGAAAGTTGTTTTGAAGTTGTGTGGAGATGTGTGTTTGAAAAATGGCAAGTGTGTTTTGCAAGTTTGATCAAGTAACTAAGAGTTGTCTACCCTATTTTACTCAAAGATCTTTCTTATGCTTTTTAACCCTTTTAACAGTGTTGTTTCACCATTGTATTTGGTGAACAACCTTGTATTAGGATGTTAACGGGACGGGCGTGGGTCATCGTATAGACCATGAAAGCAATAGGGTCAAGTATCTTGGCAATTTTCTTGAGGGACTATGATCATTTTGTTTAGGCAACTCCGATAGCGTCATCGAGGGACTATGATCATTTTATTTGTTTTTGTTTTGCCAAAGTACTTGACATGCAAACATGGCCCATTTTTGAAGGCAACAAGCGGGATTACCCTAGGGGTGCAAGTGTGAATGGTGTATTAATTTTCATGCATTTGTTTTTGTATTAGGTTATCTAGCGGTTGATTTTGAATCTTCACATACAAACCCTAATTACTATACAGTATATGGAATGCGATAAATTGAGGGAATTTAAAGTCTAAGCTATTACAAATAAGTATCCGGGGATGGGGGTACAAATATTTACAAATGGGGATGAGTCTTATCAGGATAGTAGTGTCCAAATGTTATTTACAACCAAATCGAACCATCGCATTCTCAATGTGAAAATATAGCAAAGTATAAGAATCAAAGAGAAATAAAAGTATTTGTGAAATGCACATGATTATTTACAAATGATTAAGAGATTAACCTAATGTATTTATTAAGTGTTAATGTTATTTTTGTGTTTTTGTTAATTATATATAAACAAAAGTTTTAAAGAAAAGAAAAGTAAAATGTTTAAGTTAAAGTATTCTATTATCTATGTATCTAGTTAATGTTTTTTATAAACTTGTATAGAAATAATTAAACAAAAGAGTTTTAAGAAAAAAATCTATTAACCTAAATATAATATTTACATATTTTAAGTGTAATAAAAAGTATTGTTAAAATAAGTATAAAAAATTAATACATTATCTATTTAACAAGAAAAATCAGGAATTAAGTTATATATAAAAAAGGAAAATAAAGTAAGAAAAAAGTATTAATTTGTATAAAGGGTTAAGAAAATAAAATGGGCCTTAGGGGAAAGTTGGGCCCAAAATGCCAAATAAAAAATGGATTAAAGCCAAGAAAGGGGGGTGCACACGCCTGAAACATTGGGCCTAAGGGGTTTTGTGAGGGAACAGGCCCAAACGCGTTACAAAATTTGTAGGGTTTCAGTTTGTTTGTTCAGAACCTAGGGTTACAGTTTGATGAGCGGCGCCGTTTCCTTCCTTCTTCATCGTTCTCTTCCTCGCTCTCAACAGAGCTTCTGACGCCTCTCTTCGCCTCAGTTGTCAGACGCCACCATCCATCTTCCCTTCCCGCGTTCATATAAGCAGTGATAAAGAAAAGGTAGCATTTTCTTCTTCTAACCATTTAATAGGGTTTTCGGATTTGCATGATTAAACTTTTACATGTTCTGATCTTTGCATTATTTGTTTCTGTGAGGTGTAAAAAAGGGAAGGAGGAATTACTACCTTGGGTTTTGTTGTTGTTGGGGAGACGGAGGAGTGGACGGCGGTGTCTCAGGCGGCCAAGGCGAGGGAGTATGATGACAAGAGCTTGCTGGTAACCTCGTATCTTTCTTTTGAATGGTTTGTATGTTTTATGATGATACTGTAATTTGAAAACAATGCTTCTGGAATGTTCTTTTCTTCTTCTGGTTGCTTGCTTCTGTTTAGCCTATGATGAATTCGATTCTGAGATACCTGTGCTTCTGTTTAGCCTATGATGAACCTAGTTCTGAGGTTGTTTGCTTGTTTGCTCTTGACTCTCTTCCTCTCTTTGGCCTGCTTTGTTCTGATGATAAGCTTTGCTTATGATTTTCCCTCTCTTTGACTTGATCTGTTTAGCCTATGAGGAAGCTAGTTCTGACGAATTTTGTTTGTTGTTTTGATTTTGAAATGGTTTGGATTGAAGGGTTGTTGGTACAGGTTTATTGTTTGGTTTTTAGGCAGTTTTGAAGAAGTTTGAGGCAAGCCTGAGGTGGTTTGGTTTTTGTAGCAGGTTTTGTATTTGAACAGGTCTTTAGGCTTTGTTTGCTTTGAAATTTTGAGGCAGGTTCTGTTGTTTGCTTGTTTAGGATACAAGCTTGAGCAGTTTGACAGGTTTGAAAGGCTTATGGTTTGGAACAGGTCTTGAGGCTACAGCCTTGCTGTTGTTTGCTTCTGGTTTGAGGCAGGTTTGTGATGTTGTGCAGGTTTATGCTTTTGCTGTTTGAAGGCAGGTTTGTTATGCTTGTGCTTTTGTTGTTCACAAGTTTGAAAACAGGCTTGAGGCAGGTTAGCAGGCTTCAGGGCTTATGCAGCCTTGTATGGCTTTTGGGCAGGCTGTTGTTTTATGAAGGCAGTTTTGGTAACAGGCAGGCTGTTGTTTGCTTGCTTCAAGGTTATATTTTTCTATGTGTGTTCTATATGTCTGGCTCCTTTTGAACTGTTCTGGTACTCTTTGTTTTATATCTCTCTCTCCTAAGCCTGCAAACTGTAAGCCTCTACTTCTCTCTCTCTTTTCTCTCTCCACAGAAAAAGCATTTTTTAATGCTTTAGAATAGCTGTCTCTGAAAAAGTTTTGGCTAGAAAATGATGATGAAATGTACTCTTACAAGCTTGCTTGCATCTTGTCTTTCCTCTGCATATCTTCTTGCCTCCAGATTTTCTGCATTGCTTTTGTGTACTTGTTGACAGCTTTATTGGCTTTTGATATCTTTTGATATCTTCTTGACAGTTTGGTAGCTTCTTTGGACAGTTTTGACAGCTTAGTTGACATTTTGAACTTGGGCCACTTGTTTGTTCAGTTTGAACTTTGTAATTGTTTGGCATATTTAGTTTGTCCATGTGCAGTTTGTTTGAATTTGTGCAGCTTTGTATTTGATTAATTCATGCTTGCAAACATTTAATTTCCCTCTTTGTGAACCAAGAAGAGACATCTTCTTGCGATTTGCAGAGAGGACGAACAAACTGATTCCGGCCAAAACCTTTAATGATGAGTCTTTATTTATCTGTCTGAGAATGCTCTTTTTTTTAATTCATCTGTGTTGACTTCTTTCTTTTCTTTTTGCAGGTAAACATCAGTTGAGTAAAGGATGTAATCAGTAGAAGATAAAGATTTCCAGAGATTTATGATATAGTTTTAATTTACTTTTAATCATTGTAATAATATTATTGTAAACAACTGTAAATAAATTTACAGTGTTCAAATAATATTTGTAACAAACAATTAAAAATGAATAAAAATCTTTCTTTGTCAGATATCTCTTTTAATTCTTCTGCAATTGCTTATTTAATCATTTAAATCTCTTGAGTTATAATAATTGGAAATTATCCCAATAATCTTAACTTAGATAAAATAAATAATTAACAAACGTCGTTGTCTCACTGTCTTGCATTAACCAATAATAAACCTGACGTTCCAATTAACCATATGTATTGCACAGTCAAACAAAACAAATGTCCATACGTCTTTCATTTCACTGATTAAACCAACACTTCAAACTCTCAATCAGAAGCCTCAACCCATATCCCAGATGTTTATACTTTGAGAAACAAACATAAATCTTGAACAAACGTCAAAACCATGTGACAGTCAATTAAGACACTATGGATTCAAATTCTTCTGAAAATGCACGTGCAAACCCTAATTCTTGTTTTAACGTCAAAGAAGCGTCTGCTTGACCAAACCTTGAGCCAAACTCAACCAAACCCTAGCAATCTGTTTGAACTGATTCAAAAGTTAATGGAAACCCTAATTTTGTTTGACCGGTAAGAAAAGTCTGTTTGACCGATTCTTGAGCCAATCAGAAAAATCAGGAAAAGCCCGAAGCTGTGATTTCTTGTGAAAAAGAGAGAGCAAATTTTGGGGTACAACAATATGGTTTCTTCCTGTCATGTGTCGAGAGCATCCAGAGTCCAGGTACCATGACCGGTGTTTTAGTCTTACTGTCAAAGATATATGCTACATATATAATTTTGTCCTTAGGTACCCATATCTTTTTGGGTCCCTGTTTGTTAGTGTTACCAAAATTCTGTTTGAATTTTGGTTTAGCAGAAAACTCATTACTGGCATATTTCAAGTCAAGTGTGTGCCCATAAGTAAAGTGAGATTTTAAAGGTGTGCGTTTAATAACTAAGTCCATGACTTTCTTAGGTTGAGATACTTTACCTTTGTATCCTATACCTTTTCTGTCATTTCTACTAACTCCATAGATCATTGAAGCCATCTTACTTCTATCTATGTTTTTAGCCAGAAACTTCTGAAAGCTATGATCATATTCCTTATGATCTTATCAGAATTACTGGGAACCTCTGAGATTGTTTCCTTCTAAGAGTTTTGTAAATCATTTTCTAGTTTTTAAATTTTTTCTTTTAACTCAGAATTTTCTAATCTCAGATTCTCAGTTTCTTCAGAGTCAGAAACAAGATCCTTTTTCAGGTTCTTGAATTTGACTCGAAGCTGCTGATATCTTTCAAGAATTTCACTAAGACTTTCTCCTAATTCAACTTTAGTAAAGTTTACAGTAAAGTCAGGAAATACCTCTTCTGTGTTTGATTCTGATTCTGGCACAGATGATTCACTATCTTCTGTCATGTTGGCCATAAGAGTAATGTTGGCTCTTTCATCCTCTGACTCTGTGTCTACGTCAGAAGTATCTGAGTCATCCCATGTTGCCATGATACTTTTCTTCTTCTCCTTGAAGAACTTATTTTTGGGTTTCTTCTTCTGAAGCCTTGGACAATCGCTTTTGTAGTGCCCTTGTTTATTGCACTCATAGCAGATGATGTCCCTGTTTCTTGACTTTCTGTGACCAGAAGAGGGTTCATACTTTTTGTGCCCAAAATAAGATTCTGACTTTTTGTATCCAGAGGATGATTCATTTTGATTCCTTATTCTTCTGGAGTTTATGAACTTTCTTTGCCTCTGCTTCCACAACTGATTGACTCTTTTTGAGAGAAGAGACAATTCGTCTTCTTCTAATGAGGATCCATCAGAGGTTTCTTCCATAGCCTGCAAAACTTTAGAATCATGTTTTTTGTTAGATTTTAGCACTAAAGGCTTACCTTGCTTCTGAGGCTCGTCATCTTCTAACTCTATCTCATGACTTCTGAGTGAGCTGACAAGTTCCTCCAGAGATATCTTGTTAAGGTCTTTTTCCAGCTTGAGAGCAGTGACCATGGGCCTCCATTGCTTTGGTAAACTTCTGATGATCTTCTTTACATGATCAGTAATTGAATACCCTTTGTCTAGAACTCTCAGCCCAATAACCAGAATCTGGAATCTTGAAAACATTGCTTCAATGGTTTCGCTTTCTTCCATCTTGAAGGCTTCGTATTTCTGAATGAGAACAAGGGCTTTGGTTTCTTTTACTTGCATGTTTCCTTCATGCGCCATTCTCATAGAATCAAACATGTTTTTAGCTGTCTCTCTGTTTATGATCTTCTCATACTCTGAATATGAGATGGCACTCAGGAGAATCGTTCTGGCCTTGTGATGATTTTTGAAGTCACGCTTTTGATGATCAGACATTCTTTTTCTATCCATCTTCTGACCAATTTCATCCACAGGATACATGTACCCATCAATTACCATATCTCAGAGATCAACATCATGAGCCAGAAAGAAGCTTTCAATTTTTCTTTCCAGTAGTCAAAGTTCTCTCCATCAAAGATTGGAGGTTTGCCGCTAATTCTGTCTTTATCATCATGGTAGTCATTGTTGATGTTCTGACTTGGTCCCACCATAGTGTTTTTCTTAGCTTGGATCTTGTACTGACACGGTTAAGTGCTTGAACTCAGAACCAGGCGCTCTGATGCCAATTGAAGAAGTGAAAAACACAAGAAGGGGGGTTGAATTGTAACTTTAAAAATCAATGCAAATGACACGATAATTTTTATCCTGGTTCGTTTGATCTCAAACTAATCCAGTCCATCTTCCAAGATGATTTTGCCTCTCTCCAACGAGGTCTTAATCCACTAATAAAACTGATTACAAATCTACTTTGACAACTGCCAAAGTCTTCTTGAGTACAACCACAACCCGGTTTATCTCAAGGAAATTCACTAACAAAAGAAATAACAAAGTAGTGTACAGTATGTTTTTCATTACAAAAACAGTATCACAAACTTGTGATGTATTACACAATTTAGAGAATAATTTGAATATTGAGTAGCAGCGTTGAAAGATTGTAAGTTATAGTGATGTAAATCGTAAACGATTTAACCTTGTTGCTTGTTTAAATAGGCGCAACAATCTTGTGCAAATGGAAACTTGATAATTGCCAATTAATGCACTTTCCTCAATTAGAAGATCCTTGTCTGTTTATAGCCGTTGCAATTGATATAACTTTTATGAATAGTAATGCTTCAGAACATTAAGGAATCTGCTTGCTGCTTGCTTTAGAACTTGGAAGGTCAGAATCATAAGGTCCTGTTTGTAGCGTTAGACTTCCGTTCAAAGTTAAAATGTATTTCTCTTAGTGTAAATTTTGATCTTCATATATCAGAATATTCTGAGATCAGTCTACGTTCACAGCAGGAACAACCTTGTAGCTTAACTTCTGATCCACTACCATTCAGAACTTCTGTACAAAATAGAACATAATTTTTGAGTGCATATTTGTTCTTTGTGTTTGTTATCATCAAAACTCTTACGAGGGTTGTAGAATCAAACTATGTTCTAACAGTATCCACCCTTTCCTCTTATTTTCTTTACACTTTTAATATTGTTTGATGTTATGTCTTCTATTTGTTTAATGGTACTTCTACTTGTCTAGTTAGGTGATTTCATCTTCTTCTTGACTTGTGTTTCCTTATTTAGGGTATAATTAGGATGATAACATGTTAGGGGAAGTATCTTTGAGTTGTTTGATATACTTTCATAACATGCCTTCTTTGGTTGGTCAATCATTACTTGCTTTCTTTTCTTATTTACTTTCTTAAGTACTTGTTTGATTGTCTTCTTTGTATGATCCTTGTATGATCTTTATCCCACTTTTGAGACATATTTGTATGAAACTCTTAAAGTATACTTGTTGACTTGTAAATATCTTTACCTTACTTGATTCACTTTATCTTTGCTTTCTAAGTTTTAATGTTTGTTTGACACTTAAAGCCTTGAGTGATTGTGTGTTTGTTGATTGCTTATGTTTGGTTTGTAATGCCTTAGGGTTGACCCATTTGAGCATGACATTTAGGGGACCTTAGTGTATGTTGAGTCTTTACTTAGAAACATTTTTACTTGGTTATTCATGACTTAAGGCATACTAGAGTTTATGCTCTCGTTGCTTTGTACTTGTTAATTGATGTTTGATTCTTACACTTAGGTGTTTGCTTGGCTCTTGAGCCATATCTTTTGAGGTTTATACTCATGTTTGTTTCTTTGTGATTTTATTATGATAACATGTTCCCTTAGGATTTTCAGTTTCATCTTCTTTAAGATGTGAACTAAATAGACCTTAGGTTCTAAAGTAAGCATGACAACATTAGGTAGCTCCCTTTAACCTTAACCTTAGGTCCATCTTTGCACGCTAACTTAGGTAGATGTTTCCCTTTCATAATAACCTTAGGACCACCATGGCATGACAACATTAGGATCTCCATTCTCCCTTAGACTTTTTCTTTCCCCTTTTGCATCTCTAAAACTAAAACTTCTTTTTCTTAATCAACTTATCAAAAACACTTAACAATAATGATGCAAACCATGTGTCACGAGCCTTAAGTTTTGGGAGGAGTATGAGGGGTGCATTCCCTAACCTTGTGCTTTCTTTTAATCATAGTATTTAATGTGGTTCAAATCACCAAATCCTTTTTCAAGGTAAAAAATACAAACCAATCAAATCTCTTTTGCCTTCGGACTATTTCTTTTGAAAACCCTTTCACAAAAAGGATGTGTAATTTCCACTCTGCGTAATAGACGCGTGATTCTCCAAAGGTTGGGTTGCAATATGTCAACTTCTAGAGTGCCAATGTAACATTATCTACCTAAAAAAACACAAAACAAACCAAAACACCTTTTTAGTTGAACTACGAGTGCGCTAATCCCCTATTGCATGAAAGGTGGTACGTAGGCACAAAGGTTTGCAACCGCGGAGGGCACAACTAATAAAAACTTTATTTTTGTAAATACTTTGAATTCATGCATTTTCCCTTAGCATATTAGATTTATACTTGACACACCCTTTGATTAGAATAGCAAGAGTGGATTCCGTGGAGTACCACAGACACGAGGTGTGCTAATACCTTCCCCTTGCGTAATTGACTCCCGTACTCGTTCTGTTGGTCGCGAGACCTTGATTTCTCCTTTCTCAGGTTTTCTTTGATGTTTTCCTTTCCCTTCCGTGGGATAAATAAATATTTGATGGAAACTTCATTGTTTGATTTTTTTCTCTAGTTGCTTCAGTAGTCATTGGGATTGGAACTGTTAGATATCACTAAGGTGATTTAGGAAGTGAGATGGCGATTTCTCATATCTAGGAGGTTCCTAAGTAGAAGTTGCATTTGGTAGGAATTAAGTGAGAAGTTGTAAACGAGGGAGTTTAGCTTCAAATTAATACTATTCATAGTAGACTTCCTTATTGGCTTGGTAGCCCCCAGATGTAGGTGATGTTGTACAGAACTGGGTTAACAACTCTATGTGTTATTTTTCATTCTGCAGTTTTATTTATGTATCACTTATAGCTTAATTGATCTGGTCTGCTACCATATGTTGTAACATCTGTCTTAACATCATTATGATGTTGGGATATATGCATGTTTCCTATACTAAAATTTCAATTGGTATTAGAGCGGGCACCCTAGTCTATTGGGTGAGTTTTAGGGAGATATGTTTCTGGTACTATGTGTCTTTTGAGAAAGCTAGAGTGATACCATTATGGTAATCGATGGACTATAGGACTGTGAAGTTTATCCGGTGGAAGAATCCTGGATTTTTAGAAGACTATATATCACTTGTATTATGGCCAAAGATACTTGGGAAATTTCTCAAGTCCACTCATAAAGGCACATCTAAGTGTGTTTGGAAGAAAGGTGTTCAGATGTAAGGGTGATTGAGAAGAAGATTCTCAAGTCTCTTCTCTAAGAGGTTTGACATGAAAGTGATAAGTAATTGAAGAAAGACAAGTGCAATTTATTTTTTCTTTCAACTTACAAGAGCTTGCCTTCTGGTCTCTAATAAAGTTTTTCTTATAGTTATTGTGTTCCTTGGAAGGAAATCCAATCAGTTTTTGAGAAGAATGGAATAGATGTCTAGACCAAATGTTCAGAACATATTTACTAACATCGACAAGTCTGTGATTCTTAAGACACGTTGGAACTAGAATCAAATCCAATTAATGTCAAACATTCTATAATATGAGTGTGAAGGCCTTGGATTTCTTGTGGAACAGATTTCCCTACATATCTCAAGGAGCAACTGTGTTGGTTTTTTATTTCTTATTTGACTGGAAGATGGACTTCTAATGAAGATTTATGTTTTGAAGAATTATTTCATGATTTTCTGGACACTTTCATTCAAGATCTGTGTATCTAGAATAAAAAGTGTTATAAACCATGAAGAAATAGGATGTGATTTATTTCTAATCTTATGTCTTAAGAGAATGAAGGATTGTCCACCATCTATTACTTTCAAGGTGAAGTGACTCTCTTAATCTTTAAAACTTGATATCAAAGATCAAGTTTGAAAGGATAGTTCAGTTCTTTTGAAGAAGATTCCTCAAGTGGAGAGATTATTGGAAGGTTTTGGGTTTTCAAGATATGTTTGGCAAATGGAAAACTCAAAGTGACAAAAGATTATGCTGGACATCTACTTACTCATGCTAAAGGCATATACTTGCACTGAAGATATCTCTTCTATGAAAAGTTGATCTTAACAATTTTGGCTACTTTATCAAAAGTCAAGTTCAGTTTTTGTTTAACCAAGCAGTGGTTAATACTCAGTGAAGGTGATTATTGCCTTATCTCTCATACCTTTCTTAGGTCTCCAACTAATATGATTGGTATTTTGACCCTAATTATTCCAGACACTTAACTGCAGTAAATGTGTTCCAGGTGGTTTGTTCAAGTGTCACTCTAATCAAATGTTACTTTGTTGATGATGCTAAAAAGGAAGTTTAAGAAAATTGGATAAATAAAGAATTCATTATGGATTCTTTATGTTTTGGTAATTGGTTTTCTTCTTACTTAAGGACTGGTGATTGTTTTGATTAACAAGTGTGTGATAAAGTTTTGAAGGTATATGTCATCATGGAAGAATTGTTTGTCACTAATGAGGTATATGAAGTTCCTTTGAGGATTTAAGAACAATTTCTATTTGTGAATTTCAAACGTATTTAGTTGTTTATCCTTTTACTTGGTGTCCAAGAAAGAAGAAGTCAAGGTGCCACACCAGAAGGTGCAATATCAGACAGTTGCAAAAGCTCTAGAGCCTATTTTATGGATCTGTTTGGTTCAATGCAAGGTGAAGATCCTGGTGGATAGAAAGATATATATGATTTTTTGTTGTGTAAATATATTATCTGTGAAGTTTTCAAAGAGTCTTATCTACTCCTTGAATGAGAACAAGGTATGTTTCTGAGTTACTTTATTGAGAGAAGTACTTTTAGTGATGAGTAACTTCGGGATCAAAATCAGTGATGTGTTCATTGAGAAAGGTATTGATGTTCAACCAGATGTTGGAACATCATCACAACACTTTGTTACTCCAATGTATGGTAGATTCTAAAGGGCTAGGAGGCACTAAATAAGTAAGTTCTCAAGAAAACATTTACGAGGGAATTCATTATTTGGAGTTTGTTTTGGTCTGTGATCATCAGGTGTTTCAGAGATGAAATAATGAATGATTGTGAGTCTTAGAGTAAAGAGCTATTGGCCAAGTCTGAAGAAGATTGTATTTATGGAGGATATTCTCGTCATCTAGATTAGAATTAATTGAGTCCAAATATATTCTTAAGATTAGGTACATTGCTGAAGAAATATGTGTTTTCAATTGGTTTGGTTACAAAGAAAGTACAATATCAACCTGAATGTCAGGACTTTGTAGTATGACAAGCTAATACAATCAAGATACTCAAGGATTATGATCTTCTTACAGAATAAAGTCACGGGTTTAATCCAACACTATATCAAGATCCTTGTTTCAAGCAAGTTTTGGCTCTCCTAAACTTGATACATCTGAAAAGCTCTAGAAAGTATTCTCATAACTTGAGGTGTAAGTTATATTGAGAAGATGAGGGGTATTTTTGGAATTGCACTACTGAAGAATTTTAGTGAAAACTGTTTGGACGGTTCTTCCTACTATCCTTATGAAGCGTGCAATCTCAAAAAAAAGGAAAAGGCATTTTCAATGGCATGAATAATGTCCTTTCAAATGTTGTAACATTGTTAACAGTCAAAGTTTTGAAAAGAGAAAAAGTTGAACAAGAAGATTTTATCTCTTTCCAATAATGTTTACATTGATTGTACCATTGTTACAAGCAAGGTTTCGTTACAATCAAAGTAAATCTTCTTGTCCTTAAATAACCTCTACTTCAATATCCTCATTTGTTGTGTTTCAACATGAACAAATATTCTAGAGATGCTAGTGCTAAAAAGTTTCATCTGCTGGAATCCATTAAGGATAAGAGTAGTGATCCAAAGAAGGCTGGGTTCAACATTGCAACAAATGTTGGAACATCATCTAGAGCATCCTGGACAGGGAGAACATGTGTGATAGAGATGAAATCCTTGAGGAAGAATCAGGTTCATATACATGATTCAAATTCAGATGTTGATGAAGAATGGGTCAATTTCATTGACTCGGGAGGGATAATTAAATAGTTGGTAACTAATATCTTATATATATATATATATGTTATGTGTCTGTTAAGTCTGTTTTTTGGGAGAAACTTAGACTTACTCTTTGTTTCTTTGGGATTTTTTTCTTTCTTTTGTTATGTCTACCATGGTTGAGGGAGTTATTTTCCCTTGATACATTTTGTGTTTTTATTGAGTCAGTTTCTGTTGGGTTTTCGTTTTGTGTCTTGAATAAATTCTTTCTTGTTTTGATTCTATTTTTTTTGGTTCTTTGCAACCTATTTTTGTCAATTTTTGGCTATAAAGTGGGAGAAAAATAGTAGAGTAGTAGTAGGTCTGGGTCTGAGTAAAGTGTTATTACTTGTTATATGCAACATTTTAGGTAGAGCATGATTATCCGTCATGTGAGTCTTAAGTTTGTTCTTGCAATTGAATTGCAAGGATGTTTCATAGGATGTTCTAACATCATGTCTGAGTCTACATTATGTCTGAGTATGTGTCTGTGTCTTTCTGTTGTGTCTTGTATTCTGAGTTATGAGCATAGTTGTATCCTGTGCTTTGAGTTATTCGGAATTTAGATCTGCTCCCATGAGACTTCACCTGGAAAGTTCAGAGTGCTAAATGGGGATTGTGTTTGAGGGGGGGTGTCATTTATCTTCTTCCTCTTGTACAAAGTTTACATGTTTAGCATTTAGCTTGTGTTGGCGTTCTATGGTTTTATTCCTCTTCCTATGTTATTTGGTCTTTAGTTGTTGTAGCCAAAATTTTCTAAAGGGGGAGATTGTTAGTATCATGGTTTTGTGGATTGGCAACATTTTGCTAAAACATGGTTCTGACCAGATGTTGAACAAGAGGTTGTAACATCCTATTATGATATGCAGCAGGCTTGCGCTTCTGTTTTTAAAATTTGACAGATTTGATTTGATTCTATTATATTTTTCTTTGGATATATATCATATATTTTCGTAGGACAAGAATATTTGTTTTGGAACAGTTTTGTATCTCCAACTGTGCAAAAGTTACTTGTTGTACCCCAAAATTTTCCCTCTCATTTATCAAGATTTTTCTCACAAGACTTCTTGGACTCAAGATAAGATTAGGGTTTGGTCAGCTCAGGACATCTCATCTTGCAATGATACCCCAAAATTAGGGTTTGAGTTTGCACAAGGATTTTTGGACCACCAATGCTTCATGTGACTTTCATACATCATGTTGGACCCCTAAGATTGCTCACAACAAGTTTCAAGCCTTAAACCACATTTTTGATCAGTCAATTGGACAGTTGACCTAAATATCAACTGTATTGGGGAAAAAGTCAACCATGGCCAATTTACAGTCAAACTTCATAATTTTTTATCCACATCAACAATTTAGACTCATATGTGCCATTTGATCAAGTTTGGATCACAACTCCTCATGAAATTTGATCAAATCATCAAAAGGGCAAAATGGTCAAAATTAGGGTTTTGATTGAGAAAGGGGAAATTTCTGATTTTTATCCTAGCCAATGACCAATTTAGTTCAAGCATGATTTCAAGGGTTCAATGACATCATCTTGACCTAATTACATGGTTCAAAATATCTCAAGTTCATTGGATTGACAGATGAATTTTGCAATCAACAAATCAAAAGTAAATTGTACACTGAAAAGTCAAACTTTGACTTTTTGGTCAAAATCAAGTGCCAAGGGTCATAATTCATCAAGATATGTCAAAAAATGAAACTTGTTCACCAAGAAAACCAATTTTGAAAATTAGGGTTTTGAATTTGAAAATTTTCATAACTTAGAATTTTTCTAAGTATGGAAATTTTCTTATTTTTTCCCAAATTTTCACCACTTTTTCACCATGATGCATTTTGATTCAAAGAAAACTTCAAACATGAAAGTTGTAGTCCTCCATGAAATCTACAACTTTTCTTCACAAACGTTTCCCAAAAGATGCTTGGATATCAAGTTATGAATTTGTGAATATAGGTCCATGAACTAAATAACTTAGTGAAAATTTGCCCTAATTTAGGCAGTTTTTTGACCCAACTTCATGGACATTTTTCACCTAGTTCCAAGAGATATCTCAAAATAAATTTAAAATATGGATTATAGATCACATTTCAAGATTTCCAAAATATCCAAGAACTCTCCAAGATCATTTTTGGTTAGAAAGAATCGAAGAGGAGAAGTTGGCATTTTATCACTTTTGTTCATGCCATTTTCACAAAGTATCAAGTTGCAAATCAAATCTTTGATGTTTGAATATTTCTTTACAGGTCCTAAACTCACTCTACACTCCATAATTAAATTCAAAATCAGAAGTTAAAGGCTTTATCTTGGCTTTTGGAACATTGTACAAGAGATAATTTCATTTTAGACTTATAGGTTACAATGCCATTTTCATAAAGGTGAGCTTTTGCAACTTTACAAATCTTGAGCCTCGGACATGTCCCTTTGGTACAAACAACTTCTACAGGTATCAAGCAATGTGTACCAACTCCTATCAT
This sequence comes from Vicia faba, assembly GCA_948472305.1. Classification (NCBI taxonomy): domain Eukaryota; kingdom Viridiplantae; phylum Streptophyta; class Magnoliopsida; order Fabales; family Fabaceae; genus Vicia; species Vicia faba. The sequence continues at coordinate 359,908 of CATIWC010000808.1, read as the reverse complement.
CTCACAAGCCAGCCTGTACAAGCATGTAGCAATGGTCACTTCACTTTTCTTCAAATGCAAGAAAAGGTTGCCAAAAGGTCAGAACTTGTACAACTAGTGAGGAGTGGACTTTGTATCCATTCTATACATATTCACAAACTTTTTACAAACCAGAGGACGATTTCATTGAAGCTAAGACTTACTCAAACTCAAAAAACACAAAATTCTTCCAAAACACACAGTTGATGCAAAATCATAGCCATTTCATTTTTGGCTCGTGCATTTTGTGGCTTGACACTTGAAACACCTCATACACATCATACCAAATCTATCCAAGCCCTTACCCTGCTTCTGTAAGCCCTGTTTCAGCCATTTCCATTTTCAAACTTGGAGCTTGCAGCTTGACTTGCGAAAAGATTTCTAGCTATCCACAAAGCAAGCTAGGCATTGGAATAGCTTGAAGGAAGTTCAAGGAAGCTCACACAATCCTCAGGCCTCCATCAAAGTCCCTGCATTGCTCTATCTAAATCCAACTGAAGGAGGTTGTGATACGGTGGGAGAGCTGACTTGAGGTTTTGCGTTTGTTTTCGCAAATGTTTTGGTTGAGCAAGAGTCGCCACCGACTTTTTATTTTATCCTAAGGAAAGGTTAAAAAGCACAGCAAAAACCTTTGAGATGTTTTCTTGGGTTCGGGGAGTAGATTATAGAAAGGGAAGGTATTAGCACCCTTTCTATCCATGGTTATCCATGGGCTCTTAGTTACTTGCTTAGATCACTTACCTTTGATTTTCAATTGTTTGAAATGGTGCTTTGTGTGTGGGTTTGAAAATGTTTTGAAAAGAGGCCATTTGTTGTGGCAACCTTTGTAATGATCCATGTTTGAATGTATACAAAGGTGTACTTGTCTTTTGAAAAGTTTTCAATGTTTTTGAAAGTTGTTTTAAAAGTGTGTTGTGATGTGTGTTTTGAAAAATGGCAAGGATTGTTTTTTGCAAGGTTGGTCAAGTAACCAAGAGCTATCTACCCTAAATTTCTCAAAGATCTTTCCTATGTTTTAACCCTTTTAACAGTATTGTTCCACCATTGTATTTGGTGGACAATCTTGTGTTAGGATGTTAACGGGACGGGCGCGGGTCATCGTTTAGACCATGATTGCAATGGTGCCAAGTGTCTTTGGCAATTTTTCCTTTAAGGGACTATGATCATTTTGTTTAGGAAGCTTTCGAAAGCGTCATCGAGGAACTATGATCATTTTGAATCGTTTTGTTTTGCCAAAGACACCCAACATGCAACATGGCCCATTATTGAAGGCAACAAGTGGAGTAACCCTAGGGGTGCAAGTGTGATTGGTGTTGTCCATTTTCATGCTTTTTTGTCTTTGAATTAGGTCAAGCTATTTGTTATTTGACTTTTTGCATACAAAACCCTAAGTCTATCATGGCATATTTAGAAAGCTTTAAAATGCGGAATTTAAAGTCCTAAATTATTACAAAAATAATCATGGGGATGGGGGTACAAATGTTCAAATGGGGATGAGACTTTAATAGGAGAGTAGTGTCCAAATAAATTTATAACCAAATTGAATCAATCGCAAATGTAAAATGTATCAAATGTACAAGAATAAACAAAAGTAAATGTATCAATGTATTTGTGTATGTGGTTTATTTACAAGTGAAATAAAAATAATAAAAAAGTTAATTTTTGGATATTTTCATGGTTTAGGGCAAAACCCTAATTTTCTAAGTAAAAAGTATTTATTATTTATTATGTACAATATTTATTAATTATATATAAAAAATAAATAAAAAGGGAAGTATATTGTAAAAAAGTATTTTTGAGGTTAAATATTAATAAAAATAAAAATGTATTATTTTGTATTTTTATCCTAATATTCTAATAAACCTATAAGTATTTATATTATATACTAAATATATTAAATATATACAAAAAAATAAAATATTTATTATTTACAAAAAAAGTATGTTTTAAGAAAAATGTTTTCAAAAGGTAAAATAAAATAAAAGCTGAAAATAAATATTATTTTGTATTATTTTTTAGTGTTTTAAATAAAAGTAAATGTATTATTTATAATGTACAAGTTTAAATAAAGCAAATAAAAAAATCCAAATAAAATGCAAAAATGGGTGGAAAAATGTTTTTAATATTTTTTATATTTTGACAAAAAAATAATGAGTCAGAATTAAAAAGAAAAGATCAAAAATAATTTTAAAAAACACACAATGGGCCAAGGGGGTGTATGTGGGAAATAATGGTGCAAACAGAAAAATAAGGTCAGGCCCAGCCCAAGGAGGCTTCTTCAACCTCCAGCCATTGTTTGAAACAAAGAAAAACGCGCGTCCTTGCTCAACCTGCTAACTTCTGATTCCTTGATTTTCAACAAAAACTTACAACAACAATGTTATAGAGCATCATGTCACGATTCTAAACATATAAAGAAGTTGATCTAACTCTCAGAAATGAGAGAGAATTTATTCTCCCCCAATTCCTGACCTAACTTTTGTTCAATATTCAGGTTCAAAATTCTCTCAATACACACAACATAAATGAAAAGTAATGATATGGGTAGCTTCAGGGCCATGAGTAGGACATAACCTCTTCACAAACCTAAGCCTAGATATGCTTGGATAGAGAGATAGAAGTTCAAACTTTTACCTGTTCAGCTTGAATCGTGTACAACAATGGAGGCACTTTCAATGCAGTGTGAGGACTTGTACAGCTTGCTTGAGGTCCAAGGATGCTCTTCCAGCCTCTAGCTTGCTTTGAAACTGACTGAATCAAGCTATGTAACTCAACCTGCACAGATGAAAAAATTAAAATGGCAAACTTGGTTAGGGGTGTTACAGTCTGTTTCCAAGGCTTGGGATAGTTTGTATGAATGATGTAGGATGTGTTTGAACTGGTTTGGATGAAAACGCACGAGGAAAATGAACTGGCCAAGTGAATCTGCAACAGGGACTCTGTTTTGCAGAAAAAATGGGCTTTGATGGATGAGGAGGTATTGAGGGTTAAGGGCTCGTGTTCTAGGTTGGTTAGGGATTATGCAATGCATGGACAAAGTTTGTTTTGGCTCTTGGTTGCAGGAAGTGAATGTTGGATCAGTTTTGCCAAGTTTCTTCTTTTTTAAGCAAAGTTTGTCAAACTTGATTATAGGCTACCACAGGCCCCTCAAGCATGCTGCCTTTTCTCTCCTTGATCAGTGGGATTAGTCCATAATCTTGTGCCTAAAAGATCTGCATTGTACTTCTTTGATTTGCTTTTGACATAAAGCACTTCTTTTCAAAAATGGCTAAAATGCTTTTTCCATTTATGGCTTAATCTTGTATGTAATGGTTAAATACACAAAACAAGACATGAACACAAAGGATATGCATTAAATTATTGAGTAAGAATGGGATTAGAGGCCTGTAACCTAGCTTGTGCAAGCTGACTTGAAAAATGCAAAGTGTTATGAACATGAATTTGGCCATGAACAAAGTGACTTTTGCCCATCTTGAGAAATTCGAATCTCCCTAACCACAAGGGTGTTTGATGAGTTCTTGGACAATTTGGAAAGCTTGGAATGTGTAATACAATCCATCTTTGTAATGAAAATTGAAATTCCAAGTGGAAGCATGTGAAAAGTGGCCATGAAGTTGGGCAAAAATCCTGCCTAAAATAGGTCAAAAAATTTCTAAGTTAAGAATGTTTTGCAACCCTATTCCAAAAATCATAACTTGAGCTACAAGCTTCTTTTGAGAAAACTTTGTGAATAAAAGTTTTAGATTTTGCAATAGACTACAACTTTCATGTTTTGAGTTTTGTTTGAATCCAAATACATATTGATGAAGAAATGGGACAAAGTTAAGAAAAAATTAGGAAATTTCCTAACTTAGAAAATTTCTAAGTTATGAAATTTCTTCATCTTAAACCCTAATTTGTAATTTTTGGTTTCTTGATGAAAAAGTTTCATAATTTGACATGTCTTGATGAGAAATGAATCTTGACACTTGATTTTGACCAAAAAGTCAAAGTTTGACTTTTCAGTACATTCAAATTTTGCTCAGTTGACTGGAAAATTCATCAGTCAATCTTGTGCATTTGGGATTTTTTGAACTTGTTGAATGTGTCAAGACCATGTCATTGGGTCCTTGAGTCCATATGTGAGCTTGGTTTGCCATTGGCCAGGTCAAACAGTCAGAAATTGCCTTTGTGCAGTCAAAACCCTAAAAATGACCATTTTGCCCTTTTGGTGATCTGATCAAATTTCTTGTGGAATTGTGATCCAAACTTGACCAAATGGTTCATATGAGTTAATAATGTTGATGTGGGTCAAAAGTCATGAGGTTTGACTGTCAATTGACCATAGTTGACTTTTTCCCTAATACAGCTGATTTCTAGGTCAATTATCCAATTGACTGGGTAAAGATTGGAATCAAGGCTTGAAACATGGTATGGATAAACTTGTGAGTCCAACATGAAGCATGAAAGTCATTTTTGGAATTTTAGGTCAAAACATCTTTGTGCAAACTCAAACCCTAATTTGGGTCATCAGTGCAAGGAGGAGTCTTGAGCAGAGCAAACCCTAACTTGATCTTGAGCTCCAAAGGTCTTGGGATGAGAAAATGTTGAGGAAAGGAGAGGGAAAATTTTGGGGTACAACAGTTGCCCCTGTTAAATCTTCTTAGACCTGAGGATGTAGATTGGCTTGTGTGCCTTTCGTGATCCGAAGGTGGAAGATGATTGAACACTAAAGTGCCCAGAAATTTGCACTCGCATAGTGGAGTATCAGCAATGTGATGTCGGGAATGGGCTTATAGATGCCATTTGGAGATAGGATGGATAGGAGGATGGGCTTATAGATGCCATCTGGAGGTGTGACAGAACCTTGTCGGGAATGGGCTTATAGATGCCATTTGGAGATGTCGATCGCGTAAGAGATTCCTTAGCAAGAACTTGCGTACCTGAGAAAGAAAGATGGTTTCCTGGCTTGCTACAGGTGTTGATCTTCAGTCTCTTCATGTAGATATGCCCTGGCTAGATATAGGTATCGAATCTACAATCAAACGCTCACAGATATGCCCTGGCTAGATACAAGAATCAAATCCAGAACTTCAAAAGGTTGCTTACAGACGTGCCCTGGCTGGATACAGGAATCGAATATGGAATTGGTCGTCTACAGATATGCCCTGGCTGGATACAGGTATCGAATCTGGAATTTGTCGTCTACAGATATGCCCTGGCTGGATACAGGTATCGAATCTGGAATTTGTCGTCTACAGATATGCCCTGGCTGGATACAGGTATCGAATCTGGAATTTTTCGTCTATAGATATGCCCTGGCTGGATACAGGTATCAAATCTGGAATTTTCCATCTATAGATATGCCCTGGCTGGATACAGGAATCAAATCTCTAAACTCTTCATGCAGATATGCCTTGGCTGGATACATGTATCGAATCTAAAATCAATCACTCACAGATATGCCCTGGCTAGATACAGGAATCGAATCTAGAATTGTGACAGTTGATAGTAATCATCTTTGGATTGACCTTTTCCTGAAAAGGCAAAACATTAGTTGTATGCAATGAGATGCATGATGTCATGATGTTCTCAAAAATAAATGAGATCGTGTGATCTAATGCGTATATGTATGTATCAGGATGTATAAAATGTGAAATGTCTATGAATGTGTTTCGACTAGGAAAATAAATCCTTGACGAAGGCTGGGAAATCAAATCCTGGGCTGATGTTGAAAAGTAGAGTTCTTAGCTTCTGTTCGGGATGATGGTTGGAAGAATAGACCGGTAGGAGAAGATGACTCCGTCGGGGGATAAACTTGTTGGAGAGATTACTCTACGGGGAAATACTCTGTGGGAAGAGATACTTTGCTGAGGTTTTGATGAGAGCTCCGCTGGGGACTCCACTGATAAGTTATGTTGGGGAATTTGATGAACTCCGCTGGGGATAGGAAGAACTTCGCCGAGGACGATTTTTCCGTGGTAATTAGCTGAGGATAACCCAGTTATAAGCTCTGATGGGAAATAACCTTTGAATGAAGCCGGGGAGATGCGTTCATACTCTGTAGGGGATAAGCTTCCAGAATTTACTAGGGATGAGCTTCAGAATCTACTGGGGAGGATGATTCAACTTTCCTGGGGAAACTCTAAACTGTACCGGGGAGTGGCTCCACTGGATGTCTGTATTCCACCGGGGAACAATCTTATACTAAGACTGTCGGGGATGCTTGCCGAGGAATGTCTATACTCCGCTGGGGAATGTTGAGATATTTTGGGGATACCCAACTTCCTTAAGGCTGACGGTAGACTAACTCTGCTTGGGGAGAGTATTGCTGAATCTTGTCTTACTCAACGGGGAGTGAAGGCATCCTGGTTACGTTCTTCAGCCGAACCTACCTTGGTACCTTGATGGACAGAGCAACTAGATCGCTTAGACAACTCTTTATTGCCCCTGTTTCTGATGTCATCTGTAATTAGTCCTTTGTTTCGCATGCAAATATTCATGATTAGAAATTAATGTCAAATACATATATCAAAAATGAGCATTGGACGTTCTTTGCAAAACAAAACAGAAAAAGGAAAAACGATGGGTAATTTGTCTGAAAAATTGAACTTGTACTGATTTTGAAATTTTCCTGTAAATAGGCGTTTTATGTACAGGAGGCTGACGTCCTAGTAAGAGAACGCCGCCGAGCAAAATAGAGTTTATACAATTTTGTGAAAAGGAAACAAAATAGCTATGTGAAAAATAATCCCACGGGGTTCCAACTCTGCTATCGCCTTTATGTCTTCAAGCGTCTCATCACTTTCTGCTTAGTTGAAGATGAAGCTGATTGATTGGCGCCGTCTGAGCCCGATAGTTGATGCCGAATTTTGGATGCAGGGTGATCCAATGAGACATAGTATTACGCTTTATCCCTAACTTTTGCCTGGACCGCCCTTTTGGGTTTTTAGTCCACCGGGATACCCATTTTTGCCCAAGCCGCCTTTTCAGGTTTTCAACTTGCCGGGTGTACAGATTTTTTTTTCATTTCATCCCTTGTTTTTGCCCGAACCCTTTTGGTTCGTCGGGAAGCCCTTATTTTTGCCTAGGTGTGTCAACCTAGCGGGTCTTTAATTCATGCGTAGTATCTTTTTAATATGTCTGCATTGGTGGGGTGAGGAAGATCGTCACCATCCATGGTGGTTAGAATCATAGCTCCTCCTGAGACGATATGTTTAACCACAAATGGCCCTTCGTACGTAGGGGTCCATTTGCCCCTGGGATCACTTTGAGGAAGAATGATGCGCTTGATTACTAGGTTTCCGACTTGATACTCTTTTCGTCTGACCTTTTTGTTAAATGCCCTGATCATCCGTTTTTGGTACGTCTGACCATGACAAATAGCAGTGAGTCTCTTTTCATAAATTAGGTTTAATTGATCAAGCCGAGTCTGGATCCAGTCATCTTCGCTCAAACCTACATCCTTCATTATCCGGAGAGAGGGTATCTGGACCTCAATAGGCAAGACTGCCTCCATGCCATAGACCAAGGAAAAGGGATTTGCCCCTGTTGACGTCCGTGCTGAGGTACGGTATCCATGAAGAGCAAATGGTAACATTTCGTGCCAATCTTTGTAGGTCACTGTCATCTTCTGCACAATCTTCTTGATGTTCTTATTCGCTGCTTCTACAGCCCCATTCATTTTCGGTCGATAGGGAGAAGAGTTGTGGTGTTGTATCTTGAATTGCTCGCAGAGCTCAGTGATCATCTTGTTGTTAAGATTGGTACCATTATCCGTAATGATCCTCTCAGGTACACCGTATCGACAGATCAGGTTATGCCGAATGAACCGTGCCACGACATTCTTGGTTACCGTAGCATAGGAAGCTGCTTCAACCCATTTTGTGAAGTAATCAATTGCTACTAGGATGAAGCGATGCCCGTTGGATGCCGTAGGTCTGATCTCGCCGATCATATCAATGCCCCATATTGCAAAAGGCCAAGGTGTTGTCAAGACGTTCAGAGGAACCAGAGGAATGTGCACCTTATCAGCATAGATCTGGTATTTATGACAAGTTCGAGAATGCTGATAACAGTCGGCTTCCATTGTGGACCAAAAGTATCCTGCACGAAGGATTTTCTTTTCCATGGTATGTCCACTGGAATGTGTTCCGAAGGTACCTTCATGTAGCTCTGCCATGATCCTTTCTGCTTCAGTCTTATCCACACAACACAATAAGGTGGAATCATGGTTTCGCTTGTACAGAATGCCGTTGCTGAGGAAGAACTTTGCCGCAAACCTTCTCAAAAACTTCTTGTCATTAACAGACGTGCCTTCGGGGTATTCTTGAGCTTCAAGGTACCTCTTCACTTCTTGATACCAGGGTTTTTCAGTTACCTCTTCAGCCTCAAGATCACAGCAATGTGCAGGTTCGTCCAATTTCCAGATAATGATCTGGGGAGCCTCGTTGTCCCATTTGACTTTGAACATAGAAGACATCGTAGCCAACGCGTCCGCTAACTGATTCTCCTCTCTTGGGAAGTGTTCAAAGGTTATCTCCTCGAAGTGGGGAATCAACGTCAACACATACTCTTTGTAAGAAATAATATTTGGGTGTTTCGTATCCCACTCGCCTTTGATCTGATTAATCACGAGAGCGGAATCTCCGAAGACACTCAGAAACTTGATCCTTAAGTCAATTGCAGCTTGAAGACCCATGATACATGCTTCATACTCTGCCATGTTGTTGGTGCAGTTGAAACATAGCCGGGCGGTGAGTGGAGTATGAGTGTCTTTAGGGGATATGATTACAGCGCCAATACCATTACCCAAAGCGTTCGAGGCTCCGTCAAAGTGCATAGACCATCGGGATCCTTCCTCAGGTCCTTCATCCGGTCCAGGTACTTCCCAATCAGTCACTGCCATGATATCCTCATCTGGAAATTCAAAGTTCATCGACTGGTAATCGTCCACTGCCTGGTGTGCCAAATTGTCTGCCAATACGCTTCCCTTGATTGCTTTCTGAGTCGTGTACTGGATGTCATATTCTGTCAAGATCATCTGCCATCTTGCTATTCTTCCGGACAAGGCAGGCTTTTCGAAAATATACTTGATTGGATCCATCTTTGAAATCAACAAGGTAGTGTGAGTCAACATATACTGTCTCAGCCGGCGAGCAGCCCATACCAAAGCGCAGCAAGTTTTCTCGAGCAGTGAGTATCGGGTCTCACAGTCGGTAAACTTTTTGCTAAGGTAATAAATGGCGTGTTCTTTTCAGCCAGACTCGTCATGCTGCCCCAGCACACACCCCATTGAGTTGTCCAGTACTGTCAAGTATAAGATTAGAGGTCTCCCTTCAACCGGCGGCATAAGAATGGGTGGTTCTTGGAGATACTCTTTGATTCTTTCGAAAGCGGCTTGACATTCATCATTCCAGCGTACTACTTGATCTTTCTTCAGCAGCTTGAAGATTGGTTCACAGGTAGCAGTTAGATGCGAGATGAATCGGGCAATGTAGTTCAACCGTCCTAGAAAGCCTCTGACTTCTTTCTCTGTCTTGGGAGTTGGCATCTCTTGTATGGATTTCACTTTGGCAGGGTCCACTTGAATGCCTTTATCGCTTACGATGAAGCCTAGAAATTTTCCAAATCTCACCCCAAAGGTGCACTTGTTTGGGTTCAACCTCAGCTTGTACAACTTCAGACAGTCAAACAGCTTCTGTAGATGGTCAAGGTGTTCCTCCTCAGTTTGGGACCTTGCAATCATATCGTCGACGTATACTTCTATCTCGTGATGGATCATGTCATGAAACAAAGCAACCATGGCACGTTGGTAGGTTGCCCCAGCATTTTTCAACCCAAAAGGCATGACCTTGTAGCAAAAGGTGCCCCACTGAGTAACAAAAGTGGTCTTCTCCATGTCTTCCGGAGCCATCTTGATCTGATTATAATCGGAGAAGCCGTCCATGAAGGAGAATACTTTATGCTGAGCAGTGTTGTCAACCAGAACGTCAATATGAGGCAGAGGGAAATCATCCTTAGGGCTTGCCCTGTTCAAATCCCTGTAATCAACACACATTCGGACCTTACCATCCTTCTTCGGCACTGGAACCACGTTGGCAACCCACTGAGGGTAAGAAGTCACTGCTAGAAACCCGACATCAAATTGTTTCATAACCTCAACTTTGATTTTCTCAGACATTTCTGGACGCATACGGCGGACCTTCTGTTTTACCGGAGGGCACTCTTCCTTGGTAGGCAGGTGATGAACCACAATGTCGGTATCCAACCCAGGCATGTCTTCGTAAGACCAGGCAAAGATTTCCACATAGTCATGCAGCATCTGAATCAACCGTTGTTTCACACTGAGCTCTCGATTGGCACCAATCTTGACTTCCTTTCTGTCTGTCTCAGTACCCAGATTTACCGTTTCCACTGGCTCTTCATTTGGCTGAATGGCCCTCTCTTCCTGGAGCAGCAGTCTTGCAAGCTCACCAGGCACTTCGCAATCATCTTCACCTTCGTCTTCGGCTAAGTTGATCGGATTTTCGAAGTCATAACTGGCAGTAGCAGAGTCGTTACCAGTGGGATCCAGAGTGGATTGGGACCTGTATAAGTGAGTGTGTGTAAATATAGCTGTTTTTCCATATATAATAAAGAAAGACAAAGAGCGCGAGATTTTGAAATGCAACAAACGTCCAATGTTTTTATTAATGATATATGAAAATGACACACAAGAGCCCTCACAAATGAAGCCACGGTGCCCCGGGTAAGACAACGAGCCATAAAAGTTTCAAAATATTGTCTGTTACAAATTTAAAACAAAAGAGTTCATTACTGAGTGACAAAAGTAATAGGTGTGAAGTCTTTGGCAGTCCAGTTGCTTGGTCCACCGTCGGTTGTTGGGTAGATCCAGCTGTCGAGTTCAGATTCCTCCATGTCGTCTTTAATAGCATTTACTCCCGGGTTTGTGATGAACACAGGAGGTCCTCCAATCCTTGCCTTACGAACAGCCCTCTGGGCCTCTGCAGTGAAACCCAAACCAAACTTGTCGGTCTTTGGAGTGAAATCAGGAAGCCGGCCCCAGTTTGTGCACTCACCCTTCTCAATAACAGCCCGAGCATCCTTTAGGGAGGCCATCTTCAACGGAGAATCCTCTACAGTCACAGTCTCTGCTGACGCCAATGTCTGAGGAACCTCTTCAAAATGTTGGAAGGGGGTCTCAATGAACTCCCCATCCATCTCTATGTACCGGAATGAGTTGAGGTGGCTGACCATGTATTCTTCTTCCCCCTGAACTGTAACAATCTTCCCTCTGACCGGGTACTTAAGCTTCTGATGTAGTGTGGAGGTCACAACTCCAGCCTTGTGGATCCATGGACGACCCAGCAAACAAGAATAGGATGGTCGGATATCTATCACATAGAAAGTAGAATCAAAAACTTGAGAACCAACCCTGATTGGAATGTCAACTTCCCCATGTACCATCCTTTTCGAACCGTCAAAGGCCCGGACAACAATGTTACTAGGCTTGAGCTCTAAACCCTCACAATCCAACCTGTCTAGGGCCTTCTTGGGTAATACATTCAATGAAGAACCAATGTCAACCAACACATGGGCAAGAGTAGTGCCCCTGCATTCAATGGAGACATGCAGGGCGTCGTTATGGTTCTTTCCTTTGGCAGTCAGATCAGCGTCAGAGAAGCCCAACCCATTATCAGCAGTCAAGTTGGCCACATAATCGGTAAATTGATCAGCAGACGTTTCTTGTGGCACATGTGCCGTCTTCAAGAAGGAGATCAGAGCCTTGGCATGGGCCTCTGAACACAACAATAGTGATAGCATAGAAATTTTAGAGGGGGTGTGCCCCAGCTGCTCAACTACATTGAAATCACTCTTCTTGATAATCTTGAGAATCTCTTCCATCTCTTGTTTGGAAGCTTCGACAGTGGTTGTCTTTGGTGCCTCCGTCAGGGCAGGCATATCAGTAGCAATCCCTTTGCCCTGAGCGTCAGATGACTCGGCAACAGGGGTAGAAACAGGAACTTGATCAGGAAGGGGAGCAGGCACACTTGCAGGTGTGATGATAAGAGGTCTCTGAATAGCTGGTGGCGCAATATCTGGTGAGAACAGCCTACCACTGCGAGTAACTTTGGCAGGCCTGGTGATGTTGCTGACGCCGGTACTTGTATCGAACTCTTGTTTTACTCCGAGCACATAAACATCTGCCTCATAGTGCCACGGGACAGCTTTGTCGGATGTATAGGGGAGGGGCCCCAGAACAGTGATGATGATAGGAGCAATCTTCTGAGTAGACATGATTTTGACAGGCTTCTTTGAGAGAGCCTTAGGAGGTTTGTTGAAAATAGTGAAAATAGAAACTTCTTCAGCGGGGATAGCAGGAACAACAATCTTCTCGAACAAGATCTCTTTGCTATCCATCAGGTTTTGGATGCCTGACTTCAGCAAAGGACAACCAGTAGGTGAAACAGAACATAGAAGGCAACCTTTACTACATCCCGGAAATAAATCGGCTAGCAATAGGTTCCTTTTGACAGTCAACAACGGAGTAACAATATCATCCACGGAGGCCACATATAGGTCCTCTTCCACAGCATTCACTCCATGATGGGGCATGGGAGCAGTCACAACATTGGGCCTTTCGGGCGCCTCGAACTGTATTTCTTTAGCATCAATAAGGCCCTGAACCTTATTCCTCAGAGCCCAGCAATCGTCCGTAGTATGCCCCAGACTATCAGAGTGATAAGCGCAACGGGCGTTGGGGTTGTACTTTGGAGAAGTTGTGTTCACTACCTTCGGAGCTTCCTTGATAGTTACCAGATTGGTTGACAGTAGTTGCGGCAAAATCTGAGACAGGGTCATACTGAGCCGAGTGTACTGCCTTTTGGGTCTCTCACCCCTTGGTTGGTTATACTGCTGAGGAGCAGCAGTAGGCTTTGAAATTACCACCGCGTTGACAGCTTGGCGGCGTTCCAGTTTATTCTGTCTCCTTGGACCATAAACAACACTAGCTTCCTTCTTGAAAGGCTTCTTTTCAGTACTCGAAGAGGCACCCTTCTGTATCTTCCCCGACTTGATACCAGCTTCTATCCTCTCACCCGTTAAGATCAGGTCTGTGAACCTAGCAGAAGAATTACCAATCAGGTGGTTGAAGAACGGACCAGACAGGGTCCCCAGGAACATGTCAACGAGTTCACAGTCAGTCAAAGGTGGCTGCACCCTTCCAGCCAGGTCTCTCCACTTTTGCGCATACTCCTTGAATCCTTCGCCCGTCCCCAGTGACATACCCTGGAGTTGGGTACGCGTGGGAGCGAGGTTATAATTGTACTGATACTACTTATAAAATGCAGTAGCCAAGTCCTCCCAGTTTCGAATACTGGCTCCATCCAGCTGATAGAACCATTCGATTTGAGCCCCTAAAAGGCTATCTTGGAAGAAATGGATCCATAGGTTCTTGTCTGCAGTGTAAGGTTGGATCTTCCTTACATATGATCTGAGATGCAGCTTAGGGCAGGAAGCCCCATCGTACTTTGCAAAGGCAGGTTCCTTGAACTTGTGTGGGATCACTACCCCAGAAGATAGACCTAGATCTCCAAAATCCAGCCCCGGCACATGTTGAATCTCCATGGCACTTAAACGGTACTCTAGTTGCTTGTACCTGTCTTCAGCAGGAGGGTACTGTTCATCATTGTAATCCGTCTCGTTGTCGGAGACCATAGGACTAGGAGCCCTTCCCCCTTGGGGACTGTCCTTCTCTGCAGAGGAAGTAGCCTGATCAGCCTCATTCTGCAGTGTATTCCCAAACCTCCGTCCAGTGTTAAACATCACAATCCTCTTCTTCTTCTTCTTCTTCAAAAGCAGAGTCTTCAACTCCTGTTGACCCTGGGCTAAGCTCATGACCAGCTCTTGAAACTGGGCGTTCTGGGCCTGGAGGGCTTTGATAGCTTGTTTGGTAGTAGGCTCAGAAGACATGATGATTGAGTGCTGAAATAAACAGCGAAGAAGATTAAGCAACCTGTAGAAGAAGGGTACCTGTCATGCATATGATGCAATGAGATGCGTATGTTTTATGTTTTCAAAGACAATCGGGATTCAACTTTGTAGACAAAAAGGAAACACACTTTATTAGATTCAAACTTTAAATTGTTCAAAAATTTGCCCTTAGGCATTACAAGAATGAAAATACTGAAAAGGAAATAAAAGTTGTAAAAGAAACATCCAAAGCCCATCAGTGCTCCCATGGCCTCCTCTTCTCAGTACGGATATAGTCGTTCAGGATCTGCTCATTCTCCAATTGCTTAGTCAGCTTCTGGATCTTTTGTTCCTGTTCGTTGAACTTTTCCCGATAAGAATCCCGTTCTTCCTGTAGCTGCGCCCAAGATCTCTTTAGTGTATCAACATCAGTGGGTATCTGAGGAGGGAGGACAGTTGGAGGAACCCCGTCTTTATCAGGAAATTCAAGAATGATAGGCCTGACAGCTTCGTATGGCATACCTAATTTCTGAGCACGGATGCGGACCCATCTACAGTAGGGTTCCATTGGTAGAGAAGTCTTCGATCCCAACTCATGCGGTTCAGCTTTGTGAATTCTGTCCCAAGCCTTGATGAATCTACGGCGCAGCTCGTCACTGTCTACCTGAAACTCAAAACTGATGTGAGGTACCAACATCTCGTGAGGCCCTGCTCTTCTGGCTCTTCCAAACTGACGGAGTGCTAAACATGGATTATAAGAGATTCCTCCCTGGGTACCGATCAATGGAACATTAAGATATTCTCCGCAACGATCAATAATGGCTACCTCATCCAAACCTCTGAGAGTCCAAATGATGTCATTATCAGTGAGAGACATTAACCTATGAGCCCAGCACCTTCCTTCTTTGTTCTTCAACACGTACTTAGGGAGGTGCGAAATAAACCACCTCATTAACAAAGGAGCACAACACCACGGAGTTCCCCGTCTTCGGGCAGTACGAGCATAGAGCTGTTGCAGGATATCACCCAAGAGAGTGGGTACAGGGTTCCGAGAGATGAAGATCCTTATGGAGTTGACATTAATAAAGGTATCAGGATTTGGAAACAATACTAGACCATAGATTAAGAGAGCCAGAATGTCTTCGTATGCCTTGAAGTCTAAGTCATTCCAGAAACTATTAGCTTTGCCAACCAGAAACTTAGCCAAAAAGCCCTTAACTCCACTTCTAGTCTCCCAGTTAGCCATTACCTCTTCTTTGGTCAAGGGAAGGGTTGCAGCAATCTCTTCCGGCCTAAGAGTCTTCTCCCAACCAGTGAATGGAGTCTGCTCCAAAACAGGGATACCAAGTAACTTAGAGAATTCTTCCAGGGTAGGGACCAGCTGGAAGTCTTGAAAAGTGAAGCAATGGTATAGGGGATCATAAAACTGGACCAGGACACTCATCAGTTGTTGGTCCCACTTTGAAGTGACTAAACTGAGAAGAGAACCATGCCTCTTGATGAAGGAAGTAGTGTTTGGAATCCTATCAACCAATTCCTTGAGCAAAGCAGGTGGTTGAACAAAGTTGAGCCGGATAGTATTCCTACGCATGGGCATCATGATGTCCTACAAAACAGAGCAAAGATGAAACTCTCTTGTCTTTGAAATGGGTCAGTCCTTATGCAGGATGCATGCAATGGTATGATGGTATGATGTTATGATAAAGCACGCCACAAGTATTCACAAAGGCAAGCATGATAAGGCACACAAGTCACACAAGACAACCCTTAGAGTTTAGGTCAGCATGAAGTTTAGGTATTACCCTCTTTCAATTTTGTTGGTTAAGACCTGTCCTATCAAAAGTAACCGGGTTCTAGAGGATCTCAATATCACTGACTACCCTCAATCGGTCATAACTCCAGCATCGCAATATTTTCTTGCGGCCAGAACCATCGCGAGAGTTTAGCCTCAATGAGTGTAGCATACTACTACCGTTCTATGGCCATGTTGGGTCAATTTAGGGTTCTAAGGTCGGTTGGTGCTTAATGACTCCTTAGAAGACCCATATTCTCCTCGTTGCAACACAAGGGATATCGGTACAGACCAATGTGTCACACCAACGTAGCCACTGCTTCACCCATGTCGGTCTACGCCGGACAGGTCCCTCACAGCTTATGCTACCTAAAGGGTATTCCCCAGATCCGGGTTAGGATCTATGAAACTCCAATGCAAAGCCCACAAATATAAAAGCAAACAAAGCAAGCAATTGAAAACAAGAGTGGTCTAATCCTAAGGTAACCCCACTTTTAAGTTAATAACTCCCCAGCAGAGTCGCCAGTTCTGTGATACGGTGGGAGAACTGACTTGAGGTTTTGCGTTTGTTTTCGCAAATGTTTCGGTTAAGCAAGAGTCGCCACCGACTTTTTATTTTATCCTAAGGAAAGGTTAAAAAGCACAGCAAAAACCTTTGAGATGTTTTCTTGGGTTCGGGGAGTAGATTATAGAAAGGGAAGGTATTAGCACCCTTTCTATCCATGGTTATCCATGGGCTCTTAGTTACTTGCTTAGATCACTTACCTTTGATTTTCAATTGTTTGAAATGGTGCTTTGTGTGTGGGTTTGAAAATGTTTTGAAAAGAGGCCATTTGTTGTGGCAACCTTTGTAATGATCCATGTTTGAATGTATACAAATGTGTACTTGTCTTTTGAAAAGTTTTCAATGTTTTTGAAAGTTGTTTTGAAAGTGTGTTGTGATGTGTGTTTTGAAAAATGGCAAGGATTATTTTTTGCAAGGTTGGTCAAGTAACCAAGAGCTATCTACCCTAAATTTCTCAAAGATCTTTCCTATGTTTTAACCCTTTTAACAGTATTGTTCCACCATTGTATTTGGTGGACAATCTTGTGTTAGGATGTTAACGGGACGGGCTCGGGTCATCGTTTAGACCATGATTGCAATGGTGCCAAGTGTCTTTGGCAATTTTTCCTTTAAGGGACTATGATCATTTTGTTTAGGCAGCTTTCGAAAGTGTCATCGAGGGACTATGATCATTTTGAATCGTTTTGTTTTGCCAAAGACACCCAACATGCAACATGGCCCATTATTGAAGGCAACAAGTGGAGTAACCCTAGGGGTGCAAGTGTGATTGGTGTTGTCCATTTTCATGCTTTTTTGTCTTTGAATTAGGTCAAGCTATTTGTTATTTGACTTTTTGCATACAAAACCCTAAGTCTATCATGGCATATTTAGAAAGCTTTAAAATGCGGAATTTAAAGTCCTAAATTATTACAAAAATAATCATGGGGATGGGGGTACAAATGTTCAAATGGGGATGAGACTTTAATAGGAGAGTAGTGTCCAAATAAATTTACAACCAAATCGAATCAATCGCAAATGTAAAATGTATCAAATGTACAAGAATAAACAAAAGTAAATGTATCAATGTATTTGTGTATGTGGTTTATTTACAAGTGAAATAAAAATAATAAAAAAGTTAATTTTTGGATATTTTCATGGTTTAGGGCAAAACCCTAATTTTCTAAGTAAAAAGTATTTATTATTTATTATGTACAATATTTATTAATTATATACAAAAAATAAATAAAAAGGAAAGTATATTGTAAAAAAGTATTTTTGAGGTTAAATATTAATAAAAATAAAAATGTATTATTTTGTATTTTTATCCTAATATTCTAATAAACCTATAAGTATTTATATTATATACTAAATATATTAAATATATACAAAAAAATAAAATATTTATTATTTACAAAAAAAAGTATGTTTTAAGAAAAATGTTTTCAAAAGGTAAAATAAAATAAAAGCTGAAAATAAATATTATTTTGTATTATTTTTTAGTATTTTAAATAAAAGTAAATGTATTATTTATAATGTACAAGTTTAAATAAAGCAAATAAAAAAATCCAAATAAAATGCAAAAATGGGTGGAAAAATGTTTTTAATATTTTTTATATTTTGACAAAAAAATAATGAGTCAGAATTAAAAAGAAAAGATCAAAAATAATTAAAAAAAACACACAATGGGTCAAGGGGGTGTATGTGGGAAATAATGGTGCAAACAGAAAAATAAGGTCAGGCCCAGCCCAAGGAGGCTTCTTCAACCTCCAGCCATTGTTTGAAACAAAGAAAAACGCGCGTCCTTGCTCAACCTGCTAACTTCTGATTCCTTGATTTTCAACAAAAACTTACAACAGCAATGTTATAGAGCATCATGTCATGATTCTAAACATATAAAGAAGTTGATCTAACTCTCAGAAATGAGAGAGAATTTCTTCTCCCCCAATTCCTGACCTAACTTTTGTTCAATATTCAGGTTCAAAATTCTCTCAGTACACACAACATAAATGAAAAGTAATGATATGGGTAGCTTCAGGGTCATGAGTAGGACATAACTTCTTCACAAACCTAAGCCTAGATATGCTTGGATAGAGAGATAGAAGTTCAAACTTTTACCTATTCAGCTTGAATCGTGTACAACAATGGAGGCACTTCCAATGCAGTGTGAGGACTTGTACAGCTTGCTTGAGGTCCAGGGATGCTCTTCCAGCCTCTAGCTTGCTTTGAAACTGACTGAATCAAGCTATGTAACTCAACCTGCACAGATGAAAAAATGAAAATGGAAAACTTGGTTAGGGGTGTTACAGTCTGTTTCCAAGGCTTGGGATAGTTTGTATGAATGATGTAGGATGTGTTTGAACTGGTTTGGATGAAAACGCACGAGGGAAATGAACTGGCCAAGTGAATCTGCAACATGGACTCTATTTTGCAGAAAAAATGGGCTTTGATGGATGAGGAGGTATTGAGGGTTAAGGGCTCATGTTCTAGGTTGGTTAGGGAGTATGCAATGCATGGACAAAGTTTGTTTTGGCTCTTGGTTGCAGGAAGTGAATGTTGGATCAGTTTTGCCAAGTTTCTTCTTTTTTAAGCAAAGTTTGTCAAACTTGATTATAGGCTACCACAGGCCCCTCAAGCATGCTGCCTTTTCTCTCCTTGATCAGTGGGATTAGTCCATAATCTTGTGCCTAAAAGATCTGCATTGTACTTCTTTGATTTGCTTTTGACATAAAGCACTTCTTTTCAAAAATGGCTAAAATGCTTTTTCCATTTATGGCTTAATCTTGTATGTAATGGTTAAATACACAAAACAAGACATGAACACAAAGGATATGCATTAAATTATTGAGTAAGAATGGGATTAGAGGCCTGTAACCTAGCTTGTGCAAGCTGACTTGAAAAATGCAAAGTGTTATGAACATGAATTTGGCCATGAACAAAGTGACTTTTGCCCATCTTGAGAAATTCGAATCTCCCTAACCACAAGGGTGTTTGATGAGTTCTTGGACAATTTGGAAAGCTTGGAATGTGTACTACAATCCATCTTTGTAATGAAAATTGAAATTCCAAGTGGAAGCATGTGAAAAGTGGCCATGAAGTTGGGCAAAAATCCTGCCTAAAATAGGTCAAAAAATTTCTAAGTTAAGAATGTTTTGCAACCCTATTCCAAAAATCATAACTTGAGCTACAAGCTTCTTTTGAGAAAACTTTGTGAATAAAAGTTTTAGATTTTGCAATAGACTACAACTTTCATGTTTTGAGTTTTGTTTGAATCCAAATACATATTGATGAAGAAATGGGACAAAGTTAAGAAAAAATTAGGAAATTTCATAACTTAGAAAATTTCTAAGTTATGAAATTTCTTCATCTTAAACCCTAATTTGTAATTTTTGGTTTCTTGATGAAAAAGTTTCATAATTTGACATGTCTTGATGAGAAATGAATCTTGACACTTGATTTTGACCAAAAAGTCAAAGTTTGACTTTTCAGTACATTCAAATTTTGCTCAGTTGACTGGAAAATTCATCAGTCAATCTTGTGCATTTGGGATTTTTTGAACTTGTTGAATGTGTCAAGACCATGTCATCGGGTCCTTGAGTCCATATGTGAGCTTGGTTTGCCATTGGTCAGGTCTAACAGTCAGAAATTGCCTTTGTGCAGTCAAAACCCTAAAAATGACCATTTTGCCCTTTTGGTGATCTGATCAAATTTCTTGTGGAATTGTGATCCAAACTTGACCAAATGGTTCATATGAGTTAATAATGTTGATGTGGGTCAAAAATCATGAGGTTTGACTGTCAATTGACCACAGTTGACTTTTTCCCCAATACAGTTGATTTCTAGGTCAACTGTCCAATTGACTGGGTAAAGATTGGAATCAAGGCTTGAAACTTGGTATGGATAAACTTGTGAGTCCAACATGAAGCATGAAAGTCATTTTGGGCATTTTAGGTCAAAATATATTTGTGCAAACTCAAACCCTAATTTGGGTCATCAGTGCAAGGAGGAGTCTTGAGCAGAGCAAACCCTAACTTGATCTTGAGCTCCAAAGGTCTTGGGATGAGAAAATGTTGAAGAAATGAGAGGGAAAATTTTGGGGTACAACAGAGGTATTTTTCAAAACTCTATCTCTGTATTTAGGCATCCTCAAGCCACGATTTGTGAAGAAAAAATGTAGTCAATAACATGGTGAAGCTGTACATATGCATACTTTTCATTTATATTAACTATGCTGTGAGAATTTGAAGCTTGAAGTTCCTGAATTTTTTAGGTCACGAATTAGGGGCTCCAAAATTCTCTTTGATCTTTGAGAGTTATGTTACAAATTTTATATGGTTGGAATCGTGAGATTAAATGCCACAAGTTTCATGTTATAAGTTTTTGTTTTTGTGCAAGCATCTGAGAGTTGCAGGTTTGAACTAAGCGCGCGAAGAAGGAACCAAGGACAGGGACGAAGCTGTTGTTCTGGGCTTTTTTTGTTGCATTGGGCTTTTTGTTTTTGCTATTCACACCCTCCTGACCCACTATTTGCACACCCTAGCTTATTTGTTTTATTTTTCATATTTCTTTTTATACTTTCATATTTATTACTTTTATTTATTTTTTTCTGAATCATAAAGATCATAAAAAATAATTTCTTTATTTTTATTTTTTCTATTATTTTTTGCATGAAAAAATTAGTTTATTAGGATAGTAGACTTTATTTTCTTAAATAAATTTGTAAATACAATTAATAATACTTAATATTTTTATTATATTATTTATACACATAAAATATTATTTTCTACACATACTTAATTTTTAATATTTATATATATTATATTATATATTATTTTCTTGTACAAAAATGGAAAAAATAATATTAGGAAAACTTTATTTTCTTTTAATCAAAAAATTAGGTTTTCATCCCTTTCCAAAAATAATTATATTTTTTCTCTTATTTCTAGGGTTTAAATAAATTATTTTTTCATACATTACACAAATACAAAACATTTTTTACATAAATACATTTGCATTGCATTTTAATATTTGTATATTTATTTAATGCGCACAATATTCGATTGAGTTGTAATAGTATTTTTAGGTTTATATTTGTGCAATATCCCCGTTCAAAAACTTGTATCCCCCCTCCCATAATAACTGTTGTAATAGCTTAGTTTATTTTACGCATTTTATTGCTTTCATATACCATGTTTAGTAAACTAGGGTTTGCATGACAAGAACAAAATCAAAACAAAATAGAAAAAACCTAATGCAAGACAAAAGCATGAAAATGACACACATTGCACACAAGCACCCTTAGGGTTTCTCCCACTTGGTTGCCTAAATAAAAATGGCCATGTTACGCACGCGAAGTATCTTGGCAAAGCAAAACAAACATAAGATCATAGTCCCTCGATGACGCTATCAAAAGGTTGCCTAAACAAAGATGATCTTGGTCCCTCTAAATTGCTAAGATACTTGGCAATATTGCTATCATGGTCATACGATGACCCACGCCCGTCCCGTTTACATCCAAAGATAGGGTTGTTTACCAAATCAATGGTAAATCAACAATGTCAAAGGAATAAAAATGCACAAGAAAGACATTTGAGTAGGTAAATAGCTTCTAGTTACTTGTTACATTTCAAAATAATCCTTGCTATTTTCAAAAACAAACACATACACATTTCAAAAACATCTTACAAAACATTGAAACATTTTTCAAAAGACAAACATCTTTGTATACATTCTTACGAACGAGAATCATTACAAAGATTTCCTAAACGAATGACCTCTTTTGAAAATTCTTTCA
This sequence comes from Vicia faba, assembly GCA_948472305.1. NCBI lineage: Eukaryota > Viridiplantae > Streptophyta > Magnoliopsida > Fabales > Fabaceae > Vicia > Vicia faba. The sequence goes on along the minus strand of CATIWC010000808.1, from coordinate 337,810 downwards.
AAACCACACCAAGCACCATTTTAAACAATTTCAAAGCAAAGCAAGTGGACTAAACAAGTAAGTAAGAGCCCATGGAAAACCATGGATGAAAAGGGTGCTAGCACCTTCCCTTTTCATAGTCTGTCCCCCGAACTCAAGAAAACTTCTCAAAGGTATTTCCTGAGCTTTTTTACCTTTCCTTTTGAATAAAAGAAAAGTCAGTGGCGACTCTTGCTAACCGCAACATTTGCGAACACAAACGCAAAACCTCAAGTCAGTTCTCCCACCGCATTACAGAATTGGCGACTCTGCTGGGGAATATTCTAAAAGTGGGGTTACCTTAGGGTTTAGATCACCTTTATTTGCTTACATTGTTTAACTTGTTTGATTTACAATTATGGTTCTTTGTTTGGGTTTGAATCCTATACCCGGATTTGGGAAACATTATAGGTAAATAGCAATACATTGTGGAAACTGTGCGGGGTATACCGACATGGTCTAAGCAATAGCTATGTTAGTGCGACATATTTGTGGGTACCGGTAGCCTTTGAGTTAATCAAAGAGAATACGGGGCTGCTGAGTGATGTCATGAGGCACTAATGAACTTCTAGAACCTTTACTTGACCAACTTGGCCTTTTAGGATGTAGTGAGATGACCGGCTCTGGTGCAGTCCGAAGTTGGTAGATACTCGATACTACACTCATTGAGGGTTGGTTTCTTGGAATATTTTAGTCGTCAGTAAAGAGGCTTGAACTGAAACAATGAACAAGGAAACAATCCAGTGATATTATGCTCCTTAGAACCCGGTTACTATTTCTAGGACAGGTTGAGCCAACTAAACTTCAAGAGGGTACTTACCTATAAACCTCATGCAAACCTAAAACTAGGAACTTGTTTGATTTTATTGTACATATATACTTACGCATAACATCATGGACATCATGAACATCATGAACATCATATGCATTCACTAACCATTTCAAGGATTTTGGAGATTCATCTTTGTTCTTGTTTTGTAGGTTATGGATTCACTTCGCAGAAAAACTATCCAAATCAACCTTGTAAGAATTCCTCCACAACTCAAGGAGCTAGCTTCAAGGATTCTGGAGAAATCTCCATTCACCGAGAGGCATGGTCGTCTACTCAACTTGGTCACTTCCAACACATAGGAGGATATGATGAAGGTTCCCTTCCAGTTCTTTGACCATTTGCATCATTGCTTCACATTTCCTGACTAAAAACTTGTGCCCACTTTGGAAGAATTCTATCAAATTATGAGGATTCCTATTCTCAATCAACTACCCTTCAACGGTACAGAAAGAGATCCAAAGCCAGAAGATATTTCTCACGCCCTCCACTTGCACTCATCTGATGTCACAACTCATTGGGAAACTAGAAGTGGTGTCAAAGGCTTCTTGTCAAAGTTTCTGTTTGAGAAGGCCCAAAGTTGTTGGAATTCCCTAGACTTGCAAGCTTTTGAGGAGATTGTAGCTCTTCTCATCTATGGGATGGTCCTGTTCCCTAATCCTGACCAACTCATAGATGTGAGTGCTGTCAAAATCTTCATGTCTCGCAACCCAATGCCTACATTGCTTGGGGATATCCTCCACTCTTTTCACACTCGTACAATGAGGAAAAGAGGTGTTCTTATGTGTTGTACTCCTCTCCTGGCAAGATGGTTTATTTCTTATCTTCCCCAATCAGTCTTGAAGAATGATCAAGGTTTGAGGTGGTCACAAAGGTTAATGACACTTAACCATTTAGATATTCATTCGTGTTCTCGATCTAAAGAGAATGTCATCATTGTTGACCGTTGTGGGGAATTCCCTAATGTCCCTCTAATTGGAATTAGGGGTGGCATCACCTACAACCCTTGTTTATCTCTAAGACAGTTGGGTTATGCCCGAAGGGATGGCCCACATGATTTGTTGATTCCAGGATTGGTTTTCGACTACAACAACGACGACCAAGGACTTCGTCAGAGATTCATATGTGCTTGGAGGATGCCAAACAAGGTGGATAGCAAGACCCTGGGACACAAGAATTCCATCCCTCTTGAGCCTTACCTCAAGTGGGTACAAAACCGCGCCCAAAGTCTTATGATGCCTTATCCCTCCATTCTCCCAGTGATTATAGAGCATGTTAAGGAAGGAGAGGTTCCATACACCATCCTACATCCTGACATGCCAACATCACTCGAAGACCTACAAAGGAGTTGGATACAGCTCAAGGGAGAGCGCGATACTTTCGAAGCCCAATTCTACGCAAGCGAGAAGAAGGTTTTGGAACTCACTCGGCTACTTCACGAAGAGCAGACTCTCAACACCTACATTGCACCAAAGAGGATGCGCAATGTGTTTTTACCTTAGAATTTTATATTATTTTGCCCAAGGGGCATTGATGTACTCACAATTCTATCTTATTAATATGACGTGTGTTTCTTTTTTGTTTAAAATGAATTTGAATTTCTAAATCCTTGAAAGCATTGGATGAATACATATCATTCATCATAAGCATAAGCAGGTCTTTCCAAGAAGTTTCCTCATCTCTCTACTATTTATTTCAGTACGATGGATCTAGAACAAACTGTCAAAGATTTGCAAGCTCAGAATACACAATTTCAGCAACTACTCATGACCTTAGCCAAGGGGCTGGAGGAGCTGAAGACTCTGCTAGAAAAAGAGAAAGAGAAAAAGAAGAAGAAGCCAGGTGGTGTGGTAATCATGGGCAGAAGATTTCAGGGACAAGCCAGAAGGACCTTAGATTTTCCAACAACATCTGATGAAGGGGAAAGAAAAGGAAAAGAAATGGCAGTACCATCAGACTCTGAAGAAGAAGAAGAAGAGGAAGAAGAGGACTACTCTGAACAACAATACCCTCTGGAAGATGACAAGTATAAACACCTTGAAGAGCGACTAAGCGCTATGGAAATCCAGAGAGTACCAGGGCTAGATTTTGAGGAGTTAGGGCTGGTGTCAGGAATAGTAATCCCGCCAAAGTTTAAAGTTCCACTATTTTTCAAGTATGATGGGGTGTCTTGCCCTAAAATGCACCTTAGATCATATGTCAGGGAGATGCAACCACATTCTGCCGAAAAGACTTATGGGTCCACTTTTTCCAAGACAGTTTATCAGGAACACAACTTGATTGGTTCTACCAGTTGGAGAGGGCAGATGTTCATAATTGGGGAAGACTTGGCAGCAGCCTTCTATAAACAGTATCAATACATGGCCGACTTGGCGCCAACCCGTACTCCGCTATAGAGTATGTCCATGGTTTCCAATGAAGGCTTTAAAGATTACGCTCAAAATTGGAGAGACCTAGCTGGAAGGGTGCAACCCCCTCTATCTGAGAGGGAGTTGGTGGACATGTTCCTGAGAACTCTCTCAGGTCCTTTCTTCAATCACTTGATTGTGAGTTCTTCTGCAGGGTTTACTGAATTGATCTTAACCGGCGAAAGAGTGGAGGCTGGTATAAGAAGTGGGAAGATTCAAAAGGACGCATCTGCCTCAACAGTTGTGAAAAAACCCTTCACTAGTAGGAAGGAAGTATCTACTGTCTATTCACAGAGGAATAAGGGAAGAAATGAGTGCCGACCAACGGTGGGGGCCGTTATGATTCCAAAGCCTGCATCAGACCAGCCAAGAAATAACCAGCCAAGAATTAATCAGCAAATGGTAGAAAGGCCAGTTCGGCAATTTACCAAGATTAACATGACTCCAGCCCAAGTTCTACCACATCTCCTGAAGTTGAATCTAGCTACTTTAAAAGAGGCCCCAAAAAATCCTAATACTACTTCTCCACATTACCATCCCAACGACAGATGTGCGTACAATTCTGAAAGTCTAGGGCACGACACCAACAACTGTTGGGCTCTGAAGAACAAGATTCAAGATCTGATAGACGTGAAGGAAGTTGAGTTTGAAGCGCCTGAGAAACCAAATGTTATTTCCGCCCCAATGCCGAGGCACGATCACAATGCCAACGCTATTGAAGAAGATCTGTTTGTTTCTACCGTGGATAAACTGTTAACTCCGCTCCCGATTATCAAGTTGAATTTGTTGAAAGCTGGAATCTTCCCAGGTTGTGACAAAGACTGCCTTGTTTGCCTGTCCTCATCATTTGACTGCCCTCTGTTGAATAAAGGTATCCAACGACTGATGGATAACCAAGAAATTTTGTTTGAGAATGCTCTTGTTTCACCCGTTCCAGTGAAATAAGTTTCAATAATAACCATCTACGCCAATCCTTCCAGGGCCTCTAAAAGACCCGTTAAGATTACACCTGCTCCAAAGACTACTCCGCTTAAGATAACAATGTACGGGCCGACCCCATACAATTCGGATAAAACAGTACCATGGAACTATGGTGGAGAAATCTACTACAATGGTATTAAACAGATTGAACTGAATGCCGAAGAAGAAAGCTCCGAAGAGGACAATTCCTACATTAGCAATATTGTTGGAACTAGCAAGATCACCCGCAGTGGTAGGATCTTCTCTCCAGAGATTGCTCCTCCAACAACAGTCTTTGGACCCGTGGCCGTTCCGAAGATTACCTCTGCACCAGTGATTGTACTGCAAGCGTACCCACCGATAAAGATAATACAATTCCTATTCCTACTTCTACTGTTGAGAATAAAGGAAAAAACATTCAAGAGGAGCCTGTCCAGACGAAGGCTCAACCACTAGCTATTCCTGAAGCATCCAAGAAGGAGATGGAAGAAATCCTGAGGATCATTAAGAAAAGTGATTATGATGTGGTTGAACAATTGGGGCAGACACCTTCCAAGATCTCTATGCTAGCCCTACTGCTATGCTCTGAAGCACATGCCAAAGCTTTGGTAAAATTTCTGAAGATAGCTCACGTGTCGCAACAGACGTCTGCTGACCAGTTCCAAGACTGTGGGGCCAGTTTGACAGTTGATAATGGCCTGGGCTTCTCCGATACTAACTTGATACCCAGAGGGAGGAAATACAACGATGCATTACATGTCTCAGTAGAGTGCAGAGGAACAACCCTAGCTCATGTCTTGATTGATACTGGATCATCTTTGAATGTCTTTCCGAAGAAAGCCCTTGATAGATTGCATTGTGAGGGGCTGACTCTAAAACCCAGTAACATTGTGGTGCGAGCTTTTGATGGTTCAAAAAGGATGGTCCATGGGGAGGTGGACATCCCAATCAAGGTGGGAACTCAGGTCTTCAACTCCACTTTCTATGTGATGGACATCCGTCCTTCTTACTCCTGCCTGTTGGGACGCCCCTGGATCCACAACGTCGGTGCTGTCACCTCCACCTTGCATCAGATGCTAAAGTACCCCGTCCAAGGGAAGATCATAGCTATCCATGGGGAGGAGGAGTATTTGATTAGTCATCTGAATTCCTTCCGTTATGTGGAGTTAGATGGCGAATTCATAGAGACCCCTTTTCCAACATTTTGAAGAAGTCTCTCCAGAAGTAGCAGCGACCAAGGCAGTATCTTCGATTCCTAAGGTCACAAGACCTCCGCCTCGGATGTCATATTTAAAGGATGCAAGGACAGTAGTAGAAGAAGGGGGGTGCACCATCTGGGGGAAGCTTCCAGATATCCCGTACAAATCAAACAAGTTTGGCTTAGGGTTTACTTCGACTGGTCAGAAGGTTGTGTGTCGCGCCCGTGTTGGGGGGCCACCTGTGAAGATTACCAACCAAAGCGCCAATGCAGTAGAATACAATGAAGAGGATGGCAGCCTGGAAGATTGGATATTTCCTACTGTCAGCGGAGGACTGCGCAACTGGGAAGCCAGAGACTTTGTTCCGTTAACTTTCATATCTCAGTAATTTATCTTTTACATTTCTGTCAGACTGTAATAATTCACGAACAATTTGCACTTTACAAACCTTGTGTCTTACCCAAGGCACAATGGTCCATTTGTAAGGGTTTTTATTTCATTTACATATGTCATTCAATGAATCATTGACTCTTTTTCATATATAAACCTTTTGTGCTCATTGTCTTTCTTTTACATTTTATTGTTTTAAGATGGCTATACCCTTACACACACCCACACTCATAAATACAGGTACCCTTCCATTCCGGATCCCATGGGTAACGATACTGCTATAGCTTTCAGTGACTCTGAATATCTGATCTACCAAGCCGAATACGGAGGTTAGGAAGATTGTGAGGTTCCAGGGGAATTGGCCAGACTATTACAATAAGAGGAAAGACCAATTCAGCCTCATGAGGAGCTGTTGGAGACAATCAACTTGGGTACCGAGGAAGATAAAAAAGAAATCAAAGTGGGTACCAATCTTGAACCGAGTGTCAAGGAGCGCCTAATTCATCTATTGCATGATTATGATGAGACTTTGTCTGTTCATACGAAGACATGCCAGGACTCGATACAGACATTGTGGTACATTGTCTACCCACCAGAGAAGACTGTCCACCAGTGAAACAAAAGGTCCGCCGCATGAGACCTGACATGTCAGAGAAGATCAAAGCAGAAGTTATGAAACAATTCAATGCTGGATTTCTGGCTGTTACTTCTTATCCTCAATGGGTGGCCAACATTGTTCCAGTTCCTAAAAAGGACAGAAAAGTAAGAATGTGCGTGGATTATAGAGATTTAAACAGGGCCAGCCCTAAAGATGATTTTCCACTTCCGCACATCAACATCCTGGTTGACAATACAGCCCAACACAAAGTATTTTCTTTCATGGACGGATTCTCAAGCTATAACCATATCAAAATGGCACCTGAGGACATGGATAAAACTACATTTGTCACACAGTGGGGTACGTTCTGCTACAAAGTGATGCCATTCGGACTAAAGAATGATGGGGCAACCTATCAACGCGCCATGGTAGCTTTGTTTCATGATATGATACATCATGAGATATAGGTCTATGTAGATGACATGATAGCCCGATCACAAATTGAAGAAGAACACCTTGATCACTTGCAAAAGTTGTTTGTCAGATTGAAGGAGTACAAGCTAAGATTGAACCCAAACAAGTGCACATTCGGAGTCCGGTCCGGTAAACTCTTAGGATTCATTTTCAGCAACAAAGGCATCGAGGTTGATCCTGCCAAAGTCAAAGCTATACAAGAAATGCCTGCTCCTTGCACTGAGAAGGAAGTCAAAGGTTTTTTGGGACACCTAAACTACATTGCTAGGTTCATTTCTCACCTAACGTCTACTTATGAACCAATCTTCAAGTTGTTGAAGAAAGATCAAGTGGTCAGATGGAACGATGAATGTCAGATTGCTTTCGATAAAAACAAGGAGTATTTGCTAGAACATCTTGTCCTGATGCCACCCGTCGAGGGAAGACTACTAATCATGTATCTGACTGTCTTAGAGAATTCAATGGGGTGCGTACTGGGGAAGCATGACGAGTCTGGCCGAAAAGAGCACGCCATTTATTACCTAAGCAAAAAGTTTACCAACTGTGAAACCAGATATTCACTGCTCGAGAAAACTTGCTGCACTTTGGTATGGGCTGCTCGCCGGCTAAGGTAGTATATGTTGACCCATACCACTTTGCTGATATCTAAGATGGATCCGATAAAGTACATCTTTGAGAAGCCTGCTCTGTCTGGGAGAATAGCTAGGTGGCAGATGATCCTAACAGAATATGACATACAGTACACGACCCAAAAAGATATAAAGGGCAGTGTGCTAGCTGATCATCTGGCCCATCAAGCTGTAGAAGATTACCAATCCATGAAGTTTTACTTCCCTAACGAAGACATAATGACAGTAGACAACTGCGGAGAGATCAGACCATATAACGGACATGAACAAGGATCCCGATGGACCATGTACTTTAATGGGGAATCCAATGCACTTTGCAACGGTATCTGCGTTGTGCTCATATCTCCAGAAGGATGCCATACTCCTTTTACCGCCAGACTTTGCTTCAACTATATGAACAACATGGCAGAGTACGAAGCATGCATCTTTGGTCTCAAGGCTTCCATAGACTTGGGAATCAAATCCTTAGATGTGTTTGGGGACTTAGCTTTGGTCATCAGTCAGATCAAAGGAGAGTGGGACCCTAAGCATCCAAACCTCATCCCTTACAAAGAACATGTTTTGACATTGTTACCACATTTCGAGCAGATTACCTTCAAGCACTTCCCGTGAGAAGAAAATCAGCTAGCAGATGCTCTAGCTACAATGTCATATATGTTTAAACTTAATTGGGATAATGAGGCTCCCCAGATCACCATTGAACGGATGGACAAACCAGCACACTGTCACGAGATTAATACCGAAGAAATAGTGGACCAGCCGTAGTTTCACGAAGTCAAAAGGTATCTCGAGGCTCAAGAATATCCTGAAGGAGCTTCAGTCAATGACAAAAAGTTCTTAAGGAGATTCTCAGCTAAATTCTTCCTAAGTAATGGCATCCTGTACAAGCGTAATCATGATTCTATTCTGCTCTGTTGTGTGGACAAGATTGAAGCTGAAAAGATCATGGCTGAATTGCATGAAGGTACCTTTGGCACTCACTCTAGTGGGAATATGATGGCAAAGAAGATTCTAAGGGCAGGCTATTACTGGTCTACCATGGAAGCTGACTGCTATCAACACTCTCGGACTTGTCATAAGTGTCAAGTCTATGCAGACAAGGTGCACGTGCCTCCGGTTCCTCTAAATGTCTTAATAGCTCCTTGGCCCTTCGCTATGTGGGGAATTGACATGATTGGGGAAATCAAGCCTACAGCCTCCAATGGACACCGCTTTATTCTAGTGGCCATTGACTACTTCACCAAGTGGGTCGAAGCAGCTTCTTTCGCATCCGTTAGTAAGAATGTTGATGCCCGCTTCATCAAGCATAATCTTATCTTCTGGTACGGTATCCCAGAAAGGATCATCACTAATAACGGTACGAACCTTAATAATACTATGATCACTGCCTTGTGCGAGCAGTTCAAGATTCAACATCACAATTAATCTCCCTATCAGCCAAAGTCGAATGGTGCAGTCGAAGCTGCTAACAAAAATATCAAAAAGATCATACAAAAGATGACAGTCTCCTACAAGGAATGGCATGAGATGCTACCGTTTGCTCTCCACGGGTACCGTACCACGGCTCACAAATCAACTAGGGCAACACCCTATTCTTTGGTTTATGGCATGGAGGTTGTTTTACCTATTGAGGTTCAGATTCCCTCTTTAAGAATCATGAAAGATGCAGATTTGAGTGAAGACGATTGGATTCAGACCCGACTTGATCAACTGAACTTAATTGACGAAAAGAGACTTATTGCTGTTTTCCATGGTCAGATGTATCAAAAACGGATGATCAAGGCTTTCAACAAGAAAGTCAGATGCCAGGTATATCAAGTTGGGGATCTAGTGATCAAGCGCATCATCTTGCCGCAAAGTGATCCTAGGGGAAAATGGACTCCTACCTATGAAGGACCATTTGTAATCAAGAACATCTATTCTGGTGGGGAAATGATCTTAACCACCATGGACGGCGACGACCTGCCACACCCTGTGAACACAAACATAGTCAAAAGATATTATGCATAAGAGACCCGCTAGGTTGACACACCTAGGCAAAACAAGGGCATCCCGGCGAACCAAAAAGGTTCGGGCAAAAATTAGGGATAAAATAAAAAAAAAATCTGTACACCCGGCAAGTTGAAAACCCAAAAGGGCGACTTGGGCAAAAAAGGATTTCTCGGTGGACTGAAAACCCGAAAGGGCTGTCCATGCAAAAGTTAGGGAATTAAAGCGTATGACTTTGTCTCGTCGGATCACTTTAAGGACAATCTCTTCACTGCCAAACTCTGAGCTTCAGATCAATTCAATCATCTTCGAACGAAGCAACGGACGGACAAGATATTCGGAGATGCGAAGGCTATAGCAGAATGGGAACCCCATGGGATTATCACACATAGCTATCTTTCTTTGTATAAATTTTTCTTACTTTTATGACACTATCCTCTTACTAGGATGTCTGTCTCCTTTGTACAAAATACTTATTCAAAGTAAATACAAAGATATCTCTTTCAAAGTACAGAAAACTATTTGCCTTTTTCTTTACACTTGTGTTTTATGTGCAAAAATGTCTAACGATTCATTGATGAACATATGCATTTAAACATAATTAATGTTTACGAATAAACATAATGGAAAAGAACAATAACTGACAGGTTGAAAGGATAGAAAAACGTGTTTAGGCTATTCCATGAGAAATCCTTACAGTACATCATCTTAATCCCCATCAGAGTTAAAACTTCAAACTCCCAATCCCCAGCAGAGCCAAAACTTCTAACTATCAATCCCCAGCGGAAACCATCCAGTTTCTCTAAATTCCCCAACAAGTTGTCTTGAAGTCTGAAAATAAACCAGATAACAGTTAACTTTTGTCTCTCCCCAACCTAGGATAATTCCCCAGTAGAGTGGCAGACGACCGAAACTCCTGAACTTTTTCCAAACAGGAATAAGTTTCCTCCCCACAGAGTTTTCATTGCTCCCCAACCGAGTGAAGATTCTCTCTATTAATTCCCCACAGAAGTCATCAGAGTTTTCTTTATTCCCTAGAAGAATAAGGATTCCCATTATGTAATCCCCGGTAGAAGTCATCAAAATCTCTGGATCCCCCAAGCAGATTACTCAAGCAGTATGGCATTGCTTGCAACATAATTTTTTGTCAATACTCCAAGGATCCCTATATCCCCAGAGAAGTCACCAAAGATTTCTTATCCTCAGCAATCAAGGATTTATTGTCCCCGGTAGTAGTCAAGGATTTATTTTCCTTAGCAATACAGCAAATCAGCTTACATGCGCATACATTACATTCATATATCATAAACATTGATAAAACACATATATTGCATTATACATTTCATGCAACGTAACTTCGTGTTTTCAGCTAACATTTTACCCTTTTCAGGATAAGATTAACAACTACCATTTAAAAATATGCAATCTTGGTACAGTTCAGATAAACTCCAGACACAGAAGTCATTCTGTTACTCATCCAGATTTCAGCTTTCAGATACAGTTCAGATACACTCCAGACACGGAAGTCATTATGTTACTCATTCAGATTCAGCTTTCAAGATACGGTACGGATACACTCCAGACACGAAAGTTATTCTGTTAATCATTCAGACCTCAACTTTCAGATACAATACAAATACACTCCAGACACGGAAGTCATTCTGCTACTCATTCAGATTTCAAGTTCAGATATGCTCCAGACACGAATGCCATTCTGGCCTTTATTCAGATTTCAAGATCAGATACAGTACGGATACACTCCAGACACGGATGTCATTCTGATACTCATTCAGATTTCACACTCTTGATACAGTACGGATACGCTCCAGACATGGATTCTATTCTATTTCTCATTCAGATTTCAAGTCTCCAGATACAACTCAGATATGTTCCAGATGCGGACACCATTCTGATACTTATTCCTCTGACTTACAACTTACAACTCAGCGAACATTCTTGGATGGCATCTATAAGCCCATCCCCAAAAAAATTCTATCATCTCTACAAATGGCATCTTTAAGCCCATTCCCTCCACTACACTTCATCGAGTGCAAATTTATGGGCACTCTAGTGTCCAATCATCTTTTACCTTCGAGTCGCGAACGACAAAACTCTCCAATCTAACTCTTCGGGTTCAAGAAGATTGAACAGGGGCAGCTATTGTACCCCAAAATTTTCCCTCTCATTTATCAAGATTTTTCTCACAAGACTTCTTGGACTCAAGACAAGATTAGGGTTTGGTCAGCTCAGGACATCTCATCTTGCAATGATACCCCAAAATTAGGGTTTGAGTTTGCACAAGGATTTTGGACCACCAATGCTTCATGTGACTTTCATACATCATGTTGGACCCCTAAGATTGCTCACAACAAGTTTCAAGCCTTGAACCACATTTTTTATCAGTCAATTGGATAATTGACCTAAAAATCAGCTGTATTGGGGAAAAAGTCAACCATGGCCAATTTACAGTCAAACTTCAAAATTTTTGATCCACATCAATACTTTAGACTCATATGTACCATTTTATCAAGTTTGGATCACAACTCCTCAAGAAATTTGATCAAATCATCAAAAGGGCAAAATGGTCAAAATTAGGGTTTTGACTGAGAAAGGGGCAATTTCTGATTTTTAACATAGCCAATGACCAATTGAGTTCAAGCATGATTTCAAGGGTTCAATGGAATCATATTGACCTAATTACATGGTTCAAAAGATCTCAAGTTCATTGTATTGACAGATGAATTTTGCAGTCAACTGATCAAAAGTCAACTGTACATTGAAAAGTCAAACTTTGACTTTTTGGTCAAAATCAAGTGCCAAGGGTCATAATTCATCATGATATGTCAAAAAATGAAACTTGTTCACGAAGAAAACCAATTTTGAAAATTAGGGTTTTGAATTTGAAAATTTTCATAACTTAGAATTTTTCTAAGTATGGAAATTTTCTTATTTTTTCCCAACTTTTCACCACTTTTTCACCATGATGCATTTTGATTCAAAGAAAACTTCCAACATGAAAGTTGTATTACTACATGAAAGCTACAAATTTTATTCACAAACTTTTCCCAAAAGATGCTTGGATCTCAAGTTATGAATTTGTGAATATAGGTCCATGAACTAAATAACTTAGTGAAAATTTGCCCTAATTTAGGCAGTTTTTTAACCCAACTTCATGGACATTTTTCACATAGTTCCAAGAGGTATCTCAAAATTCATTTCAAAGATTGATTATATATCACATTGCAAGCTTTCCAAAATGTCTAAGAACTCTCCAAGATCATTTTTGGTTAGAGAGAATCGAAGATGAGAAGTTGGCATTTTATCACTTTTGTTCATGCCATTTTCACAAAGTATCAAGTTGCAAATCAGATCTTTGATGTTTGAATCTTGCTTTACAGGTCCTAAACTCACTCTAAACTCCATAATTAAATGCAAAATCATAAGTTAAAGGCTTTATCTTGGCTTTTGGAACATTGTACAAGAGATAATTCCATTTTAGGCATAAAGGTTACAATGCCATTTTCATAAAGGTGAGCTTTTGCAACTTTACAAATCTTGAGCCTTGGACATGTCCCTTTGGTTCAAACAACTTCTACAGGTATCAAGCAATGTGTACCAACTCCTATCAGCTCACAAGCCAGCCTGTACAAGCATGTATCAATGGTCACTTCACTTTTCTTCAAATGCAAGAAAAGGTTGCCAAAAGGTCAAAACTTGTACAGCTAGTGAGGAGTGGACTTTGTATCCATTCTATACATATTCACAAACTTGTTACAAACCAGAGGACGATTTCATTGAAGCTAAGACTGACTCAAACTCAAAAAACACAAAATTCTGCCAAAACACACAGTTGATGCAAATTCAAAGCCATTTCATTTTTGGCTCGTGCGTTTTGTGGCTTGACACTTGAAACACCTCATACACATCATACCAAAGTTATCCAAGCCCTTACCCTGCTTCTGTAAGCCCTATTTCAGCCATTGCCATTTTCAAACTTGGAGCTTGCAGCTTGACTTGTGCAAAGAGTTCTAGCTATCCACAAAGAAAGCTTGGCATTGGAATAACTTGAAGGAAGTTCAAGGAAGCTCACACAATCCTCAGGCCTCCATCAAAGTCCCTGCATTGCTCTATCTAAATCCAACTGAAGGAGGTATTTTTCAAAACTCTATCTCTGTATTTAGGCATCCTCAAGCCACTATTTGTGAAGAAAAAATGTAGTCAATAACATGGTGAAGCTGTACATATGCATACTTTTCATTTATATTAACTATGCTGTGAGAATTTGAAGCTTGAAGTTCCTGAATTTTTTAGGTCACGAATTAGGGGCTCCAAAATTCTCTCTGATATTTGAGAGTTAGGTTACAAATTTTATATGGTTGGAATCGTAAGATTAAATGCCACAAGTTTCATGTTATAAGTTTTTGTTTTTGTGCAAGCATCTGAGAGTTGCAGGTTTGAACTAAGCGCGCGAAGAAGGAACCAAGGACAGGGATGAAGCTGTTGTTCTGGGCTTTTTTTGTTGCATTGGGCTTTTTGTTTTTGCTATTCACACCCTCCTGACCCATTATTTGCACACCCTGGCTTATTTGTTTTATTTTTCATATTTCTTTTTATACTTTCATATTTATTACTTTTATTTATTTTTTTCTGAATCATAAAGATCATAAAAAATAATTTCTTTATTTTTATTTTTTCTATTATTTTTTGCATGAAAAATTAGTTTATTAGGATAATAGACTTTATTTTCTTAAATAAATTTATAAATACAATTAATAATACTTAATATTTTTATTATATTATTTATACACATAAAATATTATTTTCTACACATACTTAATTTTTAATATTTATATATATTATATTATTTCTTATTTTCTTGTACAAAAATGGACAAAATAATATTAGGAAAACTTTATTTTCTTTTAATCAAAAAATTAGGGTTTCATCCCTTTCCAAAAATAATTATATTTTTTCTCTTATTTCTAGGGTTTAAATAAATTATTTTTTCATACATTAAACAAATACAAAACATTTTTTACATAAATACATTTGCATTGCATTTTAATATTTGTATATTTATTTAATGCGCACAATATTCGATTGAGTTGTAATAGTATTTTTAGGTTTATATTTGTGCAATATCCCCGTTCAAAAACTTGTATCCCCCTCCCATAATAACTATTGTAATAGCTTAGTTTATTTTACGCAATTTATTGCTTTCATATACCATGTTTAGTAAACTAGGGTTTACATGACAAGAACAAAATCAAAACAAAATAGAAAAAACCTAATGCAAGACAAAAGCATGAAAATGACAGACATTGCACACAAGCACCCTTAGGGTTTCTCCCACTTGGTTGCCTAAATAAAAATGGCCATGTTACGCACGCGAAGTATCTTGGCAAAGAAAAACAAACATAAGATCATAGTCCCTCGATGACGCTATCAAAAGGTTGCCTAAACAAAGATGATCTTGGTCCCTCCAAATTGCTAAGATACTTGGCAATATTGCTATCATGGTCATACGATGACCCACGCCCGTCCCGTTTACATCCAAAGATAGGGTTGTTTACCAAATCAATGGTAAATCAACAATGTCAAAGGAATAAAAATGCACAAGAAAGACATTTGAGTAGGTAAATAGCTTCTAGTTACTTGTTACATTTCAAAATAATCCTTGCTATTTTCAAAAACAAACACATACACATTTCAAAAACATCTTACAAAACATTGAAACATTTTTCAAAAGACAAACATCTTTGTATACATTCTTACGAACGAGAATCATTACAAAGATTTCCTAAACGAATGGCCTCTTTTGAAAATACTTTCAAAACCACACCAAGCACCATTTTAAACAATTTCAAAGCAAAGCAAGTGGTCTAAACAAGTAACTAAGAGCTCATGGAAAACCATGGATGAAAAGGGTGATAGCACCTTCCCTTTTCATAATCTGTCCCCCGAACTCAAGAAAACATCTCAAAGGTATTTCCTGAGCTTTTTTACCTTTCCTTTTGAATAAAAGAAAAGTCATTGGCGACTCTTGCTAACCGCAACATTTGCGAACACAAACGCAAAACCTCAAGTCAGTTCTCCCACCGTATTACAGAACTGGAGACTCTGCTGGGGAATATTCTAAAAGTGGGGTTACCTTAGGGTTTAGATCACCTTTATTTGCTTACATTGTTTGACTTGTTTGATTTACAATTATGGTTCTTTGTTTGGGTTTGAATCCTATACCCGGATTTGGGAAACATTATAGGTAAATAGCAATACATTGTGGAAACTGTGCGGGGTATACCGACATGGTCTAAGCAATAGCTATGTTAGTGCGACATATTTGTGGGTACCGGTAGCCTTTGAGTTAATCAAAGAGAATACGGAGCCGCTGAGTGATGTCATGAGGCACTAATGAACTTCTAGAACCTTTACTTGACCAACTTGGCCTTTTAGGATGTAGTGAGATGACCGACTTTGGTGCAGTCCGAAGTTGGTAGATACTCGATACTACACTCATTGAGGGTTGGTCTCTTGGAATATTTCAGTCGCCAGTAAAGAGGCTTGAACTGAAACAATGAACAAGGAAACAATCCAGTGATATTGAGCTCCTTAGAACCTGGTTACTATTTCTAGGACAGGTTGAGCCAACTAAACTTCAAGAGGGTACTTACCTATAAACCTCATGCAAGCCTAAAACTAGGAACTTGTTTGATTTTATTGTACATATATACTTATGCATAACATCATGGACATCATGAACATCATATGCATTCACTAACCATTTCAAGGATTTTGGAGATTCATCTTTGTTCTTGTTTTGTAGGTTATGGATTCACTTCGCAGAAAAACTATCCAAATCAACCTTGTAAGAATTCCTCCACAACTCAAGGAGCTAGCTTCAAGGATTCCGGAGAACTCTCCATTCACCGAGAGGCATGGTCGTCTACTCAACTTGGTCACTTCCAACACAGAGAAGGATATGATGAAGGTTCTCTTCCAGTTCTTTGACCCTTTGCATCATTGCTTCACATTTCCTGACTATAAACTTGTGCCCACTTTGGAAGAATTCTCTCAACTTCTGAGGATTCCTATTCTCAATCAACTACCCTTCAACGGTACAGAAAGAGATCCAAAGCCAGAAGATATTGCTCACGCCCTGCACTTGCACTCATCTGATGTCACAACTCATTGGGAAACTAGAAGTGGTGTCAAAGGCTTCTTGTCAAAGTTTCTGTTTGAGAAGGCCCAAAGCTGTTGGAATTCCCTAGACTTGCAAGCTTTTGAGGAGATTGTAGCTCTTCTCATCTATGGGATGGTACTGTTCCCTAATCCTGACCAACTCATAGATGTGAGTGCTGTCAAAATCTTCATGTCTCGCAACCCAGTGCCTACATTGCTTGGGGATATCCTCCACTCTTTTCACACTCGTACAATAAGGAAAAGAGGTGTTCTTATGTGTTGTACTCCTCTCCTGGCAAGATGGTTTATTTCTTATCTTCCCCAATCAATATTGAAGAATGATCAAGGTTTGAGGTGGTCACAAAGGTTAATGACACTTAACCATTTAGATATTCATTTGTGTTCTCGATCTAAAGAGAATGTCATCATTGTTGACCGTTGTGGGGAATTCCCTAATGTCCCTCTAATTGGCATTAGGGGTGGCATCACCTACAACCCTTGTTTATCTCTAAGACAGTTAGGTTATGCCCGAAGGGATGGCCCACATGATTTGTTGATTCAAGGATTGGTTTTCGACTACAACAACGACGACCAAGGACTTCGTCAGAGATTCATCTGAGCTTGGAGGATGCCAAACAAGGTGGATAGCAAGACCCTGGGACACAAGAATTCCATCCCTCTTGAGCCTTACCTCAAGTGGGTACAAACCCGCGCCCAAAGTCTTATGATGCCTTATCCCTCCATTCTCCCAGTGATTATAGAGCATGTTAAGGAAGGAGAGGTTCCATACACCATCCTACATCCTGACATGCCAATATCACTCGAAGACCTACAAAGGAGTCGGATACAGCTCAAGGGAGAGCGCGATACTTTCGAAGCCCAATTCTACGCAAGCGAGAAGAAGGTTTTGGAACTCACTCGGCTACTTCACGAAGAGCAGACTCTCAACACCTACATTGCACCAAAGAGGATGTGCAACGTGTTTTTACCTTAGAATTTTATATTATTTTGCCCAAGGGGCATTGATGTACTCACAATTCTATCTTATTAATATGACGTGTGTTTCTTTTTTGTTTAAAACGAATTTGAATTTCTAAATCCTTGAAAGCATTGCATGAATACATATCATTCATCATAAGTATAAGCAGGTATTTGCAAGAAGTTTCCTCATCTCTCTACCATTTATTTCAGTACGATGGATCTAGAACAAACTGTCAAAGATTTACAAGCTCAGAATACACAATTTCAACAACTACTCATGACCTTAGCCAAGTGGCAGGAGGAGTTGAAGACTCTGCTAGAAAAAGAGAAAGAGAAAAAGAAGAAGAAGCCAGGTGGTGTGGTAATCATGGGCAAAAGATTTCAGGGACAAGCCAGAAGGACCTTAGATTTTCCAACAACATCTGATGAAGGGGAAAGAAAAGGAAAAGAAACGGCAGTACCATCAGACTCTGAAGAAGAAGAAGAAGAGGAAGAAGAGGACTACTCTGAACAACAATACCCTCCGGAAGATGACAAGTATAAACACCTTGAAGAGCGACTAAGCGCTATGGAAATCCAGAGAGTACCAGGGCTAGATTTTGAGGAGTTAGGGCTGGTGTCAGGAATTATAATCCCGCCAAAGTTTAAAGTGCCACTGTTTTCCAAGTATGATGGGGTGTCTTGCCCTAAAATGCACCTTAGATCATATGTCAGGAAGATGCAACCACATTCTGCCGACAAAGACTTGTGGGTCCACTTTTTCCAAGACAGTTTATCAGGAACGCAACTTGATTGGTTCTACCAGTTGGAGAGGGCAGATGTTCATAATTGGGAAGACTTGGCAGCAGCCTTCTATAAACAGTATCAATACAATGCCGACTTGGCGCCAACCCGTACTCAGCTATAGAGTATGGCCATGGTTTCCATGAAGGCTTTAAAGATTACGCTCAAAATTGGAGAGACCTAGCTGGAAGGGTGCAACCCCCTCTATCTGAGAGGTAGTTGGTGGACATGTTCCTAGGAACTCTCTCAGGTCCTTTCTTAAATCACTTGATTGGGAGTTCTTCTGCAGGGTTTACTGAATTGATCTTAACCGGCGAAAGAATGGAGGCTAGTATAAGAAGTGGGAAGATTCAGAAGGACGCATCTGCCTCAACAACTGTGAAAAAACCTTCACTAGTAGGAAGGAAGTATCTGCTGTCTATTCACAGAGGAATCAGGGAAGAACTGAGTGCCGACCAACGGTGGTGGCCGTTATGATTCCAAAGCATGCATCAGACCAGCCAAGAAATAACCAGCCAAGAATTAATCAGCAAAGGGTAGAAAGGCCAGTTCGGCAATTTACCAAGATTAACATGACTCCAGCCCAAGTTCTACCACATCTCCTGAAGTTGAATCTGGCCACTTTAAAAGAGGCCCCAAAAAATCCTAATACTACTTCTCCACATTACCATCCCAACGCCAGATGCGCGTACCATTCTGAAAGTCCAGGGCACGACACCAACAACTGTTGGGCTCTGAAGAACAAGATTCAAGATCTGATAGACGTGAAGGAAGTTGAGTTTGAAGCACCTGAGAAACCAAATGTTATTTATGCCCCAATGCCGAGGCACAGTCACAATGCCAACGCTATTGAAGAATATCTGTTTGTTTCTACCATGGATAAACTGTTAACTCCGCTCCCGATTATCAAGTTGAATTTGTTGAAAGTTGGAATCTTCCCAGGTTGTTACAAAGACTGCCTTGTTTTCCCGTCCTCATCATTTGACTGCCCTCTGTTGAAGAAAGGTATCCAACGACTGATGGATAACCAAGAAATTTTGTTTGAGAATGCTCTTGTTTCACCCGTTCCAGTGAAAGAAGTTTCAATAATAACCATCTACGCCAATCCTTCCAGGGCCTCTAAAAGACCCGTTAAGATTACACCTGCTCCAAAGACTGCTCCGCTTAAGATAACAATGTTCGGGCCGACCCCATACAATTCAGATAAAACAGTACCATGGAACTATGGTGGAGAAATCTACTACAGTGGTATTAAACAGATTGAACTGAATGCCGAAGAAGAAAGCTCCAAAGAGGACAATTCCTACATTAGCAATATTGTTGGAACTAGCAAGATCACCCACAGTGGTAGGATCTTCTCTCCAGAGATTGCTCCTCCAACAACAGTCTTTGGACCCGTGGCCGTTCCGAAGATTACCTCTGCACCAGTGATTGTACCTGCAAGCGTACCCACCAACAAAGATAATACAATTCCTATTCCTAGTTCTACTGTTGAGAATAAAGGAAAAACATTCAAGAGGAGCTTGTCCAGACGAAGGCTCAACCACTAGCTATTCCTGAAGCATCCAAGAAGGAGATGGAAGAAATCCTGAGGATCATTAAGAAGAGTGATTATGATGTGGTTAAACAATTGGGGCAGACACCTTCCAAGATATCTATGCTAGCCCTGTTGCTATGCTCTGAAGCACATGCCAAAGCTTTGGTAAAATTTCTGAAGACAGCTCACGTGCCGCAACAGACGTCTGCTGACCAGTTCCAAGACTGTGTGGCCAGTTTGACAGTTGATAATGGCCTGGGCTTCTCCGATACTGACTTGACACCCAGAGGGAGGAAATACAACGATGCATTACATGTCTCAGTGGAGTGCAGAGGAACAACCCTAGCTCATGTCTTGGTTGATACTGGATCATCTTTGAATGTCTTGCCGAAGAAAGCCCTTGATAGATTGGATTGTGAGGGGCTGACTCTAAAACCCAGTAACATTGTGGTGCGAGCTTTTGATGGTTCAAAAAGGATGGTCCATGGGGAGGTGGACATCCCAATCAAGGTGGGAACACAGGTCTTCAACTCCACTTTCTATGTGATGGACATTCGTCCTTCTTACTCCTGCCTGTTGGGACGCCCCTGGATCCACAATGTCGGTGCTGTCACCTCCACCTTGCATCAGATGCTAAAGTACCCCGTCCAAGGGAAGATCATAGCTATCCATGGGGAGGAGGAGTATATGATTAGTCATATGAATTCCTTCCGTTATATGGAGTTAGATGGCGAATTCATAGAGACCCATTTTCCAACATTTTGTAGAAGTCTCTCCAGAAGTAGCGATGACCAAGGCGGTATCTTTGATTCCTAAGGTCACAAGACCTCCGCCTCGGATGTCATATTTAAAGGATGCAAGGGCAGTATTAGAAGAAGGGGGGTGCACCATCTGGGGGCAGCTTCCAGATATCCCGTACAAATCAAACAAATTTGGCTTGGGGTTTACTTTGACTGGTCAGAAGGCTGTGTGTCGCGCCCCTGTTGGGGGGCCACCTGTGAAGATTACCAACCAAAGCGTCAATGCAGTAGAAGACAATGAAGAGAATGGCAGCCTGGAAGATTGGATATTTCCTACTATCAACGGAGGACTGTGCAACTGGGAAGCCAGAGACTTCGTTCTGATAACTTTCATATCTTAGTAATTTATCTTTTACATTTCTGTCAGACTGTAATAATTCACGAACAATTTGCACTTTAAAAACCTTGTGTCTTACCCAAGGCACAATGGTCCATTTGTAAGGGTTTTTATTTCATTTACATATGTCATTCAATGAATCATTGACGCTTTTTCATATATAAACCTTTTGTGCTCATTGTCTTTCTTTTACATTTTATTGTTTTAAGATGGCTATACCCTTACACACACCCACACTCACAAATGCAGGTACCCTTCCATTCCGGATCCCATGGGTAACGATACTGCTATAGCCTTCAGTGACTCTGAAGATCTGATCTACCAAGCCGAATACAAAGGTTAGGAAGATTGTGAGGTTCCAGGGGAATTGGCCAGACTATTACAACAAGAGGAAAGAGTAATTCAGCCTCATGAGGAGCTGTTGGAGACAATCAACTTGGGTAGCGAGGAAGATAAAAAAGAAATCAAAGTGGGTACCAATCTATAACCGAGTGTCAAGGAGCGCCTAATTCATATATTGCATGATTATGATGAGATCTTTTCCTGGTCATACGAAGACATGTCGGGACTCGATACAGACATTGTGGTACATCGTCTACCCACCAGAGAAGACTGTCCACCAGTAAAACAAAAGGTCCGCCGCATGAGACCTGACATGTCAGAGAAGATCAAAGCAGAATTTATGAAACAATTCAATGCTGGATTTTTGGCTGTTACTTCTTATCCTCAATGGGTGGCCAACATTGTTCCCGTTCCTAAAAAGGACGGCAAAGTAAGAATGTGCATGGATTATAGAGATTTAAACAGGGCCAGCCCTAAAGATGATTTTCCACTTCCGCACATCAACATCCTGGTTGACAATACAGCCCAACACAAAGTATTTTCTTTCATGGACGGATTCTTAGGCTATAACCATATCAAAATGGCACCTGAGGACATGGAGAAAACTACATTTGTCACACAGTGGGGTACGTTCTGCTACAAAGTGATGCCATTCGGACTAAAGAATGTCGGGGCAACCTATCAACGCGCCATGGTAGCTTTGTTTCATGATATGATACATCATGAGATATATGTCTACGTAGATGACATGATAGCCCAATCACAAACTGAAGAAGAACACCTTGATCACTTGCAAAAGCTGTTTGTCAGATTGAAGGAGTACAAGCTAAGATTGAACCCAAACAAGTGCACATTCGGAGTCCGGTCCGGTAAACTCTTAGGATTCATTTTCAGCAACAAAGTCATCAAGGTTGATCCTGCCAAAGTCAAAGCTATACAAGAAATTCCTGCTCCTCACACTAAGAAGGAAGTCAAAGGTTTTTTGGGACACCTAAACTACATTGCTAGGTTCATTTCTCACCTAACGTCTACTTCTGAACCAATCTTCAAGCTGTTGAAGAAAGATCAAGTGGTCAGATGGAACGATGAATGTCAGATTGCTTTTGATAAAATCAAGGAGTATTTGCTATAACATCCTGTCCTGATGCCACCCGTCGAGGGAAGACTGCTAATCATGTATCTGACCGTCTTAGAGAATTCAATGGGGTGCGTACTGGGGAAGCATGACGAGTCTGGCCGAAAAGAGCACGCCATTTATTACCTAAGCAAAAAGTTTACCAACTGTGAAACCAGATATTCACTGCTCGAGAAAACTTGTTGCGCTTTGGTATGGGCTGCTCGCCGGCTAAGGTAGTATATGTTGACCCATACCACTTTGCTGATATCTAAGATGGATCCGATAAAGTACATCTTTGAGAAGCCTGCTCTGTCTGGGAGGATATCTAGGTGGCAGATGATCCTAACAGAATACGACATACAGTACACGACCCAAAAAGCTATAAAGGGCAGTGTGCTAGCTGATCATCTGGCCCATCAAGCTGTAGAAGATTACCAATCCATGAAGTTTGACTTCTTTGACAAAGACATCATGACAGTAGACAACTGCGGAGAGATCAGACCATATAACGGACCTGAACAAGGATCCCGATGGACCCTGTACTTTGATGGAGCATCCAATGCACTTTGCAACGGTATCGACGTTGTGCTCATATCTCCAGAAGGATGCCATACTCCTTTTACCGCCAGACTTTGCTTCAACTATATGAACAACATGGCAGAGTAAAAAGCATGCATCTTTGGTCTCAAGGCTGCCATAGACTTGGGAGTCAAATCCTTATATGTGTTTGGGGACTCAGCTTTGGTCATCAGTCAGATCAAAGGAGAGTGGGACCCTAAGCATCCAAACCTCATCCCTTACAAAGAACATGTTTTGACATTGTTACCACATTTCGAGCAGATTACCTTCAAGCACTTCCCGCGAGAAGAAAATCAGCTAGCAGATGCTCTAGATACAATGTCATATATGTTTAAACTTAATTGGGATAATGAGGCTCCCCAGATCACCATTGAACGGATGGACAAACCAGCACACTGTCACGAGATTAATACCGAAGAAATAGTGGACCAGTTGTAGTTTCACGAAATCAAAAGGTATCTCGAGGCTCAAGAATATCCTGAAGGAGCTTCAGTCAATGACAAAAAGTTCTTAAGGAGATTCTCAGCTAAGTTCTTCCTAAGTAATGGCATCCTGTACAAGTGTAATCATGATTCTATTCTGCTCTGTTGTGTGGACAAGATTGAAGCTGAAAAGATTATGGCTGAATTGCATGAAGGTACGTTTGGCACTCACTCTAGTGGGCATATGATGGCAAAGAAGATTCTACGGGCAGGATATTACTGGTCTACCATGGAAGCTGACTGCTATCAACACTCCCGGACTTGTCATAAGTGTCAAGTCTATGCAGACAAGGTGCACGTGCCTTCGGTTCCTCTAAATGTCTTAATAGCTCCTTGGCCCTTCGCTATGTAGGGAATCGACATGATTGGGGAAATCAAGCCTACAACCTCCAATGGACACCGCTTTATTCTAGTGGCCATTGACTACTTCACCAAGTGGGTCGAAGCAGCTTCTTTCGCATTCGTTAGTAAGAATGTTGTTGCCCGCTTCATCAAGCAGAATCTTATCTTCCGGTACAGTATCCCAGAAAGGATCATCACTAATAACGGTACGAACCTTAACAATACTATGATCACTGCCTTGTGCGAGCAGTTCAAGATTCAACATCACAATTAATCTCCCTATCAGCCAAAGATGAATGGTGCAGTCGAAGCTGCTAACAAAAATATCAAAAAGATCATACAAAAGATGACAGTCACCTACAAGGAATGGCATGAGATGCTACCGTTTTCTCTCCACGGGTACCGTACCACGACTCACACATCAACTAGGGCAACACCCTATTCTTTAGTTTATGGCATGGAGGCTATTTTACCTATTGAGGTTCAGATTCCCTCTTTGAGAATCATGAAAGATGCAGGTTTGAGTGAAGACGATTGGATTCAGACCCGACTTGATCAACTGAACTTAATTAACGAAAAGAGACTTACTACTGTTTGCCATGGTCAGATGTATCAAAAACAGATGATCAAGGCTTTCAACAAGAAAGTTAGATGCCAGGTATATCAAGTTGGGGATCTAGTGATCAAGCGCATCATCTTGCCGCAATGTGATCCCAGGGGCAAATGGACTACTACCTATGAAGGACCATTTGTAATCAAGAACATTTATTCTGGTGGGGCAATGATCTTAACCACCATGGGCGGCGACGACCTGCCACACCCTGCGAACACAGACATAGTCAAAAGATACTACGCATAAGAGACCCGCTAGGTTGACACACCTAGGCAAAACAAGGGCATCCCGGCGAACCAAAAAGGTTCGAGCAAAAATTAGGGATAAAATAATAAAAAATTTGTACACCCAGCAAGTTGAAAACCCAAAAGGGCGACTTGGGCAAAAAAGGGTTTCCCGGTGGACTGAAAACCCGAAAGGGCGGTCTATGCAAAAGTTAGGGAATTAAAGCGTATGACTTTGTCTCGTCGGATCACTTTAAGGACAATCTCTTCACTGCCAAACTCTGAGCTTCAGATCAATTCAATCATCTTCGGACGAAGCAACGGATAGACAAGATATTCGGAGATGCGAAGGCTATAGCAGAATGGGAACCCCATGGGATTATCACACATAGCTATCTTTCTTTGTATAAATTTTTCTTACTTTTATGACACCATCCTCTTACTAGGATGTCTGTCTCCTTTGTACAAAATACTTATTCAAAGTAAATACAAAGATATCTCTTTCAAAGTACATAAAACTATTTGCCTTTTTCTTTACACTTGTGTTTTATGTGCAAAAATGTCCAACGATTCATTGATGAACATATGCATTTGAACATAATTAAAGTTTACGAATAAACAGAATGGAAAAGAACAATAACTGACAGGTTGAAAGGATAAGAAAACGTATTTAGGCTATTCCATGAGCAATCCTTACAGTACATCATCTTAATCCCCATCAGAGTTAAAACTTCAAACTCCCAATCCCCAACGGAGCCAAAACTTCTAACTATCAATCCCCAGCAGAAACCATCCAGTTTCTCTAAATTCCCCAACAAGTTGTCTTGAAGTCTGAAAATAAACCAGATAACAGTTAACTTTTGTCTCTCCCGAACCTAGGATAATTCCCCAATAGAGTGGCAGACGACCGAAACTCCTAAACTTTTTCCAAACAGGAATAAGTTTCCTCCCCACAGAGTTTTCATTGCTCCCCAACCGAGTGAAGATTCTCTCTATTAATTCCCCACAGAAGTCATCAGAGTTTTCTTTATTCCCCAGAAGAATAAGGATTCCCATTATGTAATCCCCGGTAGAAGTCATCAAAATCTCTAGATCCCCCAAGCAGATTACTCAAGCAGTATGGCATTGCTCGCAACAGAATTTTTTGTCAATACTCCAAGGATCCCTATATCCCCAGAGAAGTCGCCAAAGACTTCTTATCCTCAGCAATCAAGGATTTATTGTCCCCGGTAGTAGTCAAGGATTTATTTTCCTCATCAATATAGAAAATCAGCTTACATGCGCATACATTACATTCATATATCATAAACATTGATAAAACACATATATTACATCATACATTTCATGCAACGTAACTTCGTGTTTTCAGCTAACATTTTACCCTTTTCAGGATAAGATTAACAGCTACCGTTTAAAAATATGCAATCTTGGTACAGTTCAGATAAACTCCAGACACGGAAGTCATTCTATTACTCATCCAGATTTCAGCTTTCAGATACAGTTCAGATACACTCCAAACACGGAAGTCATTATGTTACTCATTCAGATTCAACTTTCAAGATACGGTACAGATACACTCCAGACACGAAAGTTATTATGTAACTCATTCAGACCTCAACTTTCAGATACAGTACAAATACACTCCAGACACAGAAGTCATTCTGCTACTCATTCAGATTTCAAGTTCAGATATGCTCCAGACACGGATGCCATTCTGGCCTTTATTCAGATTTCAAGATCAGATACAGTACGGATACACTCCAGACACGGATGCCATTCTGATACTCATTCAGATTTCACACTCTTAATATAGTACGGATACGCTCCAGACACGGATTCCATTCTGTTTCTCATTCAGATTTCAAGTCTCCAGATACAGCTCAGATATGTTCCAGATGCGGACACCATTCTGATACTTATTCCTCTGACTTACAACTTACAACTCAGCGAACATTCTTGGATGGCATCTATAAGCCCATCTCCAACAAAATTCTATCATCTCTATAAATGGAATCTTTAAGCCCATTCCCTCCACTACACTTCATCGAGTGCAAATTTATGGGCACTCTAATGTCCAATCATCTTTTACCTTCGAGTCGTGAACGACAAAACTCGCCAATCTAACTCTTCAGGTTCAAGAAGATTGAACATGGGCAGCTATTGTCCCCCAAAATTTTCCCTCTCATTTATCAAGATTTTTCTCACAAGACTTCTTGGACTCAAGACAAGATTAGGGTTTGGTCAGCTCAGGACATCTCATCTTGCAATGATACCCCAAAATTAGGGTTTGAGTTTGCACAAGTATTTTTGGACCACCAATGCTTCATGTGACTTTCATACATCATGTTGGACCCCTAAGATTGCTCACAACAAGTTTCAAGCCTTGAACCACATTTTTTATCAATCAATTGGACAATTGACCTAAAAATCAATTGTATTGGGGAAAAAGTCAACCATGGCCAATTTACAGTCAAACTTCAAAATTTTTGATCTACATCAACACTTTAGACTCATATGTACCATTTGATCAAGTTTGGATCACAACTCCTCAAGAAATTTGATCAAATCATCAAAAGGGCAAAATGGTCAAAATTAGGGTTTTGATTGAGAAAGGGGCAATTTCTGATTTTTAACCTAGCCAATGACCAATTGAGTTCAAGCATTATTTAAAGGGTTCAATGGAATCATATTGACCTAATTACATGGTTCAAAAGATCTCAAGTTCATTGTATTGACAGATGAATTTTGCAGTCAACTGATCAAAAGTCAACTATACACTGAAAAGTCAAACTTTGACTTTTTGGTCAAAATCAAGTGCCAAGGGTCATAATCCATCATGATATGTCAAAACATGAAACTTTTTCACGAAGAAAATCAATTTTGAAAATTAGGGTTTTGAATTTGAAAATTTTCATAACTTAGAATTTTTCTAAGTATGGAAATTTTCTTATTTTTTCCCAACTTTTCACTACTTTTTCACCATGATGCATTTTGATTCAAAGAAAACTTCCAACATGAAAGTTGTATTACTACATGAAAGCTACAACTTTTATTCACAAACCTTTCCCAAAAGATGCTTGGATCTCAAGTTATGAATTTGTGAATATAGGTCCATGAACTAAATAACTTCGTGAAAATTTGCCCTAATTTAGGCAGTTTTTTGACCCAACTTCATGGACATTTTTCACCTAGTTCCAAGAGGTATCTCAAAATTCATTTCAAAGATTGATTATAGAGCACATTACAAGCTTTCCAAAATGTCTAAGAACTCTCCAAGATCATTTTTGGTTAGAGAGAATCGAAGAGGAGAAGTTGGCATTTTATCACTTTTGTTCATGCCATTTTCACAAAGTATCAAGTTGCAAATCTGATCTTTGATGTTTGAATCTTGCTTTACAGGTCCTAAACTCACTCTACATTCCATAACTAAATGCAAACTCAGAAGTTAAAGGCTTTATCTTGGCTTTTGGAACATTGTACAAGAGATAATTCCATTTTAGGCATAAAGGTTACAATGCCATTTTCATAAAGGTGAGCTTTTGCAACTTTAAAAATCTTGAGCTTTGGACATGTACCTTTGGTACAAACAACTTCTACAGGTATCAAGCAATGTGTACCAACCAACTCCTATCAGCTCACAAGCCAGCCTGTACAAGCATGTAGCAATGGTCACTTCACTTTTCTTCAAATGCAAGAAAAGGTTGCCAAAAGGTCAAAACTTGTACAGCTAGTGAGGAGTGGACTTTGTATCCATTCTATACATATTCACAAACTTGTTACAAATCAGAGGATGATTTCATTGAAGCTAAGACTGACTCAAACTCAAAAAACACAAAATTCTGCCAAAACACACAGTTGCTGCAAAATCAAAGCCATTTTATTTTTGGCTCGTGAGTTTTGTGGCTTGACACTTGAAACACCTCATACACATCATACCAAAGCTATCCAAGCCCTTACCCTGCTTCTGTAAGCCCTGTTTCAGCCATTTCTATTTTCAAACTTGGAGCTTGCAGCTTGACTTGTGCAAAGAGTTCTAGCTATCCACAAAGCAAGCTAGGCATTGGAATAGCTTGAAGGAAGTTCAAGGAAGCTCACACAATCCTCAGGCCTCCATCAAAGTCCCTACATTGCTCTATCCAAATCCAACTGAAGGAGGTATTTTTCAAAACTCTATCTCTGTATTTAGGCATCCTCAAGCCACGATTTGTGAAGAAAAAATGTAGTCCATAACATGGTGAAGTTGTACATATGCATACTTTTCATTTATATTAACTATGCTGTGAGAATTTGAAGCTTGAAGTTCCTGAATTTTTTAGGTCACGAATTAGGGGCTCCAAAATTCTCTCTGATCTTTGAGAGTTAGGTTACAAATTTTATATGGTTGGAATCGTGAGATTAAATGCCACAAGTTTCATGTTATAAGTTTTTGTTTTTGTGCAATCATCTGAGAGTTGTAGGTTTAAACTAAGCGCGCAAAGAAGGAACCAAGGACAGGGACGAAGTTGATGTTCTGGGCTTTTTTTGTTGCATTGGGCTTTTTGTTTTTGCTATTCACACCCTCCTGACCCACTATTTGCACCCCCTGGCTTATTTGTTTTAATTTTTATATTTTCATATTTATTACTTTTATTTATTTATTTTCTGAATCATAAAAATCATAAAAAATAATTTCTTTATTTTATTTTTTCTATTATTTTTTGCATGAAAAAATTAGTTTATTAGGATAATAGACTTTATTTTCTTAAATAAATTTGTAAATACAATTAATAATACTTAATATTTTTATTATATTATTTATACACATAAAATATTATTTTCTACACATACTTAATTTTTAATATTTATATATTATATTATTTATTATTTTCTTGTACAAAAATGGACAAAATAATATTAGGAAAACTTTATTTTCTTTTAATCAAAAAATTAGGGTTTCATCCCTTTCCAAAAATAATAATATTTTTTCTCTTATTTCTATGGTTTAAATAAATTATTTTTTCATACATTAAACAAATACAAAACATTTTTTACATAAATACATTTGCATTGCATTTTAATATTTGTATATTTATTTAATGCGCACAATATTCGATTGAGTTGTAATAGTATTTTTAGGTTTATATTTGTGCAATATCCCCGTTCAAAAATTTGTATCCCCCCTCCCATAATAACTGTTGTAATAGCTTAGTTTATTTTACGCAATTTATTGCTTTCATATACCATGTTTAGTAAACTAGGGTTTGCATGACAAGAACAAAATCAAAACAAAATAGAAAAAACCTAATGCAAGACAAAAGCATGAAAATGACACACATTGCACACAAGCACCCTTAGGGTTTCTCCCACTTGGTTGCCTAAATAAAAATGGCCATGTTACGCACGCGAAGTATCTTGGCAAAGAAAAACAAACATAAGATCATAGTCCCTCGATGACGCTATCAAAAGGTTGCTTAAACAAAGATGATCTTGGTCCCTCCAAATTGCTAAGATACTTGGCAATATTGCTATCATGGTCATACAATGACCCACGCCCGTCCCGTTTACATCCAAAGATAGGGTTGTTTACCAAATCAATGGTAAATCAACAATGTCAAAGGAATAAAAATGCACAAGAAAGACATTTGAGTAGGTAAATAGCTTCTAGTTACTTGTTACATTTCAAAACAATCCTTGCTATTTTCAAAAATAAACACATACACATTTCAAAAACATCTTACAAAACATTGAAACATTTTTCAAAAGACAAACATCTTTGTATACATTCTTACGAACGAGAATCATTACAAAGATTGCCTAAACGAATGACCTCTTTCAAAATACTTTCAAAACCACACCAAGCACCATTTCAAACAATTTCAAAGAAAAGCAAGTGATCTAAACAAGTAACTAAGAGCCCATGGAAAACCATGGATGAAAAGGGTGCTAGCACCTTCCCTTTTCATAATTTGTCCCCCGAACTCAAGAAAACATCTCAAAGGTCTTTCCTGTGCTTTTTTACCTTTCCTTTTGGATAAAAGAAAAGTCGGTGGCGACTCTTGCTAATCGCAACATTTGCAAACACAAACGTAAAACCTCAATTCAACTCTTTCACTGTATCACATTACAAAATTGGGTCTTGGAAAAATTTAAGAAACTATGTATTGGTTATTGAAAGATTTAAGGAGATTTGCTACACAATTGGTGCATCACTCAACTTATGGATCAAGAAAATTATGGACTAAGAATATCAAAGCCCATGGACTGTAGAGTTGTATTTAAAGGAGAATCCTAATATAATGTAATTTAAGTTTTAAACAATTATAAAATTAGGGAAAGCATAAGTCTTAGATTTTAAGAGTCTTTTGTGTAGTTTGTAAGTCACCCATGTATCTTTTGATATTATATGGTCGACTGATTTTTACTTGACTGTTAGTCAAGTTATTGTTCTCACTCAAATATTTTAAGCAAGAGTTTGAGTTTTTGTATTTGAAGTGTAATCTTATAAATTGGGTTGTTATTGTTGCAGTCACTGGGATTGAGACTGTTAGATATCACTGAGGTGATTTAGGTAGTGAGATAACGATTTCTCATATCTAGGAGGTGCCTAGGTATAAGTTGCATTTGGTAAGGATTAAGTAAGATGTTGTAAACGGGGGAGTTTAGTTTTGAATTAGCATTGCTGATAGTGGACTTTCTTCCTAGCTTGGTATCCCTCAGATGTAGGTGATGTTGCACCGAACTGGGTTAATAACTCTTTGTTTTATCTATCATTCTACAGTTTTATTTATGTATCACTTATAGCTTAATTGATATGGTATGCTACCAGATGTTGTAACATCCGTCTTAACATCATTCTGAAGTTGGGATATATGCACATTTCCTATACCATATTTTCATGAGCTATTGTCAGTATGGTGTCAGCAGGACGAGGATTTATCAACTCTTAAGTTGTTTATATATATATATATATATATATATATATATATATATATATATATATATATATATATATATATATATATATATATATATATATATATATATATATATATATATATATATATATATATATATATATATATATATATATATATATATATATATATATATATATATATGTGTGTGTGTGTGTGTGTGTGTGTGTGTGTGTGTGTGTGTGTGTGTGTGTGTGTGTTTGTTGCGGTCTAGTGTCAGCAAGTTACCTGCAGAGATATAATTCATCAATGTTAGAACATTTAGGTCAAGCTGATGTCCTGAACGTGATTTGTTTAATCCCCAAAGAAGTTTATATTTGGTCCCCGAGTTACTGAGCTCGTTCTCTTTTCATCCATTCATTTCATTTGTTATGACATTTTGGTGTTTCTTAATTTATGACACCTTTGTTTAAGAACTTCAAATATTTCTTAAAATTTGTTGCATGGTTAAGATGTTTTGTTATTTCTTAGCTTATGACATTTCTTCGTTAAGGATATCATATACTTCTTAAATTTCATTACAATTGTTAAGAAAATTTTAATTTTCTTAACTTATTGCAATTTTTGTTTAAGAATTTCGGATACTTCTTAAACATCATTCATACCATTGCATTGATTGAGACATTATGATATTTCTAAAACTAGTTAAGACATTCTTATATATCTAATTACTTACACCTTTGTTTAAGAAATTCTGATATTTCTTAGGTTGTATTTCTTGATTGAGACATTCCCATATTTCTCAACTTGTTCAAATGTTCTTACCCAATATATTTTCATGATTAAGATGTTCTGATATTTCTTAACCCTTACAACCTTTTGTTAAGATATTTTGTTATTTGTTGCTCCTTTTGTTCTATCTTGTCGAGATATTATGATATTTCTCTGATTTTGAATCATGTGTTAATATATTCTGATATTTCTTAGCTCTTTGAGACATTCTTTCATTTCTCAATTGATCACATTGCATTTTGTTAAGACATACTATTATAGGTTAACATCTCCCATTGTATGTTTGATACATTTTTATATTACTCAAACTTTTTAAGACATCCTTGTATAGCTTAACTTGTTACATTGCATTTTTTTAAGACATATTGTTATAGCTTAACACCTTGCATTGTTTGAGACATTTCGATATTTCTCTAATTTGTGACTTTCTTTGTTAAGACGTGCCAACATTTCTTAACTCTTGTTAGGACATTATGATATTCTCTCAACTTGTCACATTTCTTTACAATTGTTAATACATTCTAATATACCTTAACTCGTAAGTAGTTTGCATCTGTTAAAACATGCTGACATATCTTATTCTATTGCATGGCCTGTTTGAGAGTGTTATTTTCTACTTAACTTATATCATTGTTGCACACCTTTTGCTTGAGAACTTTGGTTTCTTCTCATAGATTTCGTTAAGACATTATTAAATTTCTAAACTTGTTGCATATCTTTGTTGAAATACTTAAAATATTCCTTGTTGCATTCGTTAAGACATACTGGTATAGCTTAACCCTTTGCAAGGCCTGTTTGGGATATTCTGATATTTCTCAATTTATTGAATTTCTTTCCCGAGACATTCAAATATTTCTCAATTTATTGAAGTTCTTTCCTGAGACATTCAAATATTTCTCACCCTATTGCATCTGATAAGGCATTATGATGTTTCTTCATCTTTTGAATTTCTTTGATCGAGACATTATGATATTGCATAAAATCATTGAATCCCTTGTTAAGATATTATGATGTTTCTTAACTTTTTGCGTTGTTTGAGACATTCTGATGTAGCTCAACCTTCTGCATTTCTTGAGACATTTTGTTATAGCTCAAACTTCTGTATAATCTTTGATACATTATGATATTGCTCGACTTGTTACATCCTTCTGTTAAGATATTCTAACCTCCCTTAACTCTTTTCATTGTTTCAGTCACTCTGATATAGCTCAATTTCTTGCATTTTCCTCGATATATTCTGATATTACTCTACTAGTTGCACTTTTTGTTAAGAAAATCTGATATTTCTTAACCATCCCCAGTGTTGTTGAGATATTCAGATATTGCTAAACTCATTTATGTTAACCCACTTTTGTGAGTTAATACATGTCTATTTAGTTATATATTTAACCTTTTTGTTTTACTTGTTAGTTATAATTTCTTGCATTTTTAGTTGTTTTAGTTATTTTAGCCTGGAGCACAATAGGTGCTCCCTTTTATTGTTTAATTGTGTTTTTTGTATGCAAAGTGTTGTACCCCAAAATTTTCCCTCTCTTTTCTCAAATTAGGGTTTTGATTTTCACAAGGATAATTGGACTTCTAATGTCTCAAATTACCTTCATGGATCATTATAGACCTCCAAGAATACTCATGTCTAGTTTCAAGTCTTGAATCATAATTTTGCTCAGTCAATTGACTAGATGACTGAAAATCAACTGTATTAGGTAAAAAGTCAATTATGGTCAACCTACAGTCAAACTTCATTATTTGTTGCCAACATCAACATTTTAAAGTCATATTCATCATTCGATCAAGTATTGATCACAATCCCTTAAGAAAAGCACTCAATTTACCAAAAGGCCAAAATGGTCAAAATTAGGATTTTGACTGTAATTGACTGATCAGTGACTTTTAACCTAATACGTGATCTAATGGCTTGAAGCACATTCTCAAGGATTCAAGTACATCATGTTGACCTAATTTCATGGTTCAAAACATTCCTCAAGAATAATGTATTGATAGTTGAAATTTGATCAACTGATGAAAAGTCAACTGATACACAAAAAGTCAAACTTTGACTTTTTGGTCAAAATTTAATTGCAAAGATCACATTTCATCAAGACATTCGAATATATGAAGCTTGATCATCAAGAAATCAATAAAGTTAAAAAGACATTGCGCATCCTCTTTGGTGCAATGTAAGTGTTGAGAGTTTCCTCCTCATGAAGTCGGCAGATAAGCTCCAAAACCTTCTTCTCACTGGCATAGAAGTTGGCTTCAAAAGTATTCCATTCTTACTTGAGTTGGATCCAACTATTTTGCAATTCTTCCCATGATGTTGGCATGTCAGGATGTAGGAGGGTGTATGGAACCTCTCCTTCCATAACAGGCTCTTTGATCAAGGGGAGAATGTGAGGGTATGGCATCATAAGACTCTGGGCGCGGGTTCGTACCCACTTGAGATAAGGATCAATGGGGATGGAATTCTTTTGCCCCAGTGTCTTACTATCCACTTTGTTGGGAATCCTCCAAGCTCTGATGAACCTTTGTTGAAGTCCTTGCGCATTATTGTCGAAGTCAAAAACTAGGTCAGGAATCTGCATGTCATGAGGGTCATCCCTCCGAGCGTATCTAAACTATCTTAGAGCTAAACAGGGGTTGTAGGTAATGCCTCCCATAATTCCAAGTAGTGGGACATTAGGGAATTCCCCAAAACTATCAATGATGATGACATTTTCTCTAGACCGAGAACACCAATGAACATCAGAATGTGTGAGGGTCATCAATTGTTGTGACCACCTTAAACCCTGCTCATTCTTCAAAACTGATTATGGAATGTTAGAAATAAACCACCTTGATAGGAGAGGAGTAAAGCACATGAGAACACCTCTTTTCCTCATTGTTCGTGTGTAAAATGAGTGTAGGATGTCCCCAAGCAATGTAGGTACAGGATTCCGAGATATGAAAATCTTGACAGCATTCACATCTATAAGTTGATCAGGGTTTGGGAACAGGACCAACCCATAGATAAGGAGTGCCACAATCTCTTCAAAGGCTTGTAGATCAAGAGAATTCCAGCAGTCTTGTGCCTTCTCAAAAAGAAACTTTGCCAAGAAACCTTTGACACCAATTCTGGTTTCCCAATGTCCCTTGATGTCAGATGGTTGCAAGTGTAATGCTTGAGCAATATCTTCAGGCTTTGGTTCTTTTTCTGTACCATTGTAGGGTAGCTGATGAAGAATAGGAATTCTCAGGAGTTGAAAAAATTCCTCCAAAGTAGGTACTAGTTGGTAATCAGGAAATGTGAAACAGTGGTGTAGGGGGCCAAAGAACTGGAAGAGAACTTTCACCATGTCTTCTTCAATGTTGGAGTTGACCAAGTTGAGAAGTCTACCATGTCTTTCACTGAAGAGAGAATTCTCTGGAATCCTGGATGTAAGCTCCTTGAGTTGAGGAGGGATTCTCACAAGGTTGACTTGAATTGTTTTCCTGCGAAGAGATTCCATGACCTACAAAACAAGAACAAAGATGAAGATCCAAACCCTTGAAATGGTTAGTGAATGCATATGAAGCTTTATGATGTTCATGATGTATGCACAAACACATGTGCAAGCAAGTCACACAAAAACCTAGTTTCAGGCTTGCATGAGGTTTCATAGGTAAATACCCTCTTGAGTTTAGTTGGCTCAAACCTGTCCTATAAATAGTAATCGGGTTCTAAGGAGCTCAATATCACTGGATTGTTTTCTATGTTCATTGTTTTGGTTTAGCCACTTAGCTAGCGACCAAAATATTCCAAGAAAAAAACCCTCAATGAGGGTAGTATCGAGTATCTACCAACTTTGGGATGCACCAAAGCCGATCATCTCAATACCCCTAATAAAAGGCCAAGATGGTCAAGTAAGGTTCTAAGAGTTCATTAGTGCTTCATGACATCACTCAGCGGCCCCGTATTCTCTTTGATTGACTCAAAGGCTACCGGTACTCACAAATATGTCGCACTAATATAGCTATTGCTTCAACCATGTCGGTATACCCCGCAAGTTTCCACAACGTATTGCTATTTACCTATGAATGTTTCCCAAATATGGGTAGAGGATTTCAAGCCCAAACAAGAGAACCAAATGTAAAGCAATCAAAGAAAACAATATAATCATGCAAAGGGTGATCTAAGCCCTAAGGTTACTCTACTTTTTTAAAAATTCCCCAGCAGAGTCGCCAGTTCTGTGATACGGTGGGAGAACTGACTTGAGGTTTTGCATTTTTGTTCGCAAATGTTTCGGTTTAGCAAGAGTTGCCACCGACTTTTTATTTTATCCTAAGGAAAGGTCAAAAAGCACAAGAAATACCTTCAAGATGTTTTCTTGGGTTCGGGGAGTAGATTATAGAAAGGGAAGGTATTAACACCCTTTCTATCTATGGTTATCCATGGGCTCTTAGTTACTTGTTTAGATCACTTGCTTTGCTTTTCAATTGTTTGAAATGGTGCTCTTCAATTGTTTGAAATGGTGCTTTGTGTGTGATTTTGAAAGATGTTTTGAAAAGAGGCCATCGTTGTGGCAACCTTTGTAATGATTCTTGTTTGAATATATACAAAGGTGTTTTTATCTTTTGAAAAGTTTTTAATGTTTGAAAGTAGGGTTTTGAAATTGTGTGGTGAAGTGTGTTTTAAAGACAACAAGGATGTTTTTTGCAAGCTTTGATCAAGTAACTAGGAGCTATCTACCCTATTTTTACTCAAAGATCTTTCATATGTTTTTAACCCTTTTAACAGTGTTGTCTCACCATTGTATTTGGTGAACAACCTTGTGTTAGGATGTTAAATGGGACAGGCGCGGGTCATCGTATAGACCATGATAGCAATGGTGTCAAGTATTTTTTGCAATTTTCTTGAGGGGCTTGATCATTTTTGTTTAGGCAACTCAGATAGCGTCATCGAGGGACTATGATCTTTTGTTTTGTTTTTGTTTTGCCAAAGTACTTGACATGCATATCATGGCCCATTTTTGAAGGCAACAAGTGGATTGTAACCCTAGAGGTGCAAGTGTGCATTGTGTTTGATTTTCATGCATTTTTGTCTTTGATTAGGTCAAACTATTTGTTAATTTGATTTCGCATACAAACCCTAATTCTCTAATCATGGCATAATTGAAAGCTTAAAGGTGCGAGAATTTAAATTCTACACTATTACAATATGATATAGGGAGGGGGGGTACAAATTTGAATAGGGGATTATTTTGCAAGAAATCAAACCCTAAATTATTACAACCAAATTGAATTTGCAAGGCAATCAAAATTTAAATGTACAATATTTAAATAAATACAATAAATAAATATTAAATAAAAATGCAACATGCAAAAAAAGGTTTTTTATGTATGTAAAGTATTTTTTAATGTGAAAAAAGGTGTAGATAATAAAAATAAAAAAAGATTAATTTTATTTAATGAAGGGGTAAACCCTAATTTTCTTTTAAGAAAATAAAGTTGTATTATTTATATACAAAATATATTAATATGTACAAAAATAAAATTATATTGAAAAAAAGTATTTTTTAGTATAAAATATCAATAAAAATAAAAATGTATTATTTTTGTATTTTTTATTCTATGCTTTTATTTCAAAAATGAAATAAATGAAAATAAATTACTTACAAAAATGAATATATTTCAAGAAAATATTTTCAAATGTGAATAAAAATAATAAATGAAAATATAAGTATTTTTTACATTATTTTTAAGTTTAAACAAAATAATATAAAGTATTTAATGTATTAATGTTAGAAATAATTAAAATAAATACCAAATAAATTTAAAAATTTATGAAAATATTTTTTAGGTATTTTTTACATTTTAAAATAAAATATCAAAGTCAGAAATGAAATAAAATGCCAAAATAATAAAGATACAAAGAAATGGGCCAACGAGTGTGAAACTGAAAATGGGGGTGTCAAAAGCAGGAAGTAGCCAGGCCTAGCCCAGCTACTTCATCTTCTTCCTATGTTCAAACAAAACGCGCCTTCTGTGTACAAACTGCCAACTCCTGGAAACGTGATCCTTTGACAAAACTCAAAACATGAAACTTGTAGAGCATCAAACAACGAATCTAACCATATAAAAACCTTAAGCTAACTCTCAAAGACCAGAGAGAATTTCTCTGGTCCTAATTTCCAACCTAGTTTTTTCAGAAAGTTCATGGATGAAATTCTCCTAGCACGATTAATATAAATGAAAACTAAGCACATGTATGGTTTCAGGGCAATGAATACAACATCTTTCATTCACAAACCTAAGTCTAAATGTTCCTAAATAGGGAGATAGAAGTTCATGAAATACCTATTTCAGTTGAGTTCGAGCTGGATAATGCAGCAACTTTCAATGAGGCCTGAGGTTCTTTTGAGCTTGCTTGATGTCCCTTGAACCTTTCCCAATGCTTAGTTTATTTTGAAGTGGCCTGAATCGTGCTACAGAACTCAACCTGCAAAGCTTTCAAACAAAAATGGTGAACACTGTAAATGGAGTTACAGTTGGCAATGGAGGTTTGGGATAGTTTGAGTGAGTTGAATGGAAGGTATTGGAACAAGTTTGAGGGAAAACGCACGAGGAAAAGTGAAGTTGGAAGTGATTCTGCAGGGCTTGCCCTGTTTTGCAAGAAAATGTGGTTTTTGAGTATGAGGAGGTTTTAGAGGTCAAAGGCTCGTGCTTCTGGCTTGCAAGGATGTATGAAACTTGTTTCAAAACTTTGCTTGAGTTCAATATATCAGATGTGTGTGTTATGATCTTTTTTCCATTTTACTTGTTTTGAAAGCAAAGTTTGAAGTGAAATGAGATAGGCTTGTACAGGCTATCTCCAAGCATGCACCAACTTCTTGTACCTTTGCCTAAGTTTGTGGAACTTGTTTGCTGCAAAGAAAGAAGTTCAAAGCTCAAGAAAAACAACTTTGCAAAAGTTATGCTTTATGAAAATGGAAGTGTGATCTTTATGCCCAAAATGGAATTATTCAATGTACAATGCTTCCTTGATCAGAACAATGCCTCTAACCAATGTATTTGCATTCAATTTTTGAGTGTTGAAGGGTTTAGAGACCTGTAATTATGTACTAAACTAGTTTGGTCAGATTTGCAACTTGGTATGAACATGTATTGGCCATGGTTACAAAGTGAGTTTTTGCCAAATTCAAGTATTCGATTCTCCCTAACCACAAATGTGTTTGAGGAGTTCTTGGATAATTTGTAAAGCTTGCAACATGTACTATAATCCATCTTTGAAATGCAACTTGAAAATCCAAGTGGAACCATGTGAAAAATGGCCAAGAAAATGGGTCAAAATCCTGCCTAAACTAGGGCAAAATTTCTCTAAGTTAAAAGTTTTAGGTACCCTTGTTCCAAAAATCATAACTTGAGATCCATGCTTCTTTTGAGAAAACTTTGTGAATAAAAGTTGTAGACTTTGTGATGGAATACAACTTTCATGTTGTAAGTTTTGATTTAATCCTTTTGTATCTTGGTGAAAATGTGGGACAAAGTTAGGAAAAAATAAGAAATTTTATAACTTAGAAAATTTCTAAGTTATGAAATTTTTCCATTTTAAACCCTAATTTGCAATTTTGGGTTTCTTGATGAACAAGTTTCATAATTTGACATGTTTTGATGGAAAATGACTCTTGGCACTTGATTTTGACCAAAAAGTCAAAGTTTGACTTTTCAGTGTACAATCAAATTTTGATCAGTTGACTGAAAAATTCATCTGTCAATCCTATGCATTTGAGATCTTTTGAACTTGTTGAATGATTCAAGATGATTTCATTGAGTCCTTTAGTCCATGGTTAAGCTTGATTTGTCATTGGCTAGGTCAAACAGTCAAAAATTGCCTTTGCACAGTCAAAACCCTAAAAATGACCATTTTGCCCTTTTGGTGATTTGATCAAATTTCTTGTGGAATTGTGATCCAAACTTGATCAAATGGTTCATATGAGTTCATAATTTTGATGTGGGTTAAAATTCATGAGGTTTGACTGTCAATTGGACACAGTTGACTTTTTCCCCAATACAACTGATTTTTAGGTCAACTGTCCAATTGACTGGGCAAAAATTTGAATCAAGGCTTGAAACTTGGTATGGAC
The DNA here is from genome assembly GCA_948472305.1 of Vicia faba. Lineage (NCBI taxonomy): Eukaryota > Viridiplantae > Streptophyta > Magnoliopsida > Fabales > Fabaceae > Vicia > Vicia faba. The sequence goes on along the minus strand of CATIWC010000808.1, from coordinate 297,216 downwards.
AAACTTGTGAGTCCAACATGAAGTATGAAAGTCATTTTTGGCATTGTAGGTAAAAACATCCCTGTGCAAACTCAAACCCTAATTTAGGTCAACAGTGTAAGGAGGTGTCTTGAGCAGAGCAAACCCTAGCTTGCTCTTGAGTTCCAAGAGTCTTGTGATGAGAAATGTTGATGAAATGAGAGAGAAAATTTTGGGGTACAACAGTTGCCCCAGTTCAATCTTCTTGAACCTGAAGAGTTAGATTGACAAGTTTTCCTTTCGCGACTCGAAGGTAAAATAGGATTGGACACTAGAGTGCCCGTAAATTTGCACTCGTCAAAATATAGCTGAGTAAATGGGCTTAAAGATGCCATTTGGAGATGGTGGAATCTTGCTGGATATGGGCTTAAAGATGTCATCCAAGACTTATTTGTTGAAGATCGGTAGAATGAACATCAGAATGGTATCCATATTTGGAACGTATCTGAGTTGTATCTGGAGATTGGGTTTGTATGAGCAAGGGAATGGCGTCTGTGTCTAGAGCGTATCCAAGCTTTAACTGTATTTTATTCTTGAATGAATATCATAAGGACTGTTGTGTCTGAAGTGTATCTGTATTCTAAATGGGTAACAGAGAAAAATCTGTGTGTGGAACAACTGTGTGCTGGGAATAAGTTCTGAATGAGTGGCAGAATGGCAACCGTGTCTGGGGCGTATCTGGACTGTATCTGAAGTTGAGATCTGTATGAGTAGCAGAATGACTTCCGTGTCTGGAGTGTATCTGAGACTGTAACTGGGATCTGAATAAGTGACATAATGACTTCCGTGGCGACTGCACTGGGAAGAATCAAACTTCTGGTGTAAGGGCCAGAATGGCATCCGTGTCTGGAGCGTATCTGAATCTTGAAGTGGATAGTTGAATCTGAATGAGAGATAGAATGGCTGCCGTGTCTGGAGCGTATCTAGTCTATCGGATTGCTGAAGTCTGAATGAGTAGTAGAATGACCGCTGTGTCTGGGGTGTATTTGTACTGTATTTTGACTTGAAGTTCTGAATGAGTAATAGAATGACCGCCGTGTCTGGGGTGTATCCATACTGTATCTGAATAATTGCTAATGATAGCCTTTTAATCTTATCCTGAAAAGGGTAAAATGTTAGCTAAAACACAAAGTTATGTTACACGGTATGTATGATGCAATGAACTGTGTTTCATCAATATTTATGATATATGAATGTAATAGATGTGCATGTAAGCTGAGTAGCTGTCTTGCTGAGGAAAATAAATCATTGTCTGCTGCTGGGGATCAAAATCTTTGACTGCTTTCGGGGAAAGTAAATCCTTGACCGATGTTGAGGATTCAAAACTCCTTGATTGTTGAAGATGAGAGATCCTTGCTGACTGCTTGGGGATTAAAGATCACTGTTTATTTGAGAAGGAGAAATCCTGGGACCACTGCTGGAGATTGAAAATCCTTGGCGATTTATGGGGATTAATAAGGCCTTGACGACTTCTGCGGGAAAAGAGAGTTCTTCATGACTTTCCTGGGAAATAAGGAAAACTCTAAAAATCTTTACTGGGGAGTTAAAACCTAGGAGGCTTCTGCTTGGAGAAAATGAGACCGAGAATCTTCAATCTGCTGGGAGATAACTCTGTGGGGAGAATGTTTACTCGGCCGGTGAAATCGGGAGCTTTGGGTTGTATGCCAGACTACTGGGGAATCATCCTAGTTGGGGATAAGCCAAGAAGTTAATTGTTATCTGCTTGGTTTTCAAACTTTTAAGATAACCTGCTGGGGAAATTGGGGGAAGTTGAACAGTTCCCACCGGGGGTTGATAGTTGGCAATTTGACTTCTCTGGGGAAGAAGGTTTAGAACATTCTGGCTCCGCTGGGGATAGGTATTTCAGGGTTTTTGGGCTCCGCTAGGGATCTTTAAGTTTAACTCTGCTGGGGACACTTACTTTAAGACTTTGGCTTTGTTGAGGATCTGAACAATGTATTGCAGGGGATTTCTTCTGGAATGGCACAAAGATATCTTCCTACACCTTCAACCTATCAGTAATTATCCTTTCTCAATTTCGTTTTATTTTTAAGCAGTGGTTATATTCAAATGCATATGCCTATTTAACAAAACTTTGGATGTTTTTAAATAAATCATAAGTGTAAAAAAGAAAGGCAAGCAAATTTTTGCACTTTGAAGTATCTTTGTATTATCTTTTGTAAGTATCTTTGTACAAAGGAGACAGACATCCTAGTAAGAGAATGTTGTCGTAAAAATTGAAAAAAATTTATACAAAAGAAAGATGGTTATGTGTAACAATTCCATGGGATTCCCATTCTGCTATAGCCTTCACAACTTTGAGTATCTTTGTCCATTCGCTGCTTCGTCCGTCGATGATTGGATTGATCAGAAGCTTGGAGCTTGTTGGTGAAGAGATTGTTCTTAAAGTGATCCGACGAGACATAGTCATACGCTTTAATTCCCTAACTTTTTCCTAGACCGCCCTTTCGGGTTTTCGATCCACCGGGAAACCCTTTTTTGCCCAAGTCGCCCTTTTAGGTTTTCAACTTGTCGGGTGTACATATTTTTTTGTTTTATCCCTAATTTTTGCATGAACCTCCCTTTCGGGTTTTCGATTCACCAGGATGCCCATTTTTTCCCAAGTCTCCCTTTCGGGTTTTCAACTTGTCGGGTCGTTTTATGCGTAGTATCTTTTGACTATGTCTGCGTTCGCAGGGTGCGGCAAGTCGTCACTGTCCATAGTGGTCAGAATTATTGCCCCACTAGAAAAGATGCTTTTGATCACAAATGGTCCTTCGTAAGTAGGAGTCCACTTGCCCATGGGATCACTTTGCGGCAAGATGATCCGCTTGATTACAAGATCTCCGATTAATATACCTGACGCCTGACTTTCTTGTTGAAAGCCTTGATCATCCGTTTTTGATACGTCTGACCATGACAAACAGCAGTAAGTCGCTTCTCTTCGATCAAGTTAAGTTGATCAAGCCGGGTCTGAATCCAATCGTCTTCACTCAAACCGGCATCCTTCATAATCCTCAAGGAAGGAATCTGAACTTCCATGGGTAGAACAACTTCCATGCCATATACCAACAAAAAGGGAGTTGCCCCTATTGAAGTACGTGTTGTGGTACGATATCCATGCGGAGCAAACGGTAACATCTCATGCCAGTCCTTGTAGGTGACTGTCATCTTTTGAATGATCTTCTTGATATTTTTGTTCGCGGCTTCAACAGCACCGTTCATCTTCGGCCGATAGGGAGATGAATTGTGATGATAAATCTTGAATTGTTCGCATAGAGCAGTGATCATAGTGTTGTTCAAATTTGTACCGTTGTCTGTGATGATCCTGTCATGGATACCATACCGGCATATGAGGTTCTGCTCGATGAAGCGGGCAACCACATTCTTTGTAACAGAGGCATAGGAAGCTGCTTCAACCCACTTGGTGAAGTAGTCAATAGCCACCAAGATGAAGCGATGTCCATTGGATTTCGTGGGCTTGATCTCTCCAATCATGTCAATGCCCCACATTGCGAATGGCCAAGGAGCTGTCAGAATGTTGAGAGGAACAGGAGGAATATAAACCTTGTCGGTGTAGACTTGGCATTTGTGACAAGTGCGGGAATGTTGATGACAATCAGCATCCATAGTAGACCAGTAGTAACCTGCCCTTAGAATCTTCTTAGCCATCGTATGTCCGCTCAGGTGGGTGCCAAATGTGCCACTATGTATATCAATCATGATTAACTCTGCTTCAACCTTGTCCACACAACGAAGTAGAACACAATCATGGTTGCGCTTATAAAGGATGCCATTTCTTAGGAAGAACTTGGCAGCAAACCTTCTTAAGAACTTTTTTTCATTGACGGGAGCTCCTTCAGGGTTCTCTCGAGTCTGGAGATACCTTTTGATTTCATGAAACCAGGGTTGTTCCACTACTTCTTCGGTGTTAATCTCGTGACAGTGTGCAGGTTCGTCCATTCGCTCGATGGTAATTTGGGGAGCCTCGTTATCCCAGTTGAGTTTAAACATGGAAGACATTGTAGCCAGAGCATCGGCTAACTGATTTTCTTCTCGCGGGAAATGCTCAAAGGTAATCTGCTCAAAATGAGGAAACAATGTCAAGACATGTTCTTTGTATGGGATAAGATTAGGATGTTTGGTGTCCCACTCTCCTTTGACTTGACTGATAACCAAAGCCGAGTCCCTAAATACGACCAAAGATTTGATTCCCAAGTCTATAGCAGCCTTGAGACCAAAGATGCAAGCTTCATATTCAGCCATGTTGTTGGTACAGCTGAAGCAAAGTTGGGCAGTGAAGGGTGTATGGCAACCTTCCGGAGAAATGAGTACCGCACTGATACCGTTGCCAAGTGCATTTGAAGCACCATCAAAGTACAGGGTCCATCGGGATCCTTGTTCAGGTCCGTCATACGGTCTGTTACCTTCAATGTTGTCCAATGTCATGATGTCCTCGTCAGGGAAGTCGAATCTCATAGATTGGAAATCTTCGACGGCTTGATGAGCTAGATGGTCAGCTAGTACACTCCCCTTTATAGATTTTTGGGTAGTATACTGGATATCATACTCAGTCAGGATCATTTGCCATCTAGCGATTCTTCCAGATAAAGCAGGCTTCTCGAAGATATACTTGATCGGATCCATTTTGGAAATCAACAGAGTGGTATGAGTCAACATATACTGCCTTAGCCGGCGAGCAGCCCATACCAAAGCGCAGCAAGTTTTCTCGAGCAGTGAGTAGCGAGTCTCACAGTCGGTAAAATTTTTGCTAAGGTAATAAATGGCATCCTCTTTTCGGCCAGACTCGTCATGTTGGCCAAGTACGTACCCCATTGAGTTATCCAAAACAGTCAGATACATGATTAACGACCTTCCTTCGACGGGTGGCATCAAAATAGGAGGTTCCAGTAAATACTCCTTGATCTTATCAAAAGCAACTTGACAATCATTGTTCCATTCAACTACTTGATCTTTCTTCAATAGTTTGAAAATTGGCTCACAGGTAGATGTCAGGTGAGAGATAAACCTCGCAATATAGTTTAAGCATCCCAAGAATCCTCTAACCTCCTTTTTGGTGCGGGGGGCAGGCATTTCTTGTATAGCCTTTACTTTAGCTGGATCAACCTTAATGCCTTTGTTGCTGACAATAAATCCCAAAAGTTTACCAGACCTAACTCCAAAAGTGCACTTGCTTGAGTTCAGTCTGAGCTTATACTCCTTCAACCTGGCAAACAGCTTTTGCAAATGATCAAGGTGTTCTTCTTCTGTCTGTGATCGAGCTATCATGTCGTCTGCGTAAACTTCGATCTCATGATGTATCATATCATGAAACAAAGCTACCATGGCGCGTTGATAGGTTGCCCCTGCATTCTTCAGTCCGAGTGGCATCACTTTGTAGCAGAAGGTACCCCATTGCGTGACAAAAGTAGTTTTCTCCATGTCCTCGGGGGCCATTTTGATCTGGTTGTATCCCGAGAATCCATCCATGAAGGAAAAAACCTTGTGTTGAGCTGTGTTGTTAACCAAAATGTCGATATGTGGCAGTGGAAAATCATCCTTAGGGCTAGCCCTGTTTAAATCCCGATAGTCCACACACATTTTGACCTTGCCGTCCTTCTTAGGCACGGACACAATGTTAGCAACCCATTGTGGATAGGAAGTAACATCCAGAAAGCCAGCGTTGAATTGCTTCATTACCTAAGCTTTGATCTTCTCGGACATGTCGGGCCTCATTCGGCGGACCTTTTGCTTGATCGCTGGACAGTCTTCTCTTGTAGGGAGATGGTGAACCACGATATATGTGTCCAATCCCGGCATGTCTTCATAAGACCAGGCGAAGATTTCAACATATTCGTTCAACAACTGTACTAAGCGCTCTTTGACACTTTGTTCCAGGTTAGCACCCACTTTTACTTCTTTCTTGTCTTCCTTTGTTCCCAAGTTGATGGTTTCTAGCAACTCTTCATGAGGCAGAATAGCCCTCTCTTCTTGTTGCAAAAGTCTGGATAACTCTCCCGGCACTTCACAGTCTTCGTCAACTTCGTACTCAAGATGATTGACCAAATCTTCAGAGTTATCGAAGGCTAAAGCAGAATAGTCACCCATGGAATCCGGAGTGGATGGGTACCTGCATTTGTGAGTGTGGGTGTGTGTAAGGGATAGCCATCCTTAAACGAAACAAGATGCAAAAAGAAAGAAAATGAACACAACAGTTTATGAAAACGTCCAATGATTCATTAAAACATGGCATATGATAATGAAGAAAATCAAGCCCTTTCAAATGGACCTATATGCCCCGGGCAAGGCACAAGGTGAAAATAGTGTACAAATTGTTTAGTTATTACAGACCAAAAATGGGAAATTGTTCAAAGTTAAATTTACTAGTTGATGAAGGTGATGGGAATAAAATCCTTTGCTTCCCAATTTCTTAAACCCCATTCGACGGTTGGAAAGATCCAATCTTCAAAGTTGTTCTCTTCATCCTCATCTTCTACAACATTAATTCCATGGTAGGTGATTTTGACGGGTGGTCCTCCAGCCTTGGAGCAACGCATAGCCTTTTGTCCTGCAGCAGTAAACCCTAATCCAAACTTGTCCGTCTTATGGGGAAATTCAGGAAGTTGCCCCCATACTGTGCTCTTTCCTTCTTTGACTACAGCCTCTGCGTCCTTGAGAGATGCCATCCTAGATACATGATTGGGAACGATAGGCACCTCAACCATTGTCTTCACCACTGCGACCTCAAGAGAAACTTCCTCAAAATGTTGGAAAGGCATTTCGATGAATTCGCCATCCAACTCCACATAGCGGAAGGAGTTGAGGTGACTTATCATGTACTCTTCCTCGCCGTGCACCGTTATAATCTTACCCTTAACAGGATACTTCAGCATTTGGTGTAAAGAGGAGGTAACTGCCCCAGCATAATGGATCCACGGTCTTCCCAACAAACACGAATATGAAGGACGGATGTCCATCACATAAAAGGTGGAGTTGAAAACTTCTGTGCCCACTTTGATAGGAATGTCAACCTCTTCGTGAACCATTCTTTTGGACCCATCAAAGGCCCTAACAACGATGTTACTGGATTTGAGGGTCAATCCTTCACAGTCCAAACGGTCCAACGCTTTCTTCGGCAACATATTCAAGGAAGAACCAGTATCAACTAAGACATGGGCGAGGGTGCTTCCCCTGCATTCAACTGAGACATGTAGAGCGTCGTTGTGTTTCCTTCCCTTGGGAGTCAAATCAGCATCGGAAAAGCCAAGGCCATTATCAGCAGTAAGACTGGCCACGCACTCCTGAAACTGGTCAGCCGAAGTTTTTTGGGGCACGTGTTCCATCTTTAAAAATTTGAATAAGGCCTTAGCATGGGCCTCAGAGTAAGTAGAAGATCCAACATGGATATTTTAGAAGGGGTCTGCCCTAGCTGTTCCACGACGTCGAAATCGCTCCTTTTGATTATTTTCAAGATTTCCTCCATTTCTTTCTGGGTGGTTTCGGGGATAACCATAGTATGAGCCTTCGTCCTGACATGTGCTTCTAGTATCCCCTTACCCTTATCGGTAGTATCAACAGATGGTCTTACTTTAGGAGTATTCAAATCTTCAATTATCGGGTCTTACACAGATGGCTTAACAGGCGTAGAAGCTTTCGAGGGTCCGAAAACTGCTCGAGGGGGAGCAATCTCCAGAGAAAAAATCCGGCTGTTGCGGGTTATCTTGCTTGTTCCTGCAATGTTCCCTATATCAGGGGTTTCCTCTTCAGAATTCTTTTGGACTGCTTCAATCTGTTTGATACCATGATAGAAGATTTCTCCTCCGTAGTTCCATGGTATCGTTTTGTTAGATTTATACGGGACAGGCCCTGGCATGGTGATTTTTAATGGTACAAACTCAGGATTAGGTGTAATCTTGACAGGCTTTTTGCAAGCCTTGGGAAGATTGTCGGAAATGGTTATTATTGCAATTCCGTTGGTTGAAGTAGCAAAAGTAGCAGGAGCAACAAGAGTGAAGGTATCAACAGGAGTCTTTTGGAAGAGTATCTCTTGGGTATCCATCAGGCGTTGGATACCTGATTTCAACATTGGGAAGTCAGCTCATATGTTTAAACAAAAGTAGTAGTCTTTTCCATAGCCTGCGAATATCCCGGCTCTCATCAAATTCTCTTTAATCACTAGTAACGGAGTCAAAAGGTCAACAACATCGGTAACATGAAGGTCTTCCATAACGGCATGAACATTATGACCGTGCTTGGGCATCGGAGCAGATATCACATTGGGCTTCTCAAGAGCATCAAATTCTACTTCCTTGGCGTTAATCAAGTCTTGGATTTTGTTCTTAAGCGCCCAACAGTTGTTGGTATCATGTCCTGCACTGTCAGAGTGGTAAGCACACTTGGCATTGGAGTGGTAGTATGGAGAGGAGATATTAGGGTTTTTTGGCGCTTCCTTCAAACTGGTAAGATTCAGTTTTAACAAATGAGGGAGTACTTGAGCTGGCGTCATGTTGATTCGGGTGAACTGTCGTTGTGGCCTTTCTACCCGTTGTTGATTAGGCCTTGGCTGATTGCCGCGAGGTTGATCATTTGAAGAGTTTTGAATCATCACAGCCCCTACAGTTGGTCGGCGCTCGGTTCTTCCTTGACTTTTCTGAGAATAAACAGTAAAGGCTTCCTTCTTAGCTGGGAAGGTTTTCTTAACAGCAGTAGACGCGGAGGTATCTTTCTGAATCTTACCACTTTTAATACCGGCCTCGACCCTTTCGCCGGTAAAAATTAGTTCGGTGAATCCTACGGAAGAACTCCCGATTAAATGATTGAAGAAAGGGCCAGACAGGGTCCCCAGAAACATGTCAACCAGCTCTCTATCCGACAATGATGGCTGCACCCTTCCAGCCAGATCACGCCACTTCTGGGCATACTCTTTAAATCCTTCATTGGAAGCCATCCCCATACTCTGTATTTGAGTACGAGTAGGCGCTAAATCAGCATTGTATTGGTATTGACGGTAAAAAGCAGCAGCTAAATCTTCCCAGTTATGAACCTCAGACCTCTCAAGTTGATAGAACCAGTCCAATTGTGTGCCTGACAAAGTGTCTTGGAAAAAGTGTACCCAGAGGTCTTTATCAGATGAGTGGGGTTGGATCTTTCTGACATAGGATCTCAGATGCATCTTTGGGCAGGACAGACCGTCATACTTAGCAAATGTTGGTACTTTGAACTTGGTAGGAATGACAATCCCAGCGACCAACCCTAGTTCTTCAAAATCTAAACCAGGTACCCTTTGCAACTCCATGGCTGCCAATCTATCCTCAAGATTTTTATATTTATCATCCGCCGGGAGATATTGTTGTTCGGAGTAGTCTTCATCTTCTTCCTCTTCCTCCTCTTCAACTTCAGATTCAGAAGGTCCCGCGGCTCCTTTTCCTTTACCAGCCCCTTCATCAGACGTTGAGGGGAACTCGAGAACTTTTCTAGCATTGCTTTCAAACCTTCTTCCAAAAGTGGCTACCCCGGGCCTTTTCTTCTTTTTATCTTTATTTTTCTCCAACGGTGCTTTAAGGTCCTCTTGACCCTTTGCTAAGGTCATGAGGAGTTGCTGGAATTGAGAATTATGTGCTTGCAGATCCTTAACCGTCTGCTCCAAATCCATCTTGCTGAAATAAACAACAGAAAGATAAGGAAACCTGGTGTGAAGACCTGTTTATGCATATGATGAATGGTATGTTATTCATGTAATGCATTCAAGGATTCAAAAATTCAAATTTTATGCAAACAAAAAGGAACACATGTCATATTAAGAAGAAATTGTTAGTACATAAGTGCCCCATGGGCAAAATATTTCTTAATGTAAAAAGACATTGTGCATCCTCTTTGGTGCGATGTAAGTGTTGAGAGTTTCCTCCTCATGAAGTCGGCTGGTAAGCTCCAAAACCTTCTTCTCACTGGCATAGAAGCTGGCTTCAAAAGTATTTCGTTCTTCCTTGAGTTGGATCCAACTCTTTTGCAATTCTCCCCATGATGTTGGCATGTCAGGATGTAGGAGGGTGTATGGAACCTCTCCTTCCATAACAGGCTCTTTGATCAAGGGGAGAATGTGAGGGTATGGCATCATAAGACTTTGGGCGCGGGTTCGTACCCACTTGAGATAAGGATCAATGGGGATGGAATTCTTGTGCCCCAGTGTCTTACTATCCACTTTGTTGGGCATCCTCCAAGCTCTGATGAACCTTTATCGAAGTCCTTGCGCATTGTTGTCGAAGTCAAAAACTAGGTCAAGAATCAGCATGTCATGAGGGTCATCCCTCCGAGCGAATCTAAACTGTGTTAGAGCTAAACAGGGGTTGTAGGTAATGCCTCCCCTAATTCCAAGTAGTGGGACATCAGGGAATTCCCCACAACGATCAATGATGATGACATTTTCTCTGGACCGAGAACACCAATGAACATCAGAATGTGTGAGGGTCATCAATCGTTGTGACCACCTTAAACCCTGCTCATTCTTCAAAATTGATTGTGGAAGGTGAGAAATAAACCACCTTGCTAGGAGAGGAGTACAGCACATGAGAACACCTCTTTTCCTCATTGTTCGTGTGTAAAATGAGTGTAGGATGAACCCAAGCAATGTAGGTACAGGATTCCGAGATATGAAAATCTTAACAGCATTCACATCTATAAGTTGATCAGGGTTTGGGAACAGGACCAACCCATAGATAAGGAGTGCCACAATCTCTTCAAAGGCTTGTAGATCAAGAGAATTCCAGCAGTCTTGTGCCTTCTCAAAAAGAAACTTTGCCAAGAAACCTTTGACACCACTTCTGGTTTCCCAATGTCCCTTGATGTCAGATGGTTGCAAGTGTAATGCTTGAGCAACATCTTCAGGCTTTGGTTCTTTTTCTGTACCGTTGTAGGGTAGTTGATGAAGAATAGGAATTCTCAGGAGTTGAGAAAATTCCTCCAAAGTAGGTACTAGTTGGTAATCAGGAAATGTGAAACAGTGGTGTAGGGGGTCAAAGAACTGGAAGAGAACTTTCACCATGTCTTCTTCAATGTTGGAGTTGACCAAGTTGAGAAGTCTACCATGTCTTTCACTGAAGAGAGAATTCTCTGGAAACCTGGATGTAAGCTCCTTGAGTTGAGGAGGGATTATCACAAGGTTGACTTGAATTGTTTTCCTACGAAGAGATTCCATGACCTACAAAACAAGAAAAAGATGAAGATCCAAACCCTTGAAATGTTTAGTGAATGCATATGATGCTTTATGATGTTCATGATGTATGCACAAACACATGTGCAAGCAAGTCACACAAAACCCTAGTTTCAGGCTTGCATGAGGTTTCATAGGTAAATACCCTCTTGAGTTTAGTTGGCTCAAACCTGTCCTATAAATAGTAACCGGGTTCTAAGGAGCTCAATATCACTGGATTATTTTCTATGTTCATTGTTTTGGTTTAGCCACTTAACTAGCGACCAAAATATTCCAAGAAAACAATCCTCAATGAGTGTAGTATCGAGTATGTACCAACTTCGGACTGCACCAAAGCCGGTCATCTCGCTACCCCTAATAAAAGGCCAAGATGGTCAAGTAAGGTTCTAAGAGTTCATTAGTGCTTCATGACATCACTCAGCGGCCCCGTATTCTCTTTGATTGACTCAAAGGCTACCGATACTCACAAATATGTCGCACTAATATAGCTATTGCTTCAACCATGTCGGTATACCCCACACAGTTTTCACAATGTATTGCTATTTACCTATGAATGTTTCCCAAATCCGGGTAGAGGATTTCAAGCCCAAACAAGAGAACCAAATGTAAAGCAATCAAAGCAAACAATATAATCATGCAAAGGGTGATCTAAGCCCTAAGGTTACTCCACTTTTTTAAAATTTCCCCAGCAGAGTCGCCAGTTCTGTAATACGGTGGGAGAACTGACTAGAGGTTTTGCGTTTGTGTTCGCAAATGTTTCGGTTTAGAAAGAGTCACCACCGACTTTTTATTTTATCCTAAGGAAAGGTTAAAAAGCACAGGAAAGACCTTTGAGATGTTTTCTTGGTTTCAGGGAGTAGATTATAGAAAGGGAAGGTATTAGCACCCTTTCTATCCATGGTTATCCATGGGCTCTTAGTTACTTGTTTAGATCACTTGCTTTGCTTTTCAATTGTTTGAAATGGTGCTCTTCAATTGTTTGAAATGGTGCTTTGTGTGTGATTTTGAAAGATGTTTTGAAAAGAGGCCATCGTTGTGGCAACCTTTGTAATGATTCTTGTTTGAATGTATACAAAGGTGTTTTTATCTTTTGAAAAGTTTTCAATGTTTGAAAGTAGGGTTTTGAAATTGTGTGGTGAAGTGTGTTTTGAAGATAGCAAGGATGTTTTTTGCAAGCTTTGATCAAGTAACTATGAGCTATCTACCCTATTTTTACTCAAAGATCTTTCTTATGTTTTTAACCCTTTTAACAGTGTTGTCTCACCATTGTATTTGGTGAACAACCTTGTGTTAGGATGTTAAACGGGACAGGCGCGGGTCATCGTATAGACCATGATAGCAATGGTGTCAAGTATTTTTGGCATTTTTCTTGAGGGACTTGATCATTTTTGTTTAGGCAACTCAGATAGCGTCATCGAGGGACTATGATCTTTTGTTTTTGTTTTGCCAAAGTACTTGACATGCATATCATGGCCCACTTTTGAAGGCAACAAGTGGATTGTAACCCTAGGGGTGCAAGTGTGCATTGTGTTTGATTTTCATGCATTTTTGTCTTTGATTAGGTCAAATTATTTGATAATTTGATTTTGCATACAAACCCTAATTCTCTAATCATGGCATAATTGAAAGCTTAAAGGTGCGAGAATTTAAATTCTACACTATTACAATATGATATAGGGAGGGGGTACAAATTTGAATAGGGGATTATTTTGCAAGAAATTAAACCCTAAATTATTACTATCAAATTGAATTTGCAAGGCAATCAAAATTTAAATGTACAATATTTAAAAATAATACAATAAATAAATATTAAATAAAAATGCATCATGCAAAAAAAAGTTTTTTATGTATGTAAAGTATTTTTTAATGTGAAAAAAGGTGTAGATAATAAAAATAAAAAAAGATTGATTTTATTTAATGAAGGGGTAAACCCTAATTTTCTTTTAAGAAAATAAAGTTGTATTATTTATATACAAAATATATTAATATGTACAAAAATAAAAGTATATTGAAAAAAAAGTATTTTTTAGTATAAAATATCAATAAAAATAAAAATGTATTATTTTTGTATTTTTTATTCTATGCTTTTAATAATATATATATATATATATATATATATATATATATATATATATATATATATATATATATATATATATATATATATATATATATATATATATCAAGAAAATATTTTCAAATGTGAATAAAAATAATAAATGAAAATATAAGTATTTTTTACATTATTTTTAAGTTTAAACAAAATAATATAAAGTATTTAATGTATTAATGTTAGAAATAATTAAAATAAATACCAAATAAATATAAAAATTTATGAAAATATTTTTTAGGTATTTTTTACATTTTAAAATAAAATATCAAAGTTAGAAATGAAATAAAAATGCAAAAATAATAAAAATACAAAGAAATAGGCCAGGGGTTGTGAAACTGAAAATGGGGGTGTCAAAAGCAGGAAGTAGCCAGGCCCAGCCCAGCTACTTCATCTTCTTCCTCTATTCAAACAAAACGCGCCTTCTGTGTACAAACTGCCAACTCCTGGAAACGTGATCCTTTGACAAAACGCAAAACATGAAACTTGTAGAGCATCAAACAACGAATTTAACCATATAAAAAACTTAAGCTAACTCTCAAAGACCAGAGAGAATTTCTCTAGCCCTAATTTCTAACTTAGTTTTTTCAGAAAGTTCATGGATGAAATTCTCCTAGCACGATTAATATAAATGAAAACTAAGCCCATGTATGGTTTCAGGGCAATGAATACAACATCTTTCATTCACAAACCTAAGTCTAAATGTTCCTAAATAGAGAGATAGAAGTTCATGAAATACCTGTTTCAGTTGAGTTCGAGCTGGATAATGCAGCAACTTTCAATGAGGCCTGAGGATCTTTTGAGCTTGCTTGATGTCCCTTGAACCTTTCCCAATGCTTAGTTTGTTTTGAAGTGGCCTGAATCGTGCTACAGAACTCAACCTGCAAAGCTTTCAAACAAAAATGGTGAACATTGTAAATGGAGTTACAGTTGGCAATGGAGGTTTGGGATAGTTTGAGTGAGTTGAATGGAAGGTATTGGAACAAGTTTGAGGCAAAACGCACGAGGCAAAGTGAAGTTGGAAGTGATTCTGCAGGGCTTGCCCTGTTTTGCAAGAAAATGTGGTTTTTGAGTATGAGGAGGTTTGAGAGGTCAAAGGCTCATCCTTATGGCTTGCAAGGATGTATGAAACTTGTTTCAAAACTTTGCTTGAGTTCAATATATCAGATGTGTGTGTTATGAGCTTTTTGCCATTTTACTTGTTTTGAAAGCAAAGTTTGAAGTGAAATGAGATAGGCTTGTACAGGCTATCTCCAAGCATGCACCAACTTCTTGTACCTTTGCCTAAGTTTGTGGAACATGTTTGCTGCAAATAAAGAAGTTCAAAGCTCAAGAAAAACAACTTTGCAAAAGTTATGCTTTATGAAAATGGAAGTGTGATCTTTATGACCAAAATGGAATTATTCAATGTACAATGCTCCCTTGATCAGAACAATGCCTCTAACCAATGTATTTGCATTCAATTTTTGAGTGTTGAAGGGTTTAGAGACCTGTAATTATGTACTAATCTAGTTTGGTCAGATTTGCAACTTGGTATGAACATGTATTGGCCAAGGTTACAAAGTGAGTTTTTGCCAACTTCAAGCATTCGATTCTCCCTAACCACAAATATGTTTGAGGATTTCTTTGACAATTTGGAAAGCTTTCAACATGTACTATAATCCATCTTTGAAATTCAACTTGAAAATCCAAGTTGAACCATGTGAAAAATGGCCAAGCAGATGGGTCAAAATCCTGCCTAAACTAGGGCAAAATTTCTCTAAGTTAAAAGTTTTAGGTACCCTTGTTCCAAAAATCATAACTTGAGATCCAAGCTTCTTTTGAGAAAACTTTGTGAATAAAAGTTGTAGATTTTATGATGGAATACAACTTTCATGTTGTAAGTTTTGATTTAATCCCTTTGCATCTTGGTGAAAATGTGGGACAAAGTTAGGAAAAATAAGAAAATTTTATAACTTAGAAAATTTCTAAGTTATGAAAATTTTCCATTTTAAACCCTAATTTGCAATTTTGGGTTTCTTGATGAACAAGTTTCATAATTTGACATGTTTTGATGGAAAATGACTCTTGGCACTTGATTTTGACCAAAAAGTCAAAGTTTGACTTTTCAGTGTACAATCAAATTTTGATCAGTTGACTGAAAAATTTATCTGTCAATCCTATGCATTTGAGATCTTTTGAACTTGTTGAAAGAGTCAAGATGATGCCATTGAGTCCTTGAGTCCATGGTTAAGCTTGATTTGCCATTGGCTAGGTCAAACAGTCAAAAATTGCCTTTGCACAATCAAAACCCTAAAAATGACCATTTTGCCCTTTCGGTGATTTGATCAAATTTCTTGTGGAATTGTGATCCAAACTTGATCAAATGGTTCATATGAGTTCATAATGTTGATGTGGGTCAAAATTCATGAGGTTTGACTGTCAATTGGCCACAGTTGACTTTTTCCCCAATACAGCTGATTTCTAGGTCAATTGTCCAATTGACTGGGCAAAAATTTGAATCAAGGCTTGAAACTTGGTATGGACAAACTTGTGAGTCCAACATGAAGTATGAAATTCATTTTTGGCATTGTAGGTCAAAACATCCATGTGCAAACTCAAACCCTAATTTAGGTCAACAGTGCAAGGAGGTGTCTTGAGCAGAGCAAACCCTAGCTTGCTCTTGAGTTCCAAGAGTCTTGTGATGAGAAACGTTGATGAAATGAGAGAGCAAATTTTGGGGTACAACAGTCAACATGAAATTTGAAGACAATGTTTCAAGATTTCAAAAACATCAGAGAGAATGAATTTATCATACTTGAGCTAGGAGATTCAAAGGCATGAAGTTGGGCATCCATTCTTGAATTACTAGTCATTTTTATGAAGAACACATAATATAATCTTCATGCTATGCTGCATAATCTTACTTTGCTGGCCTTCTAACTTGCAAATCTCACCATAATTAATTGTTTACACAAACTTTTGAGTTATGATCCAAGTGTTTAAGGCATTATCCAATCCATTTTGCCATTTATGGCACAAAGGCACCATTGCCATTCACATAAAGCATGTTTTATACAAAGTCATCTCTCCTTGAGCCTCTCAACTATTTTTTCTGCACACACAATGTCAAAGCATGAAGTAACATGCCTAAAAACTCCTAGCAACTTCATATCCCTTTTGTACCATGCATTGGGACATCAAATTTCACATAACTTGATTGTTTCATCTCAACCAAACCAGAATTCCATAACTTGTGAAACAAACTCTCTCATCCTCTCAAACCTTATCTATAAATAGAGAGGCCATTTGCAAGCTAAAGGGCAGAATTTTTTGTTGTGTATACAAGTTTCTCAAAACCCCTCATACTCTCAAAAAAACATAATTGTCCATAAAACCTCCACTCTTGAGCTTTGAAGTCCAAATCTTCGAACCTCTCACACCTTGCAATTTTTATCCAATTAAACCATCCAAACATTCCACATACATCATATGGGAGTTGTTCAAACACGAGAACAATTTCTGTTACATCATCATCAGCATTTTCCAAGCCCAAAAACATCCACCTGCAACTTGACTTCTCCAACTCTAAATCAAAACACGAATTTCAGTTTCAAGGTAAGTTTTCTTGACTTTGAAATATTCATACAAGCATCATTAGTGGTTCATTTGTGAAGATAAAATGTAGATATCATAGCCCTGAAGCTAACTATATGCTTACTTTTCATTTTCACTAAGCATGTGTTGAGAACTGTCTTATATGTGACAGAATAATGTTAGAAGTAAAAAACAACAATATGAGTCAATGAATATCTCTATGAGTCGACTCATATTAGGTACAAAATAGGTTATGAGTCGATATAAGGAATCGTGCATCAATGAATACTGTTATCAAGATATGTTACAGAGAGACAAAATATGTATGAGTCGATGCAAAACATGAATGCATCGATGCAACCAAGAAATTAGTCGATGTAAACCATTATGTATCGACTCATATTGAATTGGTTTTGACTTTCAAGAACAATAAATGATATGTATTGATGCATAAGTGCATGCGCCAATGCATAAAATTTTTCGTATCAATGCATAAAACTTTTCGTATCAATGCATAAGTGCATGTGTCAATACATAAAATTTTTTTAAAAACAATTTTCCTTTTTTTACATTATCTTATATTTCTTTATATTTTTATTTTTATTAATTATTTAATATGATTGTAATAGTAATTAGGTTTTAATTACTTTCATTCCCCATTTGTAAATTTGTATCCCCCATCCCCTAAAGTATTGTAATAGTGTAGAACATTTAATTCTCGGAATTTATCGCTTTCAATATTTTTGCTAGTAATTAGGGTTTGTATGGAAATATAAAATCAATCATTAGACAACCCTAATTCAAGACAAGAATGCATGAAATTAATACACTTTGCACACTTGCACCTCTAGGGTTAATGTCACTTGTTTCCTTAAAGAATCAAACAGACATGTCCCTAGAACGTGGGATACTTTAGCAATGACCCTCAAATATAAGATCGTAGTCCCTCAATGACCCTTAAATGTTTCCTTCGGTAAACGATCTTAGACCCTTAAGGTAAATTGCTAAGGCATCCTACAATGTTGTCTTCTATGACTATACGACGACCCACGTTTGTCCCTTCACATCCAATGATAGGGCTTCTTACCAATCAATGGTAAGATAACATTATCTAAAGGAGGAGGAAAAGAATAAATACTTTTTGAGTAGGTAGAACGTTCATAGTTGCTTGCTCACAAATAAAACCATTTTCACACTTACACTTTCAAAACATCTTTCCAAAAATAAACATCTCTTTGAACTATTTTCAAAACCAACACTTTGTATACATTCTCGCTGAAACGAGAATCATTACAAAGTTTGCCGAAACAAAGGCCTTTTCAAAATATTTTCAAACTTACACAAAACACAAAAACATTTACAAAAGCATTTCAAAGTGAGATAGAAACTAAGAGCCCGTAGATAACTACAGTTGAAAAGGGTGCTAACATTTTCCCTTTTCATATCCTACCCCCCGAACTCAAGAAAATTCTCAAAAGGTCTTTCATGTTCTTTTCACCCTTTCCTTTATTAGACAAAATAAAAGTCGGTGGAGACTCTTGTCATCCGCAACAATTGTGATAAAACACAAAACACCCAGGTCAGTTCTCCCACCTTATTATAAAACTGGAGACTCTGTTGGGGAAATAACTTAAAAGTGGGGTTACCTTAGAGACTAGATAACTTTTAAATGCTTTCATTTGTTTGACTTGCTTGCTTTACATTTTCGGGCTTATGTTTGGGTTTCTTGTATAGATCCTCTACCCGGATTTGGGAAAATTATTAGGTAAGTAGCAATAGATTATGGAGACTGTACGGCATAGACCGATATGGTTGAAACAATAGATATGTTAGTGCGACATATTTGTTGGTACCGATATCCCTTGTGTTGAATCAAGGAGAATACGGGGCCGTTATGTGATTTCATGAAGCACTAACTGACCGTAGAACCTTTAGTTGAACAAATTGTCCATTAGGAAGTAGGGAGATAGTCGACTTTGGTGAAAAGATGAAGATTGGTTAATACTCGATACTACACTCATTGAGATCGGACTTTTGGGATATTTTGGCTGCAAGAAAAGATTGATTGTGCTAATACAATGCCCAATGAAGAAAGATCAATTATATTGAGATTCCCTAGAACTTGGTTACTTTCTAGGGTAGGTTGAGCCAACTAAACTTCAAGAGGGTAATTACCTATGAAATCTCATGCAAGCCTGAACCTAAGCACTTGTTTGCTTTGCTTGTATATGTTTATTTGTATATAACATCATGACATCATACCATAGAATTTTCAATAACCATTTCAAGGGTCTCAACAGTTTGTGATGCAGGGTTATATTGAACCAGATGTCTATCAAGGGGCAAGAGGATTTACTTTCCTCTAGCCAAATGCTGTCAAATACAAAATTGTATTGTCTTGAGTCGAGGGCTATGACCCACTTGACATGTTGATCTTGATTCTCGTGGAAGGACATTCAACGATACGAAGTTCTTCAATCAAAGTTGTAGTCAAAATTCAACTTCTAATATCTTCTTGTGTTTACCCCGCGAGATCCTTGAAAACATCGCATCCACATATCATGTATCATATCATGACAGGTTTTCCCCATACAGGTTTTCTCATCCGCTTACTGTTTATTTCAGTAAAAATGGCTCTCATGCAGACTGTCCAAGATCTTCAGACCCAAAATGACCAGCTTCAAGATTTGTTCATAAACATGTCCAAGGGGCAAGAAGAAGTGAAATCACTTCTCATTAAGAGCATGACCAATAACAAATCCTGAAGACAACAAGGAGGTCCAGATGAGACAATTGCAAGTGGAAATAGCAACGATGAGAATCTAGATATTGGGACAGATGGCTCTTATCCAAAACTTAGCTCACGGACAAGAAGAGTTGAGAATTCTTATCAACAAGCTTCATCAAGACGGATGCAACCGTATAAAACAAACAATTAAGATTGGGGATCAAGTAATTAATCAGCCCCCGATAAGATAAGAAGTTGGTTTGGTCAAGAGAACACCTTTCAAAATGGCTACTATACCGTGAGTCCAACAACGACCTCGCCAACAACGACAGGGTAGTCAGCGTAAGCAAGATACGCCTAAAAGACAATTTACCGAGATCAACATGTTCTTGGCTCAAGCATTGCATCGTATGTTGGAAGCCAAGCTGGTTACATTGAAGGAGCCTCCTCAAAAACCTAATACTACTGCTCCCCGTTACAAACATGAAGAAAGGTGTGCATACCACTCCAACAGTCGTGGACATAACATTAACCATTGTTGGGCATTGAAAAACAAGATGCAAGACCTGATCGACGAAGAAGTATTGGAGTTCATATAAGATGGTCAAATTGATTTTTTGTCACCCCTCAAAGGCACACCATCTGAAGCAACAAGTTTAAATGGAGAAATTTTTGTTCATTCGAATTTTCAGTTGTAATTTCTTTGTTTGCTTAAGCATTTATCTTTATGTCAGACTTTGGTTATTCTCACTAATGCATTGCATATGTTTGTCTTGATTTAATCCATTTCACTATATTTAAATTATGCTTTTACCTCTTTTTGTATGATATTCAACTCTCAACTACAAGTCGTGAGCCTTTAGAGGGAGGATGACGAAAATAATACCATAATCTCATACAATATGCTTTTGGACCGACCTTGTTGACGATGTACAGGCATTGTTTCAAACCCTAAATAGTAGAGTTATAAGGAAGATAGTCCCTAGTCAACCCCTTTGAGCCAAAGAAGTAGGAGTTTTTATTTTTCGCACAAAAGAAACCTTTAATCATAACCTGGGGCAGGGTAGTTTCTCACTTAATTCAAACGTGCATCCAGTCGCAAGCTATCACTTCATGAATGAAAAGACAGTGATGGTTTACCCGTAAAATAAACAATAATTATCTCTCAAAAAGAAAGCCCACTGAGTCAAAACTTATGAAGGAGACTTAAAAACCTAGGGCATCCTGCTGGCTGTAATCTCAAAACAAAAACAGTCAGGTAAAAAATCAAGGATAGTAAATAAAAAAATAAGTCGCTCCAAATCCTCGACAACATGAAAAATGTTTAAAAAAATGACTGCCTTCTGTTGTACCCCAATTTTTCCCCCTAAGACCCCTTCATCATACCATATTAATTCAATCACAACAAGATCACATTAGGGCTTTTGGTTCTCCTCCCTATCTTTAGCTTTTCTCTTTGAGGAATCACCAAGTACCTTGACTTGTTTTTCTTTTGTGATCATGCATGTTTTGTTTTGACTTTCATTTTAATTAATAAAATGCAATGTTGGTTTGTCTTACTTGTTAATGATGTAGGCAAAGGCAATGTGGCTTAGCAAGTTGATCCATGGGTTCATGAGTTTATTTCCATTCCCTAGTCAATAAAGCTTGAGAAATTCAAACCTCACCATTGAAGTTGTTTTGGAAGAAATGGCATGGAAAGGTTTATTTTGGTTCACCATATTTCAAAGTTATCAATATTGATTCAAAAGTACAAGGGGTTGATTGAAGAAGTTGTCATGGTTGGACAAGGCCTTGTTCCCATTGGTCACAAGTGCATATTTCTCTCAATTCTCAAGATATGGAAGTGATTTTGGCTGCTATGAGTTCTCATTATCATCTTCAATAACTTCTATATACAAAGAAAAAGTGTTGGTACAAGAAGGTTGTTTAAAATTGTCAAAGTTCCTCAAAGCATTTTCTTGATCTAGGATCTAGGGTTTTGAACTTCAAAGAAGTATATCTTGCTCATATTTTGGTATTTTTGAGTGATTCCAAAAACATCCTTATCTTCAAAGGTATATTAACAAATCACTTCAAAAGTTTCAAGGAGTTTTCATGTGGAAGAAACTTGATGATGAAGAAAGATTACAAGTCCTCCAGATGAACCCCTAACTTCCCATGTGTGACTTCAAATGATCATAACTTGGTCAAGTTTTACCACATTGAGCCCACTCTTTTTCCACAATGATCTTGAGGATGTGAATTATATTCCTTATTTTATATGAAAAGTAAGAAAATGTATGGAAGATTCCCTAAGGATACAAAAGATTATAGGTAATTTCATGATATTTTTCCAACTTCAACAATTCATAACTCTCTCAATTTTTGGAGATTTTGAATGGTTAAAGTTTCAAAATGTCATTCAAGAGGTCTATCGCATGCCATATGTTTTGGTCAAGATCAAATTTCAAGTGGAAGGTCATGTTTGGATACAAAACATTACAAGTCATTTTTGAAGAAAAACATAGAAAGTTTCTAAGTATGAAAAGTCAACCTCTTTTTCCAAACTTTGACTCATCACAACTTCTTGCTCAAACATCCAATTGATCTTACTCCTTGCACATTGTAAAGCTTGTGACTTTATATTTTAAATGCTTCAGAAATCACATCATATGATGCCCTACATTGTTGGCACCATTGTTATGAAAGTAGCATCATAAAGTGGAAATTCCAAGTTCAGTCAGATTTGAAAATTAGTTTAAATCTAATTACAAGCCTGTTTAAGGATCAATTTTGTGTCTAATCATGTTTAGGAACTTGCCATAACAAGAAACAACCTTTAAACCATTCGTTTTGCTGCATTTTAAGTCATGTAAAGTCACACTTTTCACACTTAGCAGGTCCACACGATTTCACTGATTTTGCCTCCAATCACACGCTTGAGCCTTGCATCATGATCAGCTATAAATAAGGATCATCCCTCACTCATTTTGGCAAGCTTTTGATAGCCAATTGACCTCTGTTCAGATCCCATACGAACTCTGAATTTGAAATTCTGATTTCTTATATTCTCACTGTGATACGGTGGGAGAACTGACTTGGGATTTTGTGTTTGTTTTCGCAAATGTTTCGGTTGAGCAAGAGTCGCCACCGACTTTTTATTTTATCCTAAGGAAAGGTCAAAAAGCACAGGAAAGACCTTTGAGATGTTTTCTTGGGTTCGGGGAGTAGATTATAGAAAGGGAAGGTATTAGCACCCTTTCTATCCATGGTTATCCATGGGCTCTTAGTTACTTGCTTAGATCACTTGCCTTTGCTTTTCAATTGTTTGAAATGGTGCTTTGTGTGTGTGGTTTTTGAAAATGTTTTGAAAAAGATGCCTTGTCTAGGAAACCTTTGTAACAATTCGTTTTGAATGTTTTACAAAGGTGTTTGTCTTTTTGAATAGATGTTTCAATGTTTTTGGAAGTTGTTTTGTGTGGTGATGTGTGTTTTGAAAAATGGCAAGGATGTTTTGCAAGTTTGATCAAGTAACTAAGAGCTATCTTCCCTAATTTACTCAAAGATTTTTTTCTATGTTTTAACCCTTTTAACAGTGTTGTTTCACCATTGTATTTGGTGAACAACCTTGGATTAGGATGTTAATGGGATAGGCACGAGTCATCGTACAGACCATGAAAGCAATAGTGTCAAGTGTCTTTGGCAATTTTCTTGAGGGACTATGATCATTTTTGTTTAGGAAACAAGATAGCGTCATCGAGGGACTATGATCATTTTGTTTGTTTTTTTGTTTTGCTTTTGTTTTTCCAAAGTACTTGACATGCAAACATGGCCCATTTTTGAAGGCAACAAGTGGATGTAACCCTAGGGGTGTGAGTGTGCATTGTGTTTGTTTTTCATGCATGTTTATCTTGAATTAGGTCAAGCTATTTGTTGATTGATTTTGCATACAAACCCTAAGTCTAAGCATGGCATAATTTGGGAGCTTTTAAATGTGCGAGAATTTAAAGTCCTAGATTATTACAACATGATTATGGGGATGGGGATACAAGTTTGAATTGGGGGATACTTGACAAGGAAATAAAATCTAAATTATAACAACCATATCGAATATACAAATTAATATTTAACATTTGAATAAATACAATTAAATAAATATCAAAATGCAATGTATTATGCAAAAATGATTTTTTATGTATGTAAAAAGGTTTTCATGTTTGAAGTATAAATAAAATAAAAAAAGTCATATTTTTGATTATTTTTGTTATTTAGGGCAAAACCCTAATTTTTGAATAAATAGTATTATTTATTGATTATATAGAATATATATTAATTTATACAAAAAATAAAAAGTATATTGTAAAAAAAAGTATTTTTAATGTCAAGTATTAAATAAAAATAAAAATGTATTATTTCTATATTTTTGTCCTAGTTATCTAATAAAAGAAAATATACAAGTATTTATATATTATATACATTAAATATGCTAAATATGTACAAAAATAAAATATTGATTATTTACAAAATGTATATTTCAAAAATGTTTTCAAAATATAAATAAAAATAATGAATGAAAAATAAATATTTTTTATATTATTTTTAGGGTTTTAATAAAAAAAAAGGATTTGTATTATTTACCTATATATGTTTAATAAAGCAAATAAATGCCAAATAAATGTAAAGAATGTGGAAAAATATTTTTGGTGTTTTTTATGCTTGAGCCAAAAATATAAAATCAGAATCAAAAATAAAAATGCAAAAATGTCAAATATTTCACATAATGGGCCAGGGGGTGCAAATGGAAGAAAGGGGTGCAAAAAGCCAGACTGACTCAGGCCCAGCCCAAGCCAATCATCTTCAACCTTCAGCTCTGTTTGAACAACAAAACGCGTGCGCCTCCTTGTTCCATACAAACTCCTGATTCTTTGACTTTTAGCCAAAACTCATAACACAAACATTGTAGAGCATCAAACCACGATTTCAACTATATCAAACACTTGACCTAACTCTAAGAAACCAGGGAGAATTTCATCACCCCCAATTTCTAACCTAGCTTTTTTCAAATATTCATGGCTAAAATTCTCACAGCATGCTTAATATAAATGAAAAGTGACCACATGTATGGCTTCAGGGCTATGAGTAGAACATGTTTCATTCACAAACCTAAGCTTAATCATGCCTGGATAAAGAGATAGAAGTCCATAGATTACCTGTTTCAGCTTGACTTGGATAGAGCAATGTAGCAACCTTCAATGGAGTTTGAGCTTATGTTGAGCTTGCCTGAATTCCAAGGATGCTTCCCAAGTACCTAGCTTGCTTTGAAATAACCTGTATCGTGCTATGGAAGTTCACATGCACAGCTTGAAAATGAAAATGGAAAATGAGGTTAGAGGTGTTACAGCTGGTGTGTAAGGCTTGGAATAGTTTAGGTGGATGGTATGGAAGGTGTTTGAAAGGTTTTTAGCAGAAGTGCACGAGTGGATTGAGTTGTGGACCTCAATCTGCAGCAGATGCCCTGTTTTTGCAGCAACATGGTGTTTTGGTGTATTAGGAGGTATGAGGGGTGGTTGAGTCGTGTTTTAGGTCATTTGGGATGTATGGAAGATGAGTACAAAGTTTGTTTTGGCTTGTGTTTACAGGAAATGAAAGTTGTCTATGTTTTGCAAAGTTCCTTGTTTTTGAAGTAAGGAAGTTCAAGTTGACAATGCAGGCCTGTGACCTGTCTCATGTATGCTGCAGCATTTGCTCTTGGTAAATGGGATTTGTGTACAAAGTTTTTCCTCAAAGATCTGGCCCCATGTCTCAAAGATTTGGAATTTGACATAAAGTATCACTTTACCAAAATGGAAACTTTGCTTTTTCTAGTTAAGGGTTAGTTTAGCATGTAATGTCCAAACGAATGAAATAACACCTTAACACAATGGTTAGGCATTAAATTAAGGAGTGCAAACTTGGTCTTGAAGCCTGCAAGCTAGCATTGCACAAACTGATTTGAAAAATGCAAATGTTATGAACATGCCTTGGCCATGAACAAAAGTGAGTTTTGGCCAACTTTCTGAATTCGATTCTCTCTAACCACAAGGGTGTTTGAGAAGTTCTTGGACATTTTGGAAAGCTTGGAACATGTACTACAATCCATCTTTGTAATGCAAATTGAAACTCCAAGTGTAACCATACGAAAAATGGCCAAGAAGTTAGACCAAAATCCTGCCTAGAATAGGGCAAATTTCTTCTAAGTTAAAAGTGTTTGGTACACTTATTCCAAAAATCATAACTTGAGATACAAGCTTCCTTTGAGAAAACTTTGTGAATCAAAGTTGTAGATTTTGCAATGGACTACAACTTTCATGTTTCAAGTTTTCTTTTAATCCAATTGCATCTTGGTGAACAAATGGGACAAAGTTAGGAAAAAATAAGAAAATTTCATAACTTAGAAAATTTCTAAGTTATGAAATTTTTTCATTTTAAAACCCTAATTTGCAATTTTGGGTTTCTTGATGAACAAGTTTCATAATTTTACATGTCTTGATGAAAAATGAATCTTGGCACTTGATTTTGACCAAAAAGTCAAAGTTTGACTTTTCAGTTTACAGTCAAATTTTGATCAGTTGACCGAAAAATTCATCTGTCAATCCTATGCATTTGAGGTCTTTTGAACTTGTTGAATGAGTCAAGACAATGCCATTGACTCCTTGAGTCCATGTGTGAGCTTGGTTTGCCATTGGTTAGGTCAAACAGTCAAAAATTGCCTTTATGTAGTCAAAACCCTAAAAATGACCATTTTACCCTTTTGGTGATCTGATCAAATTTCTTGTGGAATTGTGATCCAAACTTGACCAAATGGTTCATATGAGTTCATAATGTTGATGTAGGTCAAAATTCATGAGGTTTGACTGTCAATTGGCCATAGTTGACTTTTTTTTTCAATACAGTTGATTTTCAGGTTAACTGTCCAATTGACTGGGCAAAGATTGGAATAAAGGCTTGAAACTTGGTATGGATAAACTTGTGAGTCCAACATGAAGCATGAAAATCACTTTGGTCATTTTAGGTCAAAACATCCTTGTGCCAACTCAAACCCTAATTTGGGTCAATAGTGCAAGGAGGGGTCTTGAGCAGAGCAAACCCTAACTTGATCTTGAGTTCCAAGAGTCTTGTAATGAGAAAATGTTGATGAAATGAGAGGGAAAATTTTGGGGTACAACAGTTGCCCCTGTTCAATCTTCTTGAACCTGAAGAGTTAGATTGGCAGGCTTGCCTTTCGCGACTTGAAGGTAAAAGAGGATTGGACACTAGAGTGCCCGTAAATTTGCACTCGTCAAAGCGTAGTTTGAGGGAATGGGCTTAAAGATGCCATTTGGAGATGAGCTTAAAGATGCCATCTGGAAAGTGACAGAATCTTGTCAGGGGATGGGCTTAAAGATGCCATCTGGAATGTATGTTGAACTGTTAGGTTGTTGGTGAGCAATAGATTGACATCCGTATTTGGAAGCATCCGTAAACTATTTTCAGAAGTCGGAGTTGAAGCTTATTAATCTTATCCTGAAAAGGGTAAAATATTAGCTGAAACACAAAGTTATGTTGCATGAAATGTATGATGCAATATATATGTTATATCAATGTTTATGATATATGAATGTAGTGAATGTGCATGTAAGCTGATGAGATGTCTTGCTGAGGATAGATGAATCCTGGATAGCCGGAGATAATAGAATCTTGACTGCTGCAGGGGAAAGTGAATCCTTGACTACTGCAGGGGATTGCAAGAATCTTTTGATCATTGAAAATGAGAAGTCCTGGGACCACTGTTGGGGACTTAGGAGCTTGGGTTGTATGCCAATCTACTGGGGATTCCTGTTTTGAGGAGATCTTCACTAGGGAATTATCTGAATACTCTGTGACGAACTGAGAATGAGAGTCTTCATTCTGCTTGGGGAATTTGTGTGGAGAGTCAAAGATGAGAATCTTGATTTTGTTGGGGAGTAAAACATCCGTGGGGAATAGCCATTCGGCTGGGGAGTAGCTATACTGCTGGAGAGTAAGCTCAGGACTCTGGGAAAAGCTTACTCCTGTTTGGAAGAAGTTCAGGAGTTTAAGTTGTTTGCCACTTTGAGAATGAGAATCTTCATTCTGTCGGGAATATCAGGAACTCGGGTTATATGCCACTTTGAGAATGAGAATCTTCATTCTGTTGGGGATATCAGGAATTCAGGTTGAATGCCACTTTGAGAATGAGAATCTTCATTCTGTTGGGGATATCAGGAACTCAGGTTATCTGCCACTTTGAGAATGAGAATCTTCATTCTGTTGGGGATATCAAGAACTCAGGTTATATGCCACTTTGAGAATGAGAATCTTCATTCTGTTGGGAATATCAGGAATTCAGGTTGTCTGCCACTTTGAGAATGAGAATCTTCATTCTGTTGGGGAGTATCAGGAACTCAGGTTATATGCCACTTTGAGAATGAGAATCTTCATTCTGTTGGGGATATCAGGAATTCAGGTTGTTTGCCACTTAGAGAATGAGAATCTTCATTCTGTTGGGGAGTATCAGGAACTCAGGTTATCTGCCACTTTGAGAATGAGAATCTTCATTCTGTTGGGGATATCAGGAATTCAGGTTATCTGCCACTTTGAGAATGAGAATCTTCATACTGTTGGGGATATCAGGAACTTAGGTTATATGCCACTTTGAGAATGAGAATCTTCATTCTGTTGGGAATATCAGGAATTCAGGTGGTCTGCCACTTTGAGAATGAGAATCTTCATTCTGTTGGGGATATCAGGAATTCAGGTTGTCTGCCACTTTGAGAATGAGAATCTTGATTTTGTTGGGGAGTAAAACATCCGTGGGGAATAGCCATTCGGCTGGGGAGTAGCTATCCTGCTGGAGAGTAAGCTCAGGACTCTGGGAAAAGCTTACTCATGTTTGGAAGAAGTTCAAGAGTTTAAGTTGTTTGCCACTTTGAGAATGAGAATCTTCATTCTGTCGGGAATATCAAGAACTCGGGTTATATGCCACTTTGAGAATTAGAATCTTCATTCTGTTAGGGATATCAGGAATTCAGGTTGTATGCCACTTTGAGAATGAGAATCTTCATTCTGTTGGGGATATCAGGAACTCAGGTTATCTGCCACTTTGAGAATGAGAATGTTCATTCTGTTGGGGATATCAGGAACTCAGGTTATATGCCACTTTGAGAATGAGAATCTTCATTTTGTTTGGAATATCAGGAATCCAGGTTGTCTACCACTTTGAGAATGAGAATCTTCATTCTGTTGGGGAGTATCAGGAACTCAGGTTATCTGCCACTTTGAGAATGAGAATCTTCATTCTGTTGGGGATATCAGGAATTCAGGTTGTCTGCCACTTTGAGAATGAGAATCTTCATTCTGTTGGGGATATCAGGAACTCAGGTTATATGCCACTTTGAGAATGAGAATCTTCATTCTGTTGGGAATATCAGGAGCTTGGGTGTATGCCAATCTACTGGGGTTTTAAGGATGAGAGTCTTCATTCTGTTAAGGGTCAGAAATTGGGAGTATACCAATCTTCTGAGGTTTCAAGGATGAGAGTCTTCATTCTGTTAAGGGTCAGAAATTGGGAGTATACCAATCTTCTGAGGTTTCAAGGATGAGAGTCTTCATTCTGTTAAGGGTCAGAAATTGGGAGTATACCAATCTTCTGAGGTTTCAAGGATGAGAGTCTTCATTCTGTTAAGGGTCATAAATCGGGAGTATACAAATCTTCTGAGGTTTCAAGGATGAGAGTCTTCATTCTGTTAAGGGTCATAAATCGGGAGTATACAAATCTTCTGAGGTTTCAAGGATGAGATTCTTCATTCTGTTAAGGGTCAGAAATTGGGAGTATACCAATCTTCTGAGGTTTCAAGGATGAGAGTCTTCATTCTTGAGAGAAACAGATTTTCAGGAGCTTCAATTGTCCGTTATTCTGTTGGTGGCTGTAATTTCCAACAGGTGATGAAGGAATTTTGGATGACTACTGCTCCAAAAGGTGATGAACTTCTCGAGGATTCTTGAATTTATTTTCAGAAGGATTTTGGAGAGATT
The DNA here is from genome assembly GCA_948472305.1 of Vicia faba. Lineage (NCBI taxonomy): Eukaryota > Viridiplantae > Streptophyta > Magnoliopsida > Fabales > Fabaceae > Vicia > Vicia faba. Next base: position 267,525 of record CATIWC010000808.1, on the reverse strand, counting down.
CGTCATTGCCCCTAGTATCAAATGTTTGTGGCACTTCCAGGAAATTTGGACTGTACGTAACCCTTTGATGAGATTGAAGTTTAATGCCCCAAGTGATGGAGATGGAGACTTGCCCCAGGTTACTCTGCAATTGATAGATTTCTCAAAATCTTGACTGGACTGCCCCAGGTTAACTGATCTTTTGAAAGATTTGTCGGAATTTTGACTTGATTGCCCCAGGTTTATCGGACAATGCCATGCCAAGTCCCCTTTTATTGATAGGAGATTTTTTGCAACGGAAGTGTCATCCCACTTGAAGTGATTTTGCTCACTGAGAGGGCTTTTGTTCACTGGATATTCATTGTGTGAATTTCTCCGCTGTCAAACAAATAGCCATATGCAAACAATGATATTCAAGTAATGCAACGTTTATGCTTGTCTCGAAGTTTTGAAAAATGCATTTTTTAGCAGAAAACTTTTTATAAGACAAATTCAACACAAGATTTAGGGCAAAGCCTTACAGGAGTCAGGATACCTTTTGTAACAGTATGCTTTCGAACTAACCCATGCTTCAATTAGGACTTTTGAAGGGTTGTAACGTGGCTTGGTTCACGGTTTAAGAAACAAAGGATAAAGGCTCAAAGTATATTTGTACCCACCCGCTCTTCGTGATGTTCTTCAATCCTAAACTCAGTTAATTGTGCGTTTGAACTCCATTCGAGTTTGGAATGACTTTTTGGTGATGGTTCACACCAGTTGAATTTTAGAAGGCAGTTATTTTTGCAACATTTTTCATGTTATTGAGGATTTGTAGTGACCTCTTTCTTTTTGATTCGTTATCCCTAACTTTTGCCTAACTGTTCCTGTTTTCGAGATTACAGTCAGCGGGATGCCCCAGCTTTCTTAAGCCTCCTTTGTAGGTTTTGGCTCAGTGGGCTTTTCTCTTTTGAGAGATTGACTGCCTATGAGATAAGGAACCACCACTGTCTTTTGATTCCAAATGAATGTTTTTGATGTCATTCATTGTATTACGAACTGAGAGTTTGCGACTTCAATGCGCATCTTTTTTTTCCGAATTAACTGAGAGACTACCCTGCCCCAAGTTTAATCAAAGGTTTTAATTTGTGTTTAAAACAGAAAACTCCTACTTCTTTGGCTTGAAGGGGTTGACTAGGGATTATCTTCCTTATAGCTCCAGTGTTTAGAATTTGAAAGAAATGCCTGTACATCGTCAGCAAGGTCTATTCAAAAGCATACTGTATGAGATTATGGTATTGTTTCGTCATCCTCCCTCTAAAGGCTTGTAGCTTTTTATCAAGAGTTAAATATCATAAAGAAAGCATAAAGCATAGTTTAAGAATAGTGAAAACGAATGGATGAATTCAAGACAAACATATGCAATGCATTAATGAAACAGAGTTTGACATCAACGGCTAATTGTTTGAATAACAAAGAGATTACAACTTGAAAATTCAAATGAAACAAAGACGCTCTCAATGATTCGTTCAAAGGAGCAGTGATTATGCTAGAGTCTCCGGAGGGTCAAACTCGATCTCCTTGGCATCAATCATGTCTTGGACCTTGTTCTTCAGAGCCCAACAGTTGTTTGTGTCATGCCCTGGGCTACCACAATGATAAGCACATCTTGCATCCGGGTTGTAGTTTGGAGAAGAAGTCTTAGGGTTCGGATGAGGAGCCTTTAATGTAATCAGCTCTTTCTCTAACATGTGTTGTAGCGCTTGAGCTAGTGACATGTTGATCTTAGTATATTGTCTTTTAGGCGCGACCTCCTTACGTTGATGCCCCTGTCTTTGTTGAGCAGGCGTAAGATGTTGTTGGGCTCGTGATGTGGAAGCAAAGTGAGAAGTTCTTCTCTCCTTCAAACCCGTTTCTTGTCTCATGGGAAGCTAAGCAAGGCCTTGATTTCTGATCCTGATTGTTTGCCCCATACGATTGCAACCGTCTTGACGAAATTGATTGATAATGGTTCCCAGCTCTTCTTGTCTTCGGGCTAGGCCTTGGATAAGAGCCATCTGCCCTAGCATCTGGGTTCTCATTGCTTCAACCTCAGTTTGCAGTTGTTCCAACTGTCTGTCCTTATTGTCTTTGGAATTTTTCTCGGCCAGGTTCATAGCGAGGAGTACTTTCAACTCTTCCTGCCCCTTGGATAGGTTCAAGAACATCTCTTGAAGTTGAGCGTTTTGAACCTGGATGCCCTTGATAGTCTGCTCCAGAGCCATCTCTACTGAAATAAACAGTAGGAGAATAAGGAAACCTGAAAAGGAAAACCTGCTATGATGCAATGCATGATATATGAATGCATGTTTTCAAGAATCTCGTGGGGTAAGCACAAGAAAATGTTAGAGGTTGAACATATTTGATTGGAGAACTTTGTATCAGTGGATGTCCTTCCATGAGAATCAAGCTCACCATGTCAAGTGGGTCATAGCCCCTGATTCAAGTTGTTGCACTTGATCTTTGACGGCGTTTGTGTAGAGGAAAATGAAACCTCTTGCCCTTTGGTAGGCGTCTGGTTCAATGTGACCCTGCATCAAAAGACCCTTAAGATCCTTGAAATGGTTATTGAAAATGCTATGGTATGATGTTATGATGTTATGTACATGTATGCAAAAGCAAGTAAGTGTATATACAGGTAATCATATTCACACAAAGCAAATAAGTCCTTAGGTTTAGGCTTGCATGGGGTTCGTAGGTAAGTACCCTCTTGAAGTTAGTTGGCTCATCCTGTCCTAAAATAGAAACCAGGTTCTAAGGAGCTCAATATCACTGGATTATTTTCTGTTCATTATTTTGGTTTAGCCACTTAACTGGCGACCAAAATATTCCAAGAAAACAATCCTCAATGAGTGTAGTATCTAGTATCTACCAACTTCGGACTGCACCAAAGTCGGTCATCTCACTACCCCTAAAAAGGCCAAGATGGTCAAGTAAGGTTCTAAGTCATTAGTGCTTAGTGACATCACTCAGCGGCCCCGTACTCTCCTTGATTAAACTCAAGGGTTACCGGTACTCATAAATATGTCGCACTAATATAGCTATTGCTTCAACCATGTCGGTATACCCCGCACAGTTTCCACAATGTATTGCTATCTATGAATGTTTCCCAAATACGGGTGTAGGATTTCAAGCCCAAACAAGAGAACCAAAATGTAAAGCAATCAAAACAAACAATTAATCATGTAAAAGGTGATCTAAGCCCGAAGGTTACTCCACTTTTAAAGCAGTTCCCCAACAGAGTCGCCAGTTCTGTGATACGGTGGGAGAACTGACTTGGGATTTTGCGTTTGTTTTCGCAAATGTTTCGGTTGAGCAAGAGTCGCCACCGACTTTTTATTTTATCCTAAGGAAAGGTCAAAAAGCACAGGAAAGACCTTTGAGATGTTTTCTTGGGTTAGGGGAGTAGATTATAGAAAGCGGAGGTATTAGCACCCTTTCTATCCATGGTTATCCATGGGCTCTTAGTTACTTGCTTAGTTCACTTGCCTTTGCTTTTCAATTGTTTGAAATGGTGCTTTGTGTGTGTGGTTTTTGAAAATGTTTTGAAAAAGATGCCTTGTCTAGGCAACCTTTGTAACAATTCGTTTTGAATGTTTTACAAAGGTGTTTGTCTTTTTGAAAAGATGTTCAATGTTTTTGGAAGTTGTTTTGTATGGTGATGTGTGTTTTGAAAAATGGCAAGGATGTTTTGCAAGTTTGATCAAGTAACTAAGAGCTATCTTCCCTAATTTACTCAAAGATTTTTTTCTATGTTTTAACCCTTTTAATAGTGTTGTTTCACCATTGTATTTGGTGAACAACCTTGCGTTAGGATGTTAACGGGACAGGCGCGGGTCATCGTACAGACCATGAAAGTAATAGTGTCAAGTGTCTTTGGCAATTCTCTTGAGGGACTATGATCATTTTTGTTTAGGCAACAAGATAGCCTCATCGAGGGACTATGATCATTTTGTTTGTTTTTTTGTTTTTCCAAAGTACTAGACATGCAAACATGGCCCATTTTTGAAGGCAACAAGTGGATGTAACCCTAGGGGTGTGAGTGTGCATTGTGTTTGTTTTTCATGCATGTTTATCTTGAATTAGGTCAAGCTATTTATTGATTGATTTGGCATACAAACCCTAAGTCTAAGCATGGCATAATTTGGGAGCTTTTAAATGTGCGAGAATTTAAAGTCCTAGATTATTACAACATGATTATGGGGATGGGGATACAAGTTTGAATTGGGGGATATTTGACAAGGAAATAAAATCTAAATTATTACAACCATATCGAATATACAAATTAATATTTAACATTTGAATAAATACAATTAAATAAATATAAAAATGCAATGTATTATGCAAAAATGATTTTTTATGTATGTAAAAAGGTTTTCATGTTTGAAGTATAAATAAAATAAAAAAAGTCATATTTTTGATTATTTTTGTTATTTAGGGCAAAACCCTAATTTTTGAATAAATAGTATTATTTATTGATTATATACAATATGTATTAATTTATAAAAAAAATAAAAATTATATTGTAAAAAAAAGTATTTTTAATGTTAAGTATTAAATAAAAATAAAAATGTATTATTTCTATATTTTTGTCCTAGTTATCTAATAAAAGAAAATATACAAGTATTTATATATTATATACATTAAATATGCTAAATATGTACAAAAATAAAATATTGATTATTTACAAAATGTATATTTCAAAAATGTTTTCAAAATATAAATAAAAATAATGACTGAAAAATAAATATTTTTTATATTATTTTTAGGGTTTTAATAAAAAAAGGATTTGTATTATTTACCTATATATGTTTAATAAAGCAAATAAATGCCAAATAAATGTAAAGAATGTGGAAAAATATTTTTGGTGTTTTTTATGCTTGAGCCAAAAATATAAAATCAGAATCAAAAAGAAAAATGCAAAAATGTCAAATATTTCACATAATGGGCCGGGGGGTGCAAATGGAAAAAAGGGGTGCAAAAATCCAGACTGACTCAGGCCCAGCCCAAGCCAATCATCTTCAACCTTCAGCTCTATTTGAACAACAAAACGCGTGCGCCTTCTTGTTCCATACAAACTCCTGATTCTTTGACTTTTAGCCAAAACTCATAACTCAAACATTGTAGAGCATCAAACCACGATTTCAACCATATCAAACACTTGACCTAACTCTAAGAAACCAGGGAGAATTTCATCACCCCCAATTTCTGACCTAGCTTTTTTCAAATATTCATGGCTAAAATTCTCACAGCCTGCTTAATATAAATGAAAAGTGACCACATGTATGGCTTCAGGGCTATGAGTAGAACATGTTTCATTCACAAACCTAAGCTTAATCATGCCTGGATAGAGAGATAGAAGTCCATAGATTACCTGTTTCAGCTTGACTTGGATAGAGCAATGTAGCAACCTTCAATGGAGTTTGAGCTTATGTTGAGCTTGCCTGAAGTCCAAGGATGCTTCCCAAGTACCTAGCTTGCTTTGAAACAACCTGTATCGTGCTATGGAAGTTCACCTGCACAGCTTGAAAATGAAAATGGCAAATGAGGTTAGAGGTGTTACAGCTGGTGTATAAGGCTTGGAATAGTTTAGGTGGATGGTATGGAAGGTGTTTGAAAGGTTTTTAGCAGAAGTGCATGAGTGGATTGAGTTGTGGACCTCAATCTGCAGCAGATGCCCTGTTTTTGCAGCAAGATGGTGTTTTAGTGTATTAGGAGGTATGAGGGGTGGTTGAGTCGTGTTTTAGGTCAGTTGGGATGTATGGAAGATGAGTACAAAGTTTGTTCTGGCTTGTGTTTACAGGAAATGAAAGTTGTCTATGTTTTGCAAAGTTCCTTGTTTTTGAAGTAAGGAAGTTCAAGTTGACAATGCAGGCCTGTGACCTGTCTCATGTATGCTGCAGCATTTGCTCTTGGTAAATGGGATTTGTGTACAAAGTTTTGCCTCAAAGATCTGGCCCCATGTCTCAAGGATTTGGAATTTGACATAAAGTATCACTTTACCAAAATGGAAACTTTGATTTTTCTAGTTAAGGGTTAGTTTAGCATGTAATGTCCAAACGAATGAAATAACACCGAAACATAATGGTTAGGCATTAAATTAAGGAGTGTAAACTTGGTCTTGAGGCCTGCAAGCTAGCATTGCACAAACTGATTTGAAAAATGCAAATGTTATGAACATGCCTTGGCCATGAACAAAAGTGAGTTTTGGCCAACTTTGTGAATTCGATTCTCTCTAACCACAAGGGTGTTTGAGAAGTTCTTGGACATTTTGGAAAGCTTGGAACATGTAATAAAATCCATCTTTGTAATGAAAATTGAAACTCCAAGTGGAACCATATGAAAAATGGCCAAGAAGTTGGACCAAAATCCTGCCTAGAATAGGGCAAATTTCTTCTATGTTAAAAGTGTTTGGTACCCTTATTCCAAAAATCATAACTTGAGATACAAGCTTCCTTTGAGAAAACTTTGTGAATCAAAGTTGTATATTTTGCAATGGAATACAACTTTCATGTTTCAAGTTTTGTTTGAATCCAATTGCATCTTTGTGAACAAATGGGACAAAGTTAGGAAAAAATAGGAAAATTTCATAACTTAGAAAATTTCTAAGTTATGAAATTTTTTCATTTTAAAACCCTAATTTGCAATTTTGGGTTTCTTGATGAACAAGTTTCATAATTTGACATGTCTTGATGAAAAATGAATCTTGGAACTTGATTTTGACCAAAAAGTCAAAGTTTGACTTTTCAGTGTACACTCAAATTTTGATCAGTTGACTGAAAAATTCATCTGTCAATCCTATGCATTTGAGGTCTTTTGAACTTGTTGAATGAGTTAAGACAATTCCATTGACTCCTTGAGTCAATGTGTGAGCTTGGTTTGCCATTGGTTAGGTCAAACAGTCAAAAATTGCCTTTGTGCAGTCAAAACCCTAAAAATGACCATTTTGCCCTTTTGGTGATCTGATCAAATTTCTTGTGGAATTGTGATCCAAACTTGACCAAATGGTTCATATGAGTTCATAATGTTGATGTAGGTCAAAATTCATGAGGTTTGACTGTCAATTAGCCATAGTTGACTTTTTTTTTCAATACAACTGATTTTCAGGTCAACTGTCCAATTGACTGGGCAAAGATTGGAATCAAGGCTTGAAACTTGGTATGGATAAACTTGTGAGTCCAACATGAATCATGAAAATCACTTTGGGAATTTTAGGTCAAAACATCCTTGTGCCAACTCAAACCCTAATTTGGGTCAATAGTGCAAGGAGGGGTCTTGAGCAGAGCAAACCCTAACTTGATCTTGAGTTCCAAGAGTCTTGTGATGAGAAAATGTTGATGAAATGAGAGAGCAAATTTTGGGGTACAACACTCACCTTCAAACACGAAAAGCTCCATTCAGTTAGCTTCATTGAACTTCTCTGAAGCTAACTATACGGTTACTTTCAAGAATTATGACCTATACTGATCTGTAGAAGTCCAGTTTCAGATCAATTTTTCACTACTTCACTCAGGTAGATTTCTTGGCCAAATTGATTCAAATAAAAGACTAATTAACTCCTTGTATTCTACTGATCCTCGTGTTCTTTATAATTTGAAATTTCATTGAGAATTGAGTGAGATATCCTATATTTTCGTGCTCGCTATTTTTTCTTGTTTTCTTCTAACACAGCCTTGCACAATGTATATAAATTTGGCGCGATTGCACCATTAGAATCGTCTTGAAGAGTTGAATCTAATGGTACCGATTTGGTTTGCTAATTTTACAGTTTGAAGGATTCAATTTGGGGATGGCTGGAGGTTGAAGATGATGACATGTCTGTCTTCAATCAATGACATAAAGCCACGTTATTTTTTTGAAACGGATATAATATGCTTGCCTTACCATGCGCATGCCTCAGGAGCCCTTGGATCTGATTACTTTTGTGAGTCAGACTTCATCCAATGCGCCACATTTTAAGTTGTTTTATTTTAAAAATGTTGGATTCAGTGTGATATTTATTAAAGACCATGATATACATAGCGCGTCTGATCCATTGGATTAGTTTACTAACGCGTTTTGACTCTCATCCATTGGTCCATATTTTTATGACTTTATTTTATTTTCTGATTTTTATATTTAAATTGTTTTAAACTTCAAAAAATCATAGAAAATTCATTTTAAGTCCAAAAAATATGAAAAAATTATGAAAAATATTTTTGATTTTTCTCTTTCTGATTTTTTTTTTTTACAATTTTATTTTGTGTTTTGATATTTTTTATAAATTTTCACTTTATTTGAATTGTTTTAAATGTTTAAAAATACTTTTATGCATTTTTAAATTCTAAAAAAAATATGGAGTGATCCAATGATATTGTGACAAATATTGGTGACCTCAATTATTTTTTATTTCTGAATTTGTTATTTTTTATCATTTTTGGTTTATTTTACTCATTTCTTTTAATTTTAAAAAAAATATTTCTGACTTTATAAAATTACCAAAAAATTTATAAAAATATTTGAGTCTATTTCTGATTTTTCCATAACCTTATTTCTTTTTTATAAATTAATTTGAATATAGTTGATATTTTTTCCTTTATTTTCATTTTTATTCATTTTTAAACCCTTTTCAACATATATATTAAATGTAATATTATTTTGTGATTATTTTCTGGCTGACCTTGGGTTGAATTTTTGATCTTGAACTTTGTTAACATCATTGGATCCATGGTATTGAGTCTAACTCCATAAAAATGGATAAATGATTTTAATAATAGTTTGATTAAATTTTAATTCAAATGTGGTTTATATATTCTTTTTCATCCCTCTTCATCTTATCCCTTTCTTATTGCACTAAGTGTTATTGCAGCATGATCTCTATATCATGTCTTAAAACAAATGGTGCATAGATTGCTATTGATCAGCCTTAAAATAGGTGCGACTTCTATATAAGTCCACTTGCGATTGCTTAACATAGCGCTAAATTTTGTCCCGATTCGAATAAATGATCATTCGTGGCCCAAACCTATGTTTGCAAGACCAAGTATGTTAATTTGATCTCATTGATCCAATAACCTTGAGATTCATTATGTGGAGGCTTTGGTTCTACCAATCCTCTAATGGATCTACATCACTTTTGGTCAATGCGGATCACTTAAACATCGTTGATCATTAAATTTTATTTTTGAGGATTCCAAAATGGATGATATACTTGACAAAAAGCAACTGCAACCTGTTGTGTGGAGGCTTTGGTTCTACCAATCCTCTAATGAGTTCCAAATGCAAGTTTCAAGATGGTCATCAACCTAACCACTAATTACTAATAATTGACTTTATTTTGTGTTTTTATTTTATGCTCTTTTATTTTATGCACCATTTATTTTTAGCATTTACATTTCATACTATTTTCATCTTTGCTCACTTGAGCATTTTTTTATGTCATTTTTATTTTGCTCACTTGAGCTTTTCTTTTCTTTCTGAAGACACCTAATAATCAACATGAACCATAAAACACTTTAATGATACTTGGACTATTTGGTTACTATCCTTGGCATTATGGAGTATTGGACTTCTTGGACTTAGGATTAGAAACCTTGGCCTATGTTGGAGACCTTGTGACCTTAATTGATATTTTGTCTGAAGTTCTTGAGGTTTACCTCAAGACATTGGGTTGCTTGTTTGTTTTGTGTGTAGGTTATTGTGATTACATACTTTGTTTGTAATCTGGGATTCACCCGTATACAGTCGTTACTCTGCCCAATTTTTGTGAAGACTTAATACACTTAAAGTTTAGTTTCTTCGAGAGGTATAGTATCTTTGCTTGCTTGGTTTCAATTCAAAGAATGGGAATTCTATCTTGACTCATAATGTCAAGTATTGGCTTCTCGTTGGTTAGATGGTTCTTTTCCTTAGCTTTTACCTTATGCTTTAGGATAGTCTCTTCATCTCCTCCCATCTTCTTTAATTTCAAAAATCTTCTCCCTCCTTTTGAAAACTCTTCTTGTTTTTAAACATGAACCATTTTCATAATAAACTTGGACTTATGTCCATGCATTTCCAAAATATTTTCATAAATAAACTTCAATCAACTTGATAATACCTTGACATTTTTTGTGAGAAGATTAAAAGTCAATCAGTCTCATTTCAAACCATTTTTGCCACTTTGGATTTTTATCTTAAAACTTTTCTCAAAAGATTAGACTCTTGTCAATCCTTGTAGTGATGCAAACGACTATACTTATACAATATGAAGTGAAGTGATATATTTTCCACTTGGGTGTTGAGTGAGGCATTGTTGATTTTAAAATCCAAGTCATATCCTCCACTTTGAGATGATGCAAATTCTCTTTTCTCATGATTGTGGGTGGTAAATATGTTTTCCACACAGACAATGACAATGATGTCTTATCTCATAAAATTAACCAACACACTTGTGTTTTTAAAATTTTTGAAAGATGAACTACATGTACCCTGATCCCCTATTGCACGAAAGGTGGTAGGTAGGCACTAAAGGTTCGCAACCACGGTGGGTGAAAAAATCATAAAAAATACTTCTTTTCTCACCTCCACCGTCTATTTCTTATATAACATTTTATAACCAAAATATATAGATTTTTCAAAGAGGTTCCTGTGGAGTACCGTAGATGTTTAAGGTGCTAATACCTTCCCTTTAATAACCAAGCCCCTTACCTAGAATATTTCCCCCTCTTTTGGGTTACTCTCTCTTTTCCCATTCCTTTGGAAACAATAAAGCGTGGTGGCGATTTTTATTTTGATCTGTATAAGTCTAGTCAATCCAATGGCTTTGTCTTAAATATTTCTACCGCTACAGGAAAAATTGGCGACTTCACTAGGGAAAGATTGACCTCTTGTTGGTCCATCCCTAAGTGGGTTAAACCTATCTTTGTTTCTATCTGTATATGTGATATTGTTGTTTATGTGTTATATGTTGTATATTCGTTTGTCTAGATTTTCCTGGTTTTCAGGGTGCTTGGTGATTACTTATAAGTCCTATACCCGGACTTGGGCAAACTTTAAGATAGGACGGGAGGTATAGTCATGCTAACTTTGAGGGAGTAATCCCAAAAAGGGAGGCATGAGATCCCCCACTCAGTGGAGGCCCCTTTGACTGTAGTTTCGTTTATCGAGTGATAAGGAAGGCGTACTGCTTTTGACCTGGGAGCCTGCTGAAGCTGAGGACCGTAGAATACCTAACCCATCTTGGCCTTTTAGGTGTAGTGCGAAAGCTATGACGGAGTAATTCAGAAATAGTTGTCATGCGATACTACGCTCGGACAAGTTTTTCTTGAGAATATTACTAATTACCGAGTTAATCAGGAAGTTGGTAATATTCGAAGGAAGGATGTTGACTCTGGAAACCTCTAGAACCTTATTCGGAGGTTGATAACTTTTAGACCATACCTTATGGGTAGTACCTTCAACCTCATGCTCGTGACGTTGAACCTATGAACCCTACTTTTGTGATCTTGTGTGTGATTATTGCATCATGCATCCATGCACTCATAAGCATCTTTTGAAGAAGGTTTATTTCAAGGGACTTGAAAGTTGACCATTTGTAAACATCTCAGGTACCTTTTGACCATGGATTCTGGAGAAAAAAAAGACCAGAAAATACAGTTTCAAAGATCCCAAGATAGATGAGTTGATCAGTTTAATTCCTGAGATTGAGTGTTCTGCAAATTTTTTGAAGAAGTATGGATCCATCATTCCACTCATGAAGCTTAGGATGAAGGAGGGTATTCTTTCGACCTTGGTCTAGTTCTATGATCCGATGTATCATTTCTTTACTTTCCCTGACTATTAGTTGATGCCTACTGTTGTACCCCAAAATTTTCCCTCTCATTTCTCAAGTAATCTCTCACAAGATCTCCATTGATTCAAGACTGCACAAGTTTTGATCAGCTCGAGACACCTCCTCTAGCACCGATGACTCAAATTAGGGTTTGAATTTTCACAAGGACATATGGACTTTTAATGCCATAAATGACTTTCATGGATCATTTTGGACCCTCAAGATTGCTCATGTCAAGTTTCAAGTCTTGGATCACATTTTGGCTCAGTCAATTGAAACTTGTTAATCAAGAAATCAAAAAGTCAAGATTTCATTTTGAAAAGTCAAGATTTCATTTTGAAAAGTCAAAAGTTCCAAGACTTAGAAATTTTCTAAGTGTTGAAAATTTATGTTTTTTTCATAACTTCATGCCAAAATTACACCATGATGCAAGATGATTCAAAGGAAACTTCCATGATGAAAGTTGTAGATCTCAATGATATCTAAAACATTGTAGAACATAACTTTTTCTAGAAATGCTTATATTTCAAGTTATGATTTTGTGAAGACAAGTTCATGAAACTTAAGGACTTAGTGAAATTTTGCCCTAGTTTAGGCAGGATTTTGACCTAACTTCATGGCAACTTTTCACCTAGTTCCAATTGGAATTTTCAAAAATGTCCAACATGAAGGTTGTAGAGGATGTTACAAGTTTCCAAAATGTCCAAGAACTCATTGAGATCATACTTGAGCTAGGAGAATCGAAGGAAAGAAGTTAGGGTTTCATTCTTGAATTACAAGCCATTTCTTGATGAACATATAATCCAATCTCAATGTTAGGCTTTATAATCTTGCTTTTCAGGCCTTCTAACTTGTGTATCTATCCATAATTAATGGATTACACAAAATTTTGAGCTATAATCTAAGTGGTTTAAGCATTGTCCAATTTAAATTGCCATTTTGGGAAGAAAGTTAACAATGCCATTCTTGAAAAGCAAGCTTTATGCACAAAGTCAATTCTTGAGCCTCTCACTTGTTCCCTCTAATCACACTCCATCTACAAAGTCAAAATAAAGTTTGTTTAAAGCATAACCACTCTACAATAGCAAGTACAAATGCATTGAAACTTGATTTTTCAAAGAAATCACATGTTGAGCTTAAACATTTGTTTTTGAATTCTGATCAACTACAAGTCTCAAAACTTGTTGATTATAAATAAAGGCCCTATTTGTAAGCTAACACACGAGCTTAAGCACCCTGAAACTCTCCCAAACTCCCTCAATCCAGAAATTGTCCAAAACCTCCATTGATGCACAGATTCTGACTTTGAACTTACAACTCACAATTCCCTCGTGCATTTTCCTTCATAATCATTCACAAAGCTCCTATACATCAAATATATTCCATCCCTGACCCTGTTTCATAACTGTAACTCCGTCTTCATCATCTTTCAAACTCAAAAGCAGAGCACTGCAAGTTGACTTCTCCAGACCATTTCAGCCATCCATTGCTCAAGATAATCATTGCATTAGCTTCCTGGGGACTTGAGGAAGCTAACCTGATCATTGCAGCACCTTGAATCAAGCTCATTTGCATTTAACAATTTCCAGTTTTGAAGTATCATTTCTGAACTTCTAACTTTTCATTTAGGAATTGTTAGGCTTGCATTTGTGAAGATAAAATGTAGACATCATTGCCCTGAAACTGACATGTCCATAGATTTCATTTATATTGCTTGAGTAGTGAGAATTTTAAGTTTGAACTTTCTGAAAAAGTTAGGTCGGAATTTGGTACCATTTAAAATTCATGCTTATCTTTGATTTATAGTTTTAGTAATTTACGTTTTTGGAATCGTTGTGAAATTTGGAACAAGTTTGATGTTTATATTTTTGCAAATGGATGAGAAATAATGAAGTTGCAGATGTTCAGGCTAGAGGTTGAAGATGAAGTCATTTTCAGGACTTGACTTGTGCTATGTATTTGTTGTTTTTTCAAGTTAACAGATGTATAGCCACCCCAGTGGTAAGGCAGCGCGCGTTTCATGCTCAGGGCGTGGGTTCAAGCCCCAACGCTGCCACTTTTCTTATTTTTCACATGTTTCTCTCTCTTTTTTGTTTCAAACAGCTAGCGTTTGGCCTCTAATGTTGGGGCTTCCATTTTTTGCTGACTCCTAACCCCCTGCTTGCTTTCACACACCTGGCCCAACCTTTTTTATTATTTCATTTTTATTTATTTTCTTTTTCTTATTTTATTTTATTTTAGTTTTCTTTTATTATTTTTTATTACTATTATTATCATTATTATCATTATTATCATTTTTATTAATAAAAAATCCAAAAATATTTTTTATTTTCACACTTATTTATTTTATTTTTCTTTATAAAGACAAAAGGACAAAAACATTTTCTTAACAAATTAATTTCTTTTTCTTAAATAATTAATGTTTAGATTTAGGATTAATTATTATTTTTTCTCTTTTATCTAAAATTAATTTAGAATTTAGGGCTCTTTTAATTAATTAATTTTCATATTTATTTTATTAAACTTAAAACCTTTCACAAAAAACCCTAAAAAATTCTTTCTAACCTAATTTCTTTTCTTAATAAGTTTAGGTTTAATTTCATTTAATTTTAATTAATCATTTCTTTAATTAGGTCAAAACTAAACCCTTCCATAAAAATCAAACAAAAATCATTTCTTTTCCTTTTATCTTCTTATTATTTTATTTTCGATTCTTGTACATTATTCAATATGGTTGTAATAGATAATTAGGTTTAATTTTCTTGCAATCCCCATTTGTAAATTTATATACCCCCTTCCCTAATGATGTAATAGCGTAGTAATCTTAATTTTCGCAATTTATCGCTTTTATATAAATGTTAGCAATTAGGATTTATATGGAAAGACTAAAATCAACAATTAGCAAATCCTAATTCAAGATAAACAATGCATGTAAATCAAACACACTTGCACCCTTAGGGTAATTCAGCTTTGTTGCCTTACAAAAATGGCCATGTTATGCATGTGAGATATCTTAGCAAAAAGCAATAAAAAATACAAGATCATAGTCCCTCAATGACGCTATAAATGTTGCCTTTCAAAATGATCTTAGTCCCTCAAAGAGAAATGCTAAGACATTACAACATTGCTATCATGACTATACGATGACCCACGCCCGTCCCTTTACATCCAAAGATAAGGTTTCTTACCAAATCAATGGTAAGATAGAAATATCAAAGGAAAGGAAGAAATGAACAAAGACATTTGAGTAGGTAGAATGTTCCTAGTTTCTTGCTCACTTTCCAAAAAAATATCCTTGCTCAATTTCAAAACAAACACCAACACTTTCAAAAACATTTTCCAAACATGAAATATTTTCAAAAGCTCAACACTTTGTATACGTTCTTATGAACGAGAACTATTACAAAGTTTGCCTAAACGAAGGCACCTTTTCAAAATACTTTCAAAAATCACTA
Source organism: Vicia faba (assembly GCA_948472305.1). NCBI lineage: Eukaryota > Viridiplantae > Streptophyta > Magnoliopsida > Fabales > Fabaceae > Vicia > Vicia faba. Next base: position 252,285 of record CATIWC010000808.1, on the reverse strand, counting down.
CAATACACATTTCCAAACAAAGAACATTTTCAAACAAAGCAAGTGATCTAGCAAGAAACTAAGAGCCCATAGATAATTATGGATGAAAAGGGTGCTAACACCTTCCCTTTTCATAATCTACCCCTCGAACTCAAGAAATAATCTCAATGTTCTTTCCTCTTCTTTTCAGCCTTTCCTTCTGAATAAAATAAAATTCGATGGTGACTCTTGCTAACCGCAATAATTGCAATAAAACGCAAAACACCCAAGTCAGTTCTCCACCGTATCACAGAACTGGCGACTCTGCTGGGGAGAAACTTAAAAGTGGGGTTACCTTAGGGATAGATCACCTTTACTTGCTTTCATTATTTGATTTGTTTGCTTTACATTTTGGTTCCTTGTTTGGGCTTGTTCTATTCCTCTACCCGGATTTGGGATTTCTTATAGGTAAGTAGCAATACATTGTGGAAATTGTGCAGGGTATACCATATGGTCTAAGAAATAGCTATGTTAGTGTGACATATTTGTGGGTACTGGTAGCCCTTGAATAGTCAAGGAGAATACGGGGCTGCTGTGTGGTGTCATGAAGTACTAACTGACTTTAGAACCTTTACTTGACCAACTTGGCCATTAGGAAGTAGTGAGATAGCCGGCTTTGGTGCAGTCCGAAGTTGGTTGATACTCGATACTACACTCATTGAGATCGGACTTCTCGAGATATTTCGGTCGTCGTGAAAGACGCTTGCACTGAAACCATGCCCGACAAGAAAGATCAGTGATTTTGAGATCCCTTAGAACCCGGTTACTATTTTTAGGACAGGTTTGAGCCAACTAAACTTCAAGAGGGTACTTACCAATAAGACTCCATGCAAGCCTAAACCTAAGGATTTTTTTGTCTTGTTTGTGTATGTTTATTTGTACATAACATCATAAACATCATAACACCATACTCATACTCACTAACCATTTCAAGGATTATTGAGACTTATCTTTGTTCTGTTTTGTAGGACATGGCTTCTATCCGCAGGAAAACCATTCAAGTCAACCTCGTAATAATTCCATCTCAACTCAAAGATTTGGCATCAAGGGTACCTGAGAACTCTTCATTCACCGAAGGACATGGTCGCCTCCTAAACTTAGTTACCTCAAGCACTGATGGGAATATGATGAAGGTGCTTTTCCAGCTCTTTGATCCTCTACACCATTGCTTCACTTTTCCTGATTATCAGCTTGTAACTACTTTGGAATAATTCTCCCAACTCTTAAGGATTCACATTCTAAATTAACTACCCTTCAACGGTACGGAAAGAGATCCAAAATCTGAAGGGATTGCTTAAGCACTACACTGGCAACAATCTGATGTCACAGCTAATTGGGAAACAAGGAGTGGTGTCAAAGGGTTCTTAGCCAAGTTATTGTTTGAGAAAACTCAAGATTGTTGGAACTCTTTGGACTTACAAGATTTTGAAGAAATCTTGGCCCTTCTCATCTATGGGATGGTTTTGTTTCCAAACTCTGACCAACTTATAGATGTAAATGCTGTCAAAATCTTCATGTCTCGCAATCTGGTGCCTACTCTGTTAGGAGATATCTTACATTTTTTTCACATTCTCACTATGAGGAAGATAGGGGCCCTCGTGTGTTGCACTCCTCTTTTGGCTAGATGGTTTATTTCGCATCTTCCCCGGTCGGTATTGAAGAACGAGCAAGGATTGAGGTGGTCCCATAGGTTGATGACACTCAGATATTCAAATATTCATTGGTGTTCTCGATCCTTGTAGAATGTTAATATCATCGACTGTTATGGGGACTTCCCTAATATCCCTTTGCATTGAATTAGGGTAGGTATCACTTACAACCCTTGATTAGATTTACGACAGTTTGGTTATGCCCGAAAGGATGGTTCGCATGAGATGTTCATCCAAGGAGTGGTATTTGACTACGAGAGCGATGATCAAAGCTACCGTCAGAGGTTTATACGAGCTTGGAATATGGTAAGAAAAGTGGATAGTAAGTCACTAGGACACAAGAATTCCATTCCCCTTGAGCCTTACCTTAGGTGGGTACGAGCTCGTGCGCAGAAACTCGTGATGCCTTATCCCTCCATCTTACCAGTTATCATGGAACATGTGGTTGAAGGAGATGTCTCGTACACTGTCCTCCATCCCACAAGCCTACTTCTCTTGAAGACTTGCAAAAGGGTTGGATTCAGCTGAAGGAAGAACGAGATACCTTCGAAGCTTAATTTTGTGCTAGTGAGAAGAGAGTCTTGGAGCTTACAAAGCAGCTGCATGAAGAGAAAAACGTGAACGCCTACATTGCGCCAAAGAGGATGCGTTCGGTCTTTTATCTTAGAGATTTATTTTGTAATCCCAAGAGGCATGCTGTATTCATTTTGAACAAATTAATTAAATTTGACGTTTGTTCATGCTTTGTCTATACAAATTTAAATTTCATAAATCCTTGAAATCATTTTCATACACATCTTCCATGCATCATAACATAATAGGTTTTCACACAACAAGTTTCCTTATCTTTCTGCTATTTATTTCAGCAAGATGGATCTAGAGAAAACTGTGAAGGACCTTCAGGCACAAAACTCTCAGTTCCAGGAGACTCTACTGTCCCTAGCCAAGGGGCAACAAGATATGATGGCATTATTGGAAGTCAAGAAGAAACCCAAGAAGAAAGCCCTGGTCAACATGGGTAGAAGGTTCAAAGAGTTGGTCCGTCAGATCTGGGTAGTGGAAGACTCATCTGAGGAAGACGAGAATCAGATTGGAGAGGTTAGGAGTATCCAGGCTGGGTGTATTAATGATCAAGCATCTGATGATGATGATTATTTTGACGAGCAGTATCCTCCCGCCGATGTCAAGTACAAACAACTAGAAGACAGGTTGAAGGTCGTTGAGATCCAAGTTGTCCCCGGTTTAGATTTTAATGATTTGGGTTTGATCTCTGGGGTTGTTATTCCCCGCAAATTCAAGATATCGGTCTTTTCAAAGTAAGATGGAGTTTCTTGTCCAAAACTTCACCTGAAATCTTATGTGTGCAAGATACAGCCGCACACCGCTGATAAGAAACTTTGGGTTCACTTTTTCCAATAAAGCTTGACCGGAATGCAACTTGAGTGGTTTTACCAGTTGGATGGTTCTCGTATCAATACATAGGAGGACTTAGCCACCGCTTTCTACCATCAATACCAGTATAATGCTGACTTGGCACCGACAAGAGTTCAGTTGCAAGATATGACAATGGGGAAGAATGATGGATTTAAAGAATATGCACAAAAGTGGAGAGACCTTTCCAGTAGGTTTCAACCACCTTTGACTGATATGGAGAACATTGACATGTTTATGGGAACTTTATATGGTCCATTATTTAACTTGTTGGTTGGGTGTTCTTCTTCCGGATTCACCGAGCTGATCTTAACCGGTGAAAGAGTTGAAAGCGGCATCAAAAGCGGGAAGATTTCCATGGTATCTGCCTCCACTTACAATCCTGTAAATCAACCTTTTTCTGAAAAGAAATAAACCAATGTTGTATATGGGGCAAGGGCCCGTACCAAGTAGAATGATCATCCATCTATTAATGTCGTCTGAATATCCAATCCAACTTCTGCTCAAAGACCATCTACTAATCACTAACAGTTTGAAACTCCGAGAAGACAGCTCACGGGGTTAGGCATGTCATTATCCCAAGCCTTACAACACTTATTAAAGGCTAATTTGGTGACATTGCGCAATCCTCCGACCAACCAGATACCTATTCACCAAAGTATAATCCGAACGCCAAATGTGCTTATAACTCAAGTAGCCCCGGGCATGAGACTGACCAATGTTGGGCACTGAAAAATAAAATCCAAGACTTAATCGATAACAAGACCATTGAATTTGATCCTCCTCCAACTCCGAATGTAATCATCGCACCTATGCCAAACCATGGCAAGGGTGTAAATGTTGCTGAAGATACATTTTTTGTTACCTCTGTCAAAGACTTGACTACTCCACTGTGAAGAAGTGAAAAACACAAGAAGGGGGGGTTGAATTGTAAAACTGAAAATCAATGCAATGAACAAGATATTTTTATCCTGGTTCGTTTGATCTCAAACTACTCCAGTCCACCCGTCGAGGTGATTTCGCCTCTCTCCAACGAGGTCTTAATCCACTATATTCAACTGAATATTACAAACTGCTTTAACAACTGCTAAAGCCTTCTTGATGCAAACCACAACCCGGTTTGTCAAGGAAACACTTTCTTACAAAGAAGATAAATCTATGTGTGAATGTTTTCTACAAAACTGTATCACAACTGTGATGTATACACAACTTAAGCTTATGAAACTAGATTGCTAAACAATTGAATAAGGAGATATGTAGTGTTTAGCAAAGGAAGATTATGATTAGCTTTTAGGCGTGTAAGATGTTGGAGAGCATTAGCCAATTCAATCTTCATAGTCTTGTTTATATAGCACTGAGATTCTTGAACGTTGGAGCAATATTCTTGATTCAATGCTAATAACAAACTTTCCTTATCGAGCAGATCTTGTCTAGAATGAGGCCGTTGGTAATAATTTGCTTTCAATGCACAGTACCGTTGCTTACTTAATGCATGTTCTGGCTTGGCTCATTCTGACTCTTCTTAACTGCTGATGAACTGTTGTTTTCTTTATCAGAGTGTTGAGCGCAGTTCTGTTCATCAAACTTCAGCATACACGTGAGTTAATCTTCTGATTCTGGTATTCTGATATAGCAACTTCTGATTCTGATGTCAAGAACCAATATTCTGATGTTGATTAAGTGTGCTCTTGCTTATACCTATCAGAGTTTCTGCAGGGTAGAACGTAATATTTTTAGGTAGCAAATAGTTCATACATAAATCATATAAATAATATATCTTTTCATTTTGTTATCATCAAAACTTAAACATAGGGTAGTAGATTCAAACTTTGTTCTAACAATCTCCCCCTTTTTGATGATGACAAAAACCAGATATTTTTAATTGAAATTAACATGAAAAAGTATCAGAGGTAACCAAATGATAAGATGTATCAGAGTAAGAAGTTATCAAAGATAAGGGATCAGAGTTGAGAGATACTCCCCCTGAGTTTATTACTTCCCTTTTTGATTCCAAGAGTTCTTCAGGATCAGATCTTTTTGCCTTTCTTTGAACATCAGAGTATCAGAGTCTTTGACTATCAGAAGCTTTAGATCAGCATATCAGAGCAGAGCTTCAGATCAGCGTATCAGAGCTTTTCTTGTCAGAGATTTGCTTTGGGTCAGAGTATCAGAGCGGGTCAGAGTATCAGAGCTTTAGTCTTCAGAGTATCATGGAGCTTTCTTGTACCTGTAGACTTAAGCAAAACAGAAAAACATATTCAAGTATATCAAAGTTAGAATGTTCGAGAATTTCTGTCTTAGTAATCTGTTATTATTTAAAATATCATTCTTGTTCTCCCCTTTTTTGTCAGCAATCAAAAAGTGTAAGTGATGTGCTAAAACATTTAAGATCAAAAAAACTTGTCATATTAAAAGGTTCAGAATCAAACAAAACATATTAAAACAGTACAACAGATAATCAAAGAAAACATGAAAATGACATGAATGAAAAACTAAGGTTGGGGAGGAAAGCGTGTGAACAGGTTCTCCAGCATGGCTTTGATCTGATCAGCAGTCTCATTCTGCTTGTGTACCATGCTGACAACTGTGTCTATCTTGCTATCCTGCACATCCATCCTTTCTTTCATCTTCTGGTTGTTTTCATCCATCCTTTGCTGCAGACGCATGTCATTCAGCTTCAGTTCTTCCAGAGTCTGCCTGTCCAAGGCAGCTTGAGAAACATCAGAAGCAGGGAGCTTCTGAGAGCTTTCTGCAACATCTTCTGCTTGACTTGCTTCAGCTTGAATGGTCTTGTCTTCTTCTGGTTGCACCTTTGAAGCTAGTTGTTTCTCAGACCATGGCTGACTATCCAGAGGGAGCACGTCTTCCTGTGGCAACTGACTTTCAACTTCCTTCAGCAGCTTGCTGAAGTTCTGTTGTGCCTGCTCATAGTTGATATCCTGCAACTTGAGGGCTTCAGAACGTACCCAAATTCTGAATTGTGACCAGAGCTGGTCAGAGGCAGCTGGGTCAATTATTCCAGGACAGACTTGCTTCAGAGAAGCAATCCACTGCTGCAAACCTGTTTCAAAATTCATAATACCAGAGCCAACATCTAGTTGTTTTGGTTTTGGGATGGCTATTTTATTTTTCAGATCAGCAAGACGGTCAAGGATTGTTAAGTCTATGAAGGTCCTGCTGGGGTTTTCGGTGGTTTGCTTGGGAGCTGTTTGTTTTGGAGATGGAGTGGGAGAATCAGAAATTATGATTGGACTGTTTGGTGTTTTGGGAGTATTTGGTGGTGTAGATTCTGATGAGGATGGCAGCTGGGCCATTGTGACTGTTGTTCCACATGGTAGCTGGATTGCCAGAGGTGATGGTTGAGGTGAATGAGGTTCAGAAGGTGGAGGAGAAGGAGTTTCAGAGTGATGAAACTCGGGTTGAGGTGATGGTGGATGAATTTCTGGTTGAGGAGAGGGAGACAGAATTGCTGGTTGTGGAGAAGTTGTTGGAATTTCTGGTTGTTCAGGGATAAGAGGTTCTTCTGGAATGGATGAGAGAGGTTGTTGTTGTTGTGGTTCTTCAGCAGATTGTTGTTGTTCTGGTTGTGGAGAAGGGACAAGTTGTGGTTCAGAGTTTGGATTAATGAAGGAGTGATCAGAAGTGTGTTGATCAATGTCAGACAGCACTTTGTCAATTGCTGATGTTGTTGAGATTGTTGGTTTGGGATGTTTGGTTCTGGGTCTTCTGAGTTGTAATGCCTCAGAAGGGTCATCTTCTGGTTCAGTTTCATCTATTGTTGGGATGGGGATTGAGATTCTATGAGAGGTTGGAGGTGGAATTGATGCTGGAATAGTAGAAGAATTTAAAACAGAAGCAGCAGATAAATTACCTCTTTTCTTGGGTGTCTGCTGGGATGATCCTTCTGATGGTGCCTTCCTTTTCTTCGTCTTCTTCAGAGTCACTTCTGGTTGAGGTTGGTGCAGATCTTTGATCTTCAGATTGGGATCTGTACCATGAGCTTTGCACGCGTCCAGATATCTGAGAACTACCACTGGCTTGGATTCTATCTCAGAAAATAAAGGAAAGTCACTCAGTGGGACTCTTCTGCTGGTGATATCAGCAATAGGAGTAGCGCTGGGTTCCTTTTTGATATTCTCTATCAACTTCATTTTCTTCAAGTTCTTCGCGTTCAGAGGCTTCCCAACCGTTGGTTCAATTGTGCTTAACTCTTGAGCTTCTATCAGATGCTCTATCAGCCTATTCTCAGTCAGAATATTTGATATCAACCTTCCAAAGGGTATCCAATCCCTCTTTGTTCTTTCTTCTTCCCTGGTTTCCTTCACGCTTGTTCTGAGGTGATTGAACAGAAGATGAGCCAAGTTAATTTTTACCTTCTGATTGATAAAGTAGATCAGAAACTGCTGATCCACATTTATGTAATCAGGGGAACTAGTTGGCTTCCTATGGTTGAAGCACCCCAGAATTATCTTCGCCCAAACTCTGTGATGACCCTTCAAATCTTTGATCTTGCTGCTGGGCACCCCATGGGTGAAAATCTTTTCTGCTATGACGCCCACGTCAGCACATCTCTCAGTCATATCAATACAGCGGACGCCACCGCCACTGTAACCAATTAACTTTGCTATGTGATCCTCAGTGATCACAATCTTCTTCCCCATAATGTAGGAGGTGACTTGATGCGTTGAAGCCGTCGCATGAATCCAGAACTCCTTCACTAACATAGGGAATGTTGGTCCAACCAACCTGTCAAAATACCTTTCCCATTTCTGTGCCCTAACTTCTTCTGTTAAATCAAAACCGTTTTCCTTCAGACTTCCAAAATCAATGATCAATTCAGATAACACTTCAAGATTCTTCACAGGAGTGAGGAGTGTTCTGAATGGCACTTGATACTATTCAGATGATGCTTTCTTCTGAGAACCTGCAGAAGCACTGCTGGAGGTTGCCATGTTCACACTTAAAGATTTTGAGAAGAAAAGCTGAGAAAATGGGTTTGAGAGAGATGAACACAGAAAAATGCAGAGAATGCTTGAGAAATAGTGAGAAACTGTAAAAGATTGAAATGAGAGGTTAACGTGTTTAAATAGGGTTCATAATATTTTGAAAGAGTAAACGTTTTTAAGAAAGAGAAATAAAATCATGATTACGTTTTAAACACATGATTACTTTCATTTAATGCTTGCTGATTTTGGGGGATTTGAGAAAGATACTTAAAAACGGTTACCAGACATGTGTCTCAATGCACCCAATCAACGTTTTGCCTTCTCAGAAGCGTGCACGCGTTCTGCTTCAGAGATTTGCTGATGATTGGATGACACTTGTTTGATGTAGTGATCAGCATGTCTGTCTTTGAGCTTAGACTCTCAGATCTTTAAACTTGCATCTGATACAATCTGCATGTTCTATCTTTCTGAAAGGAGATTGATCGGAAGTTCACAGTAAAAAAAATACATTCTGAAGATAAATATATGGAATTAAAACATTTTCACTCTGGGCAGATTTTCATGCTGAGATGTTTCAGAATGAAATTGAACCTATCTTCAGAAAGGGGTTTAGTGAAGATATCAGCCCATTGATGGTCTGTATCTATAAATTTTAAATTCAAAATTCCTTTCTGAATGTAGTCCCTAATGAAATGATGTTTTATTTCTATATGCTTAGCTCTAGAATGTAAAATGGGATTCTTACTTAAGCAAATAGCTGAAGTATTATCAGAGTATAGGAATGTTACTCTCAAAAATCTGGAAGTCTTCAAGCTGACTTTTCATCCAGAGCATTTGTGTGCTACATCCTGCTGTTGCTATATACTCAGCTTCTGCTGTTGATAGTGCAATTATTGATTGCCTTTTGCTGGACCAAGAGATCAGATTTTCTCCCAGAAACTGGCAGCTTCCAGAAGTACTTTTACGCTCCACTCTGTCTCCAGCAAAGTCAGCATCGCAGTAGCCTACTAAACTGTAATCACTAGATTTTCTATAAAACAAACCCAGATTAGTAGTACCTTTCAGAAACTTGAAAATTCGCTTAACAGCTGTTAAGTGAGATTCTCTAGGATCTGATTGGAATCTAGCACAAATACAAACGCTGAATAATATATCAGGTCTTGAAGTAGTCAGATAGAGGAGAGAACCAATCATACCTCTGTAGACTTTCTGTTCTACATTTTTGCTTACCTCTTCTCTTTCCAGAATGCACGTGGGATGCATTGGAATCTTTGATGGCTTACATTCTGAGAGGTCAAATTTCTTCAGAAGATCTCTGATGTATTTGCTCTGATGAATGTAAGTTCCCTCTGGAGTTTGATTGATCTGAATTCCTAGAAAGAATTTCAGTTCCCCCATGAGGCTCATCTCAAATTCTGCCTGCATACACTTAGCAAATTTTCTTCCAAGAGAAGGATTAGTAGAACCAAAAATAATATCATCAACATAAATTTGACACACTAAGATGTCATTCTTAACTGATTTACAGAATAAGGTAGTGTCCACCTTCCCTCTGGTGAATTCATTTTCTAACAGAAAGTTACTTAGCCTTTCATATCAAGCTCTGGGAGCTTGTTTCAGACCATATAGTGACTTCTTTAGTTTGAAAACATGTTCTGGATGTTTTGTATTTTCAAAACCAGGGGGTTGGTGCACATAAACCTCTTCTTCTATATAACCGTTTAAGAATGCACTCTTGACATCCATCTGATACAGAGTGATGCCTCTATTAACAGCAAATGAAATTAAAAGTCTGATAGATTCTAACCTGGCGACTGGAGCAAAGGTTTCTGTATAGTCTATCCCCTCTTGCTGACTATAACCTTGTGCAACCAGTCGTGCCTTGTTTCTGATGACTTCACCTTGTTCATTTAGCTTGTTTCTGAACACCCATCTTGTTCCAATGACATTGAATCCTTTTGGTCTGGGAACAAGATCCCATACGTCATTTCTGGTGAATTGATTCAGCTCTTCTTACATTGCCAGAATCCAGTCATTATGCAGAAGTGCTTCATCAATAGAAGAAGGTTCAATCAGAGACACAAGTCCCATGAGAGTTTCTTCATAGTTTCTGAAGCTTGCTCTTGTTCTAATTGGATCTTCCTTTCTTCCTAAGATAGTCTCTTCTGGGTGATCCAAGCTGCTTCTAGGTAATCTCTTCTGAGGTTGATCAGCAGCTGTTGTAGGATTGCTAGCAGTGCTCCTTTCAGACGTTGAAGGAGTGTCTGTGTTGAGAGCTTCTGATGACTTGTCTTCAGAACCTGTAAATTCAATTTCCATACCTGCAAAAACTTCATTTTGCTTTGACTTTTCAGAGTCAAGCTTATCATCAAAACGAACACTGATTGATTCTTCCACAATCTGTGTTTCTGTATTGTATACTCTGTACCCTCTTGAGCGTTCAGAGTGTCCTAACATAATACACTTCTGTGCTTTAGAGTCAAACTTGTTCAAATAATTATTTGTATTTAACATAAAGCAAGTACATCCAAATGGATGAAAATATGAAATGTTGGGCTTTTTGTTCTTCCACAATTCATATGGAGTCTTTTCCAGAATAGGTCTTATTGAGATTCTATTCTGAATGTAGCACGCTGTGTTTATTGCCTCTGCCCAGAAGATCTTAGCAACGTTTGTCTCATTGATCATGGTTCTGGCCATTTCTTGCAATGTTTTGTTCTTTCGTTCTACAACTCCATTTTGTTGGGGAGTTCTAGGACAAGAGAAATCATGCAGAATGCCTCTGTCATTAAAGAATGACTCAAAATCTTTGTTTTCAAATTCTCCACCATGATCACTTCTGACTTTAACGATTCTAAGATCCTTTTCATTCTGAACTTGGTTACAGAAGGTAACAAACACAGAGTGTGACTCGTCCTTGTGTCTTAAGAACTTTACCCATGTCCATCTGCTATAGTCATCTACGATTACTAACCCATACTTCTTGCCACTGACTGAAGCAGTTTTAACTGGTCCAAATAAGTCAATGTGCAGAAGTTCTAATGGCTTAGAGGTAGAAACAACATTTTTAGATTTAAAAGAAGGTTTTGCAAACTTGCCTTTCTGACATGCTTCACACAGAGCATCTGAATTGAACTTCAAATTAGGAAGTCCTCTGACCAGATTGAGTTTGTTAATCTGAGATATTCTTCTCATACTAACATGCCCCAATCTTCTGTGCCAGATCCACTGCTCGTTGTTAACAGACAGAAGGCACTTTACATTCTGACTTTTTAGTTCAGAAAGTTTGATTTTGTAAATGTTGTTTTTCCTCTTACCATTAAACAGGATAGTCCCATCTTTCTGACTAACAGCTTTACATGATTTTTGATTAAAGATTATATCATAACCGTTATCACTTAATTGACTTATGGATAACAGATTATGCATTAATCCATCTACTAGCAGAACATTATTAATAGAGGAAAGATTTCCATTACCTACAGTTCCAGAGCCAATTATCTTTCCCTTCTGATTGCCTCCAAAGCCAACGTGGCCTCCAGGCTTAAGTTCCAGGCTTTGGAACATATGCCTTCTTCCCGTCATGTGTCGCGAGCAGCCAGTGTCCAGGTACCATGACTGGTGTTTCTGACTTGCTGCTAAAGATATCTGCAACATGTATTATTTTATCCTTAGGTACCCAGATTTTCTTGGGTCCTGATTTGTTAGTTTTACCAAAACTCTGGTTGAACTTTGGTTTCACAGAGTACTTACTGCTAGTGTATTTAATATCATGTGTGTGACCATACACAAAATGTGAATTCAGAGGAGTGTGTTTAATGGTTAAGTCCATGACATTCTTTGGTGTAGGAACCTTACCTTGGTATCCTATTCCTTTCCTGCCATTTCTGCTAACTCCATAGATCATTGAAGCCATTTTGCTTTTATCTATGCTTTTAGCAAGGAACTTCTGGAAACTGTGATCATACTCCTTGATGATCTCATCAGCGTTGCTGGGAGTTTCAGAAATTGGTTCCTTCTGAGAGTTTTGTAAAGTGTTTTCTAATTTTGAAATCTTATTTCTCAGCTCAGAATTCTCCAATTTGAGACTCTCAGTCTTATTAGAGTCAGATTCAAGATTCCTTTTCAGGTCTCTGAATTTAACTCTAATTTGCCGATACCTTTCCAGGATTTCATTAAGGCTTTCAGCAAGTTCAGCCTTGGTAAAATTAACAGCAAAGTTAGGAAATACCTCTTCAGTGTCTGATTCAGAGTCTGATTCAAAAGCTTCACTATCTTCTGAAATGTTAGCCATGAGAGCTATGTTTGCCCTCTCATCATCTGATTCTGAGTCAGCTTCAGACGAGTCAGAGTCATCCCATGTAGCCATGAGACTTTTCTTCTTTTCTCTTCCAAACTTCTTTTTGGGCTTTTCCCTCTGAAGCTTTGGGCAGTCACTCTTGTAGTGTCCTTGCTCATTGCACTCATAGCAGATGATGTCCTTGGTGTTTGGCTTTTTGCTACTTGAGGAGCCTTCAGATCTTCTGTATCCAGAGGAAGAATCTGTCCTTCTGTATCTGGAAGAGGACTCGTTCTGATCAGATCTTCTGGGATTCCTGAACTTCCTTTGCCTCTGCTTCCACAGTTGATTTACTCTTCTGGAGAGGAGGGAGAGTTCGTCTTCTTCTGATGAGGATCCATCAGATGTTTCTTCAACTGCCTGCAAAACTTTAGACTCAGATTTTTTGTTTGATTTCAATGCTAAAGGCTTACCTTGCTTCTGAGGCTCGTCAGCTTCTAGCTCTATCTCATGACTTCTGAGGGAGCTGATAAGTTCCTCCAGAGTGATTTTGTTGAGATCTTTTGCTAGCTTCAGAGCTGTAACCATTGGTATCCACTGCTTGGGTAAACTTCTGATGATTTTCTTGACATGGTCATCAGTAGAGTATCCTTTGTCCAGAACCTTGAGACCAGCTACTAGAATCTGGAATCTTGAGAACATTGTTTCAATGGATTCAGATTCTTCCATTTTGAACGCCTCGTACTTTTGAATGAGCGCCAGAGCTTTAGTTTCTTTGACTTGAACGTTGCCCTCATGCGTCATTCTGAGTGAGTCAAAAATGTTCTTTGCTGTGTCTCTGTTGGAGATCTTTTCATATTCAGTATAGGAGATGGCGCTGAGGAGGATGGTTCTGGCCTTGTGGTGATTCTTGAAGTCACGCTTTTGTTGGTCAGACATTGTTTTTCTATCAATCTTCTGACCGCTTGCATTCACAGGGTGCGTGTATCCATCTGTCACCATATCCCACAGATCAGCATCATGTGCCAGAAAGAAGCTTTCAATTCTGTCTTTCCAGTAATCAAAGTTTTCTCCATTAAAGACTGGAGGTTTGCCGCTGAATCTGTCTCTGTCCTCATGGTTGTCATTGCTGGTGTGAGAATAGTTTCCTGCCATTGTGTTTTTCTGACACTGGATCTTGTACTGACACAGTTAAGTGTTTTAGCTCAGAACCAGGCGCTCTGATGCCAATTGAAGAAGTGAAAAACACAAGAAGGAGGGGTTGAATTGTAAAACTGAAAATCAATGCAATGAACAAGATATTTTTATCCTGGTTCGTTTGATCTCAAACTACTCCAGTCCACCCGTCAAGGTGATTTCGCCTCTCTCCAACGAGGTATTAATCCACTATATTCAACTGAATATTACAAACTGCTTTAACAACTGCTAAAGCCTTCTTGATGCAAACCACAACCCGGTTTGTCAAGGAAACACTTTCTTACAAAGAAGATAAATCTATGTGTGAATGTTTTCTACAAAACTGTATCACAACTGTGATGTATACATAACTTAAGCTTATGAAACTAGATTGCTAAACAATTGAATAAGGAGATATGTAGTGTTTAGCAAAGGAAGATTATGATTAGCTTTTAGGCGTGTAAGATGTTGGAGAGCATTAGCCAATTCAATCTTCATAGTCTTGTTTATATAGCATTGAGATTCTTGAACGTTGGAGCAATATTCTTGATTCAATGCTAATAACAAACTTTCCTTATCGAGCAGATCTTGTCTGGAATGAGGCCGTTGGTAATAATTTGCTTTCAATGCACAGTACCATTGCTTACTTAATGCATGTTCTGGATTGGCTCATTCTGACTCTTCTTAACTGCTGATGAACTGTTGTTTTCTTTATCAGAGTGTTGAGCGCAGTTCTGTTCATCAAACTTCAGCATACACGTGAGTTAATCTTCTGATTCTGGTATTCTGATATTGAAACTTTTGATGCTGATGTCAAGAACCAATATTCTGATGCTGATTAAGTGTGCTCTTGCTTATACCTATCAGAGTTTCTGCAGGGCAGAACGTAATATTTTTAGGTAGCAAATAGTTCATACATAAATCATATAAATAATATATCTTTTCATTTTGTTATCATCAAAACTTAAACATAGGGTAGTAGATTCAAACTTTGTTCTAACACACTGAACATCATCAAAAAGAATTTGTTGAAAGTCGGGATCTTCCCAGGCTGTGTGAAGGGTTTTGTTTGCTATGCCAAATAACTCAACGGATGTGAAGGGCTGAAGGAAGGCATTCAACGCCTAATGGATAGCCACGAGATCCTATTTGAGAAGACTTCGCTTGCCAAAAGTTTGAATAATAAATGTGAAGATCTCTCCATTATAACCATCTCAAACAAGCATCTTAGGATCTCCTCCAAAGGTTCTATCAGGATTTAAAATGAATCAACTGTTACTCCCCTAATAATTACCAATCTCGGACCAATTCCCTACTCTTCCAATAAAGTCGTGTCATGGAACTATGGTGCTGAGGTGTTTTACCATGGGATAAAATAAGACGCTTGGATTGAAGAAGAGAAAGTTGATGACGTCGGTAACATAACTGGCTCAAGCAAAGTAACTAGAACTGGGAGAATCTTTTCACCCAACATCTCACCACCAGTTGTTACAAAGGCACCCATCTGTATCACTACGGTAAGGCCAAGTACTGATACAAGAGAGAAAGAGAAGGTTGTTGATCTTGTCGAGATGGAGATACTCGTAAAGGACATTACCGATGGAGAACCTTCTGCTTGTGAGATTGATGAGATCTTGAAAATCATAAAAAGGAGAGATTTCAAGATTGTGGAGCAGTTGGGCTAAACCCCTTCCAAGATTTCTATGTTGTCTTTGCTACTCTGTTCTGATGTCCATGCTCAGGCACAAATCAAATTTTTGAAGAAGGCTCATGTCCCTCATGAGACCACAACGGACCAATTCGAGAATTGTGTGGCAAGTCTGACGGCCGATAATGGTTTGGGGTTCTCAGATGCAGATCTGACACCGCTTGGTAAAAACCATAATAAAGCTCTACATGTTTCTGTCGAATGCAAGGGGACTACCTTAGTGTATGTTCTGGTCGACACTGGCTCTTCTTTAAATGTGCTACCCAAGGGGGAGTTATACCGTTTAAAATGTGAAGGTTTAGTCTTGAAACCAAGTGATATCATTGTGAGGGCTATCGACGGGTCGAAAAGGACAGTTCACAGAGAGGTAGATCTCCTGATCAAGATGGGCTCATAAATTTTCAACTCTACCTTTTATATTATGGATATTCGTCCTGCCTATTCATTTTTGTTGGGTCTCCCTTGGATCCATGGAGCTAGGGCAGTAACCTCAACTCTTCATCAAAAGCTTAAGTATCCGGTCAAAGGAAGAATTGTCACTGTTTGTGGTGAGGAAGAGTTCATGGTAAGCCACCTTAACTCTTTCAAATACGTGGAGATGGATGGAGAATTCATTGAGACCCTGTGTCAAGCCTTTGAGGTTGTGCCGCCAATGATTGCTGCTACCAAATGTTCCTCTGATGTGTCCAAAGCTGTTAAGGTCGTGCCGAAGATGGTTTCGTTCAAAGATGCTCATGCTACAGTTGAAGAAAGAAGTTGTGATACTTAGGGGCAACTCCTCAAGATCCCTTTCAAAGCGGAAAAATTGGGTTTAGGCTTCACCGTCAAGGTTCAGAAGTAAGTGAGGCACGCTCGTGCAGGGAAGCCCCCTCTCCGTATTGGAAGCCATGAAGTCAACGTTGTAGGTGATTCTGATGATGAGTGTGCATTTGAAGATTAGGTGTATCCTACTACAACGGAACTCAACAATTGGCAAGAAAAGGACTTCGTCCCCATCTCCCTCATTGAGGAGTAATCATTTGTTTATTGCTTTCTTTAAATTCAAGAACATTTTGTCTGTAATATTTAAACAATGACTTTTAAGCCATATGCCTGGCCCGAGGCACTATGGTCCATTTGTCAAGGGTTTTATTTATGTTCATCTTATCATATGATCATTCAATACAAATCATTGGACTCTTTTGCATTCAAATATTTGTGCTCATTGTCTTTCTTTGTCTTCAAATACATTTTTCAAAATAGCCATGTATCTTACATGCATACACACACTCTTGCAGGTCCTCATCCACTCTGGATCTCATTGCCAATGACTCTACTATTGCCGACTTTGACTTTGAATGTCCAATTAACCAAGCCAAAGACGAATACGAGGAAGATTCTGAAATGCCGGGAGAACTAGCCAAACTTCTATTATAAGAGAAAAAAATTATTCAGCCGCACGAAGAGTTAGTTGAAGTCATCAATCTGGGTACCGAGACAGACAAGAAAGAATTCAAGATCGGTGCTAACTTAGAAGACAATGTCAAGAGCAGGTTGGTTCAAATGTTGCATGACTATGTGGAAGTGTTTGCTTGGTCGTATGAAGATATTCCAGGGTTGGATGCTGACATTGTAGTTCATCGTATGCCGATAAAAGAAGATTGTACTCCTGTCAAACAAAAGGTTCATCGCATGAGGCCTGACATGTCAGAAAAGATAAAAGCTGAAGTGGTGAAACAATTTGATGCAGGATTCTTAGCTGTGACATCGTATCCCCAATTGGTTGCAAATATGGTGCCAATGCCAAAGAAAGACGGAAAAGTTCACATGTGTGTAGACTATAGGGATCTGAATAGGGCAAGCCCGAAGGATGACTTCCCTCTACCACGCATTGATGTCTTGGTCGATAACACTACTAAACATAAAGTTTTCTCTTTCATGGATGGCTTCTCTGGCTATAATCAAATTAGGATTGCTCTCGAAGACATAGAAAAGACAACTTTCATTACGCAATGGGGCACCTTTTGCTACAAGGTCGTTTCGTCCGGGTTGAAGAATGCGGGGGCAACATATCAAAGGGCTATCGTAGCTTTGTTTCATGATATGATCCATCATGAAATAGAGGTATATGTGGATGATATGATTGCCATATCACAAACTGAAGAGGAACATCTTGTGATACGGTGGGAGAACTGACTTGAGTTTTGCGTTTGTACTCGCACTTGTTCGGTTTAGCAAGAGTCGCCACCGACTTTTTATTTTATCCTAAAGGAAAGGTTAAAAAGCACAGGAAAAACCTTTTGAGATATTTCGTGGGTTCGGGGGGTAGATTATGAAAAGGGAAGGTATTAGAACCCTTTTCATCCATGGTTATCCATGGGCTCTTAGTTACTTGGTTTTTAGATCACTTGCCTTGATTTTTGATTGCTTGAAATTGTGGTGTATGTGTGTGTTTTGAAAATGTTTTTGAAATAGACGCCTTCATTTCGGCAACCAATGTAATTGACTCGTGTTTGAGTGTTTTACAAAAGTGTGTATCTTTTCGAAAAAGATGTTTCAAATGTTTTTGAGAGTTTGTTTTTAAAGTGTTTGTGAGGTGTGGTTTTTGAAAAGGAGGCAAGTGTTTTTTGCAAGTTGATCTCAAGTAACTAAGAGTTTTGTCTACCCTTTTATACTCAAAGGTTTTCTCTATGTTTTCAACTTCTTTTAACAATTTTATTCCACCATTGAATTTGGTGGACAATCTTGCGTTTAGGAAGTTTAACGGGACGGGCGCGGGTCATCGTATGGACCATGAATGCAATGGTGCCAAGTGTCTTTGGCAATTTTGCTTGAAGGGACTTGATCATTTTGATAGGCGACTTTCGAAAGCGTCATCGAGGGACTTATGATCATTTGAATTTGTTTTGCCAAAGAAACTCGACGTGCAAGCATGACCTATTTTGGAAGGCAACATGTGGGATCACCCTAGGGGGTGCAAGTGTGATTGTGTATTGATTCCATGCATTTGTCTTTGTATTAGGTTATCTAGCGTTTGATTTTATGTACATACAAACCCTAGGTCTAACCATGGTATAATTCGAAAGCGGTAAATTGCGGGAATTTTAAAGTCTATGCTATTAAAAATAGTATCCGGGAGTGGGGGCATAAATGTACAAATGGGGATGAGACTTAAATAATTACAACCAAATCGAATTGCGATCAAATGTATATGTATCACGTATAGCAATGTATAATAAAAGCAATTGTGTATATGTGAAGCAAAGTAAATGTATGGTGTAAGTGTAATGAGAATTATTTACAAGTATGGAGAATATTTAACTTAAGGGAAGATTAAGTATTTTGTTTATAATATTATCTTTTGTTAATATATACAAAGTTTTAATCGAAGAAAATGGAAAATATTTCAAATTTAAGAAAATTATGTATTATTGTATTTATGTACCAATAAAGTTTAAATGAAAAGGAAAAAATATTTTAAGTTTTTATGTAAAAATTAATGTATTAATTATTTATGTTGGTATTATTTTTTTTATGTATGTACAAATCAATGTATTTAAATTTAATCCTTTTTTATGTATAAAAAGAAAAGAAAAATATTTCAAATTTTAAGAAAAAGGTTAATGTTTGTATTTTTTTTTCTAAAATATAACAATTAATAATATTTAAAAAAAGTGTTATTTTATTTACAAAATATATATAGTATTACCAAAAACATTTAGTTTTGAATAAAATAGAAAAAAGATGAATAAAAGAAAATGAATAAAAAAAAATAGCAAATGGGCCTGTAGGGTTTTGCTTTAGTCCATGTAAAGATTGATCAGAACATAAAAAAGGGGGGTATACGTGGGCTTTAGGACGGAAAGGGTAAGGCCCAAGGCAATGCTTCACAACGTTTTTAGGGTTCTTTGATTTTTGTTTCCGAAAGAGGATTAGGGTTTGGGTTCGTGAGTTACGGCGCCGTTGTCGTTCTTTCATCACTTCGTCTTCTTCGTTCGTTCCCATGCCGTGGATTCTGAGCCAAAATCCTTCGTCCTTGTACCAGGCGCTATCCTCTCTCCTTTCCCATGGTCATGTCTGGGCGATGTTTGCAAAGGTAATGAACTTACAGTTATGCTTTAGGGTTTCCAAATCGTGCATTTTTTTAATCTTTGATAAATTCCTAATCTCTGAACATGATTACTGTTATATGAGGTGTGAAGGAAAAAGGTGGAAAATTTATACCTTCGTTGTCTTTGGAAAATGGAGGAGAGAGTTGGAGGCGCCTAGGGTGGACAGGGCGAGGTTTGGTGATGATGTGCGCTTTGCTTGGAAACCCTGGTATTCTGTATATCTTTTGCCTTTTTGTTGCTTAATGATGCATGCTGAAAGCCTCTTTATCTTCTTTCTTCTTGCTGCCTTTTTGCCTCGCTTTGCTTGCTTGATGCTTGAGATGCCTGATGTTTCTGTTTGCTTCTTTATCTTCTTTCTTCTTGCTGCCTTTGGTGCCTTCTGTTGCTATGCTTGTCTTTGATGGTTTTTCGCCCAGTGATGAACCCTAGGTTCTGAGGGCTTGTGTGGTTTGCTTGAACGCGTAAATTTCTGTCAATTTGGAGCTCCTATTGTGAACTTCAGGCTTCAGGCTTGATGGTCGGTACAGGTCTAAGCTTGTTGGTTGATACAGGTTTAATGCTTGTTGGTTGGTACAGGTTTAATGCTTGTTGGTTGGTACAGGTTTAATGCTTGTTGGTTGGTGGATTTACTGGTTTAAGCTTGCAGGTTTTGATTGAGGCTAACCAATGTTTGAGTTTGGTTTTACTGTCTTTAGATCTATGCTGCAGTTTGTTTGAAACTTGCAAGGTCTTTAGGTTTTTGCTTCAGGCTTCGGGCTTATGCTGGTTTTTGGCTTTAGTTGGACAGCAGGTTGTAGGCTTAATGTTTTGCTTCAGCAGGTTTCTTGATGGTTAAGTTTGACAGGTTTATGGCCTTGGGAGTTTTATTTGGATTCTGCTTATGGTTTCATGGACTTGGTCACAGATTTGGGCAAGAAGTTTGTGAGTTTTGACATTTTTGTTTTGAGTCTGAACTTACAGGTTTGCTGGTTGTTGAGACTTGGACAATTTTTTTTGGTTATTATTCTTGAACTTGTTCAAGGCTTGTTGAATGCAGGGTCTTTATGGTTCAGGTTTTAAGGCTAGAGGCTTTTAGGCTTGGACAAATGGTGTTTGTAACTCGTTTCAGGCCTGCTCTGAGTTGTCTTCTTTTTTTTTATATCTTTTGATCTCTTCTGCTTTTGATATCTTCTGTTGCCCTCTCCTTTTCTGTTTTATTGCAGTTTTTGTGTTTATATCTTTTCTTTGCCTAAAGCCAAAACCTGTAAGCCCAATTTCTTTTCTCTCTTCCCTCTCTCTACAACTTAAAACATTAAAATAATGTTATATGTACTTTAATTCTGAAAAAGAAATGGCTGGGAAATGATGAAATTGGAATTAGTTTGCTTGCATAAGTAGCTTAGTCCTGCATATTTTCCTTCTTCAGCTCTCCTGCATCTTTGTTACAGTTTTGGCATCTTGGGTATTTTGATATCTTGAGATATCTTTTGGCAGCTTGTTGACTTTGGATTTAGTTTGCTTTTGGACTTAAACTTGTATATGTTGTCTTGCTTTGAACTGTGCAGTTTTTTGACAAACATTGAATTGTGCAATTTTAATACTTGTGCATTCATTTTTAATTTGCAAACATTTTCATCCCTCTTTGTGAACCGGGAGAAATCCCGTGATCTGCAGAGAGGGTTAACTGATCCCGGCCATTTGCTTTTAATGATGAACCTTTTTTTTATCTGTCCGTCTCTTTAAATATTTATCTACTTCTGACTTTTCTTCTTTTCTTTCGCAAATAAAAATTGAATGGAGAGGGAAAGCAACAGATGGAGGATGAAGAATTCAAGACTTACAAAAATATTAGGATAGTTTTAATTAAATTTAAATAAGTGTAATATTATTATTGTAAATACTTTGTAAACGAATACTTGTATTTAAATAACAATTGTAACAAATATTTAAAGATGAAATAAAAATTCCTTTTATCCAATTAATTCTTTTCTTCCTTTCAATTGTTTACTTTATTATTTATAATTCTTTAAATTAAAATAATTGAAAATAAATTCCAACTATTTAATCTCAGAACAATAAACAATTAAATAAACATTGTTTCATCATTGATCAATTAATAATCCTGGCGCTTCACAAATCCAAATTAATGTACAGTCAATCACAACAACTGCCCAAACATATTCTTCCTTTTACTGATTTTTACCAGACACTGCAAATTCAATCCAAATGCATCTTTTCGCTGATTAAGTCAAATACTGCGAATTCGATCCAAATGTTTCAGTCCACATCTCAGAATAACTTGAAAAGCACTGTGGGGATTTAATTCTTTCCGAGAATGCACGCACAAAAATCCTAATTCTGATCAAATACCAAAGAAACGTTCGCCTGACCACAGTCGAGCCAGAATCGACCAAAACCCTAAACAAACTATTTGAATTGTCCTAGAGCCATGAAAATCAATGAACACCCTAATTTTGTCTGACTGACGAGAAAAGTCTGTTTGACCGATTCTTGAGCCAGTTTGAAAAAAATCAGGAAACGCCTGAAGCTGTGATTTCTTGAGGAAAAATGCGAGGGCAAATTTTGGGGTACAACAGTTGCCCCTGTTCAATCTTCTTGGACCTGAAGAGTTAGAAGGGCAAGTTTTCCTTTCGCGACTCGAGGGTAAAAGAAGATTGGACACTAGAGTGCCCGGAAATTTGCACTCGCATGCTGGAGTATTAGCAATGTGATGGCGGGAATAGGCTTATAGATGCCATTTGGAGATAGGATGGATAGGAGGATGGGTTTATAGATGCCATCTGGAAGTGTGACAGAACCTTGTCGGGAATGGGCTTATAGATTCCATTTGGAAGTCTTGATCGCGTAAGAGATTCCTTAGCGAGAACTTGCGTACTTTGAGAGATGAAGATGTTTCCTGGCTTGTTACAGGTGTTGATCTTTAGTCCCTTTATACAGATATGCCCTGGATGGATACAGGAATCGAATCTGGAAAATGTTGTCGACAGATGTGCCCTGGCTGGATACAGGTATCGAATCTGGAATTATCGTCTTCAGATGTGCCCTGGCTGGATACAGGAATTGAATCTGGAAAATGTTGCTCACAGATGTGCCCTGGCTGGATACAGGTATCGAATCTGGAATTGTAAAAGGTTGGTGGAGATGGCTTTCCTGGCTGGATACAGGGGTAAACCTCTGACCTGAGAATGAAAGATACTTTCCTGGCTTGTTACAAGGGTTGACCTTCATACTCTTTATGCAGATATGCCCTGGATAGATACAGGTATCGAATCTACAATCAATCACTCACAGATGTGCCCTGGCTAGATACAGGAATCGAATCTGGATTCGTGATATTTGATAGTAATCATCTTTTGGATTGATCTTTTTCCTGAAAAGGCAAAATATCAATGGTACGCAATGTCATGATGTATGAGATGCATATTGTCATGATGCTCAAAATGAGTTAGTGTCGTATGCACTTTGTCATGTATGTAAATAGGATGTATGAAATATGAAACGTCCATGAATGTATTTTCATCTAGGAAAATAAATCCTTGATGACCGGCCGGGGAATCAAATCTTGGGCTGACATTGAAGAGAAGAGTTCTTCATTTCCGCTGGGGATTATGGTTGCAAGATAAACCGATAGGAGAAGATGACTCCGTTGGGGCATACACTTGTTGGGGAAATCACTCTGAGGGGAAGCTCTCCATGGGAAGAGATATTTCGCTGAGGCTTTGATGAGAGCTCCGCTGGGGATTCTGCTGATAAATTATGTCGGAGAATTTGATGAACTCCGCTGGGGATTGTTGAGGTAGCTTGGTCATGTTCTTCAGTTGAACCTACCTTGGTACCTTGGCGGACAAAGCAACTAGACCGCTTGGTCACTTCAAAATTGCCCCTTATTTCTGATGTCACCTGTCATTAATCCTTTGTTTCGTATGCGAATATTTATGAGTTAGAAATTTTAACGTCAAATGCATATATCAAAAATGAGCATTGGACGTTCTTTGCAAAACAAAACAAAAAAGGAAAAGTAATGGAAAATTTGTCTGAAAAATCGAACTTGTATTGATTTTGAAATTTGCCCGTAAATAGGCGTTTATGTACAGGAGGCTGACGTCCTAGTAAGAGAACGCCGCCGAACAACATAGAGTTTATACAATTTTGAAAAAGGAAACAAAACAGCTATGTGAAAAACTAATCCCGCTGGGTAACGACTCTGCTATCGCCTTTATGTCTTCAAGCGTCTCATCATTTTGCCGCTTAGTTGACGGTGAGGCTGATTGATCGATGCTGAAGTCTGAGCCCTGATAGTTGATGCCGAATTCTGGACGCAAGGTGATCTAATGAGACATAGTGTTACGCTTCATCCCTAACTTTTGCCTGGACTGCCCTTTCGGGTTTTCAGTCCACCGGGATACCCATTTTTGCCCAAGCCGCCTTTTCAGGTTTTCGACTTGTCGGGTGTACAGATTTTTTCATTTCATCCCTTATTTTTGCCCGAACCCTTTTGGTTCTGCGGGAAGCCCTGATTTTTGCCTAGGTGTGTCAACCTAGCGGGTCCTTAGTTCACGCGTAGTATCTTTTTACTATGTCCGCATTAGCGGGGTGAGGAAGGTCGTCACCATCCATGGTGGTTAGAATCATGGCTCCTCCTGAGAACACATGTTTAACCACAAATGGACCTTTGTACGTAGGGGTCCATTTGCCCCTGGGATCACTTTGAGGAAGAATGATGCGCTTGATTACCAGGTCCCCAACTTGATACTCTTGTGGTCGGACTTTCTTGTTAAATGCCCTGATCATCCGTTTCTGATACGTTTGACCATGACAGATGGCAGTGAGTCTCTTTTCGTCAATCAGGTTTAATTGATCAAGTCGAGTCTGGATCCATTCATCTTCGCTCAAGCCTGCATCCTTCATTATCCGGAGATAGGGTATCTGGACTTCAATCGGCAAGACTGCCTCCATGCCATAGACCAAGGAGAAGGGAGTTGCCCCGGTTGACGTTCTTGCTGAGGTACGGTACCCATGAAGAGCGAACAGTAACATCTCGTGCCAATCCTTATAGGTCACTGTCATCTTCTGCACAATCTTCTTAATATTCTTATTTGCTGCTTCTACAACCCCATTCATCTTCGGCCGGTAAGGTGAAGAGTTGTGGTGCTGTATTTTGAATTGCTCACAGAGCTCAGTGATCATTTTGTTGTTAAGATTGGTACCATTGTCCGTAATGATCCTTTCAGGTACACCGTATCGACAGATCAGGTTGTGTCGAATGAATCGTGCCACGACGCTCTTGGTTACAGTGTCGTAGGAAGCCGCTTCAACCCACTTTGTGAAGTAATCAATCGCTACCAAGATGAAGCGGTGCCCATTGGATGCCGTAGGTCGGATCTCGCCGATCATATCAATGCCCCACATTGCAAAAGGCCAAGGTGCTGTCAAGACGTTCAGAGGTACTGGAGGAATGTGCACCTTATCCACATAGATCTGGCATTTATGACAAGTTCGCGAATGCTGATAACAGTCGGCTTCCATTGTGGACCAGAAATACCCCGCCCGAAGGATTTTCTTCGCCATGGTATGTCCACTGGAATTTGTTCCGAACGTACCTTCATGTAATTCTGCCATGATCTTTTCTGCTTCAGTCTTATCCACACAACGCAGTAAAGTTAAATCATGGTTTCGCTTGTAGAGAATGCCATTACTGAGAAAGAACTTTGTTGCGAACCTTCTCAAGAATTTCTTGTCATTAACAGATGCGCCTTCGGGGTATTCTTGAGCTTCCAAGTACCTCTTTACTTCATGATACCAGGGTTTCTCTGTTACCTCTTCGACCTCAAGATCACAGCAATATGCAGGTTCGTCCAATTTCCAGATAATGATCTGGGGCGCTTCGTTGTCCCACTTGACTTTGAACATAGAAGACATTGTAGCCAGCGCGTCCGCCAACTGATTCTCCTCTCTTGGGAAGTGTTCAAAAGTTATCTCTTTGAAGTGGGGAAGCAACGTCAGCACATACTCCTTGTAAGGAATAAGATTTGGGTGTTTCGTATCCCACTCGCCTTTGACCTGATTGATCACGAGAGCGGAATCTCCGAATACACTCAGAAACTTGATCCTTAAGTCGATTGCAGCTTGAAGACCCATGATACATGCCTCATACTCCGCCATGTTGTTGGTGCAGTTAAAATATAGTCGGGCAGTGAGTGGAGTATGAGTGCCTTTAGGGGATATGATCACAGCGCCGATACCATTACCCAAAGCGTTTGAGGCTCCATCAAAGTGCATAGACCATCGGGATCCTTCCTCAGGTCCTTCATCCGGTCCAGGTACTTCACAATCAGTTACTACCATGATATCTTCGTCCGGAAATTCAAAGTTCAACGACTGGTAATCGTCCACAGGTTGGTGTGCCAAATGGTCTACAAATACACTTCCTTTGATTTCTTTTTGAGTTGTGTACTGGATGTCATATTCCGTCAAGATCATTTGCCATCTTGCTATTCTTCCGGACAGATCAGGCTTTTCGATATGTACTTCATTGGATCCATTTTTGAAATCAACAGAGTAGTGTGAGTCAACATATACTGTCTCAGCCGGCGAGCAGCCCATACCAGAGCGTAGCAAGTTTTCTCGAGCAGTGAGTACCGAGTCTCACAGTCGGTAAACTTTTTACTCAGGTAATAAATAGCGTGCTCTTTTCGGCCAGACTCGTCATGCTGCCCCAGCACACACCCATTGAGTTGTCAAGCACCGTCAAGTATAGTATTAGAGGTCTCCTTTCCACTGGTGGCATGAGGATGGGTGGTTCTTGGAGATACTCTTTTATCTTTCCAAAAGCGGCCTGACATTCATCGTTCCAACGTACTACCTGATCTTTCTTCAGCAGCTTGAAGATTGGTTCACAAGTAGCAGTTAGGTGCGAGATGAATCGAGCGATGTAATTCAGACGTCCTAGAAAGCCTCTCACTTCTTTCTCTGTCTTGGGAGTCGGCATCTCTTGTATTTCTTTCACCTTAGCAGGGTCTACCTGAATACCCTTGTCACTCACAATGAAACCTAGCAATTTTCCCGATCTCACCCCAAAGGTGCATTTGTTTGGGTTCAATCTCAGCTTGTACAACTTCAGACGGTCAAAAAGTTTCTGCAAATGGTCAAGGTGCTCCTCCTCAGTTTGAGACCTTGCAATCATATCGTTGACGTACACCTCTATCTCGTGATGGATCATATCATGAAATAAAGCAACCATGGCACGTTGGTAGGTTGCCCCAGCATTTTTCAACCCAAATGGCATGACCTTGTAGCAAAAGGTGCCCCACTGAGTAACGAAAGTGGTCTTCTCCATGTCTTCAGGAGCCATCTTGATCTGATTATAACCGGAGAAGCCGTCCATGAAGGAGAAAACTTTATGCTGAGCAGTATTATCAACCAGAACGTCGATATGAGGCAGAGGGAAATCATCCTTGGGGCTGGCCCTGTTCAAATCCCGGTAATCAACACACATTCGGACTTTACCATCCTTCTTCGGTACTGGAACCACGTTGGCAACCCACTGAGGGTAAGAAGTCACTGCTAGAAACCCGGCATCAAATTGTTTCATAACCTCAGCTTTGATTTTCTCGGACATCTCTGGACGCATGCGGCGGACCTTCTGTTTTACCGGAGGGCAATCTTCCTTGGTAGGCAGGTGATGAACCACAATGTCGGCATCCAAACCAGGCATGTCTTCGTAAGACCAAGCAAAGATTTCCATGTAGTCATGCAACATCTGAATCAATCATTGCTTCACACTGAGCTCCAGATTGGCACCAATCTTGACTTCCTTTCTATCTGTCTCAGTACCCAGATTTACCGTTTCCACTGGCTCTTCATGCGGCTGAATGGCCCTATCTTCCTAGAGTAGCAGTCTTGCCAGTTCACCAGGCACTTCGCAATCATCTTCACCTTTGTCTTCGGCTAAGTTGATCGGATTTTCGAAGTCATAACTGGCAGTAGCAGAGTCTTTACCAGTGAGATCCAGAGTGGATTGGAACCTGTATAAGTGAGTGTGTGTAAATATAGCTATTTTGCAATACGTAACAAAGAAAGAGAAAGAGCACAAGATTTGAAATGCAACAAACGTCCAATGTTTTGATTAATGATATATGAAATGTCATACAAAAAGCCCTCACAAATGGAGCCACGGTGCCCCGGGTAGGACACCGCGCCATAAAAGTTTCAACATATTATTTGTTACAAATTGAAGATAAAAGAGTTCATTACTGAGTGACAAAAGTAATAGGTGTAAAATCTTTTGCCGTCCAGTTGCTTGGTCCATTGTTGGTTGTTGGGTAGATCCAGCTGTCAAATTCCGCTTCCTCTACGTCGTCCTCAATAGCATTCACTCCTGGGTTGGTGATGAACACCGGAGGTTTTCCGATTCTTGCTTTGTGAACAGCCCTCTGAGCCTCCGCAGTGAAGCCCAGCCCAAACTTGTCAGTCTTTGGAGTGAAGTCAGGAAGTCGACCCCAGTTTGCGCACTCGCCTTTCTCAATCACAGCCCGGACATCCTTCAAGGAAGCCATCTTCAAAGGAAAGTCTTCTTCAATCACTGTCTCAGCTGACGCCAATGTTGGAGGTACCTCTTCAAAATGTTGAAAGGGGGTTTCAATAAACTCCCCGTCCATCTCAATATACCGGAATGAATTCAGATGACTAACCATGTATTCTTCCTCCCCCTGCACAGTAACAATCTTCCCTCTGAT
The DNA here is from genome assembly GCA_948472305.1 of Vicia faba. Taxonomy (NCBI): domain Eukaryota; kingdom Viridiplantae; phylum Streptophyta; class Magnoliopsida; order Fabales; family Fabaceae; genus Vicia; species Vicia faba. The sequence continues at coordinate 224,252 of CATIWC010000808.1, read as the reverse complement.
AGGGTATTTGAGCTTCTGGTGTAGAGTGGATGTTACAGCCCCAGCCTTGTGAATCCAAGGTCGACCCAGCAAACAGGAATAAGATGGACGAATATCCATCACATAAAACGTTGAGTCAAAGACTTGGGAACCCACACGAATAGGAATGTCTACCTCACCATGCACCATCCTCTTAGAACCGTCGAAGGCTCTAACAATGATGTTACTAGGCTTCAATTCCAGGCCCTCACAATCCAACCGGTCTAAGGCCTTCTTGGGCAATACATTCAGGGAAGAACCGGTGTCCACCAACACATGTGCAAGAGTAGTGCCCCTGCATTCTATGGAGACATGCAGGGCATCATTGTGGTTTTTTCCCTTGGCGGTCAGATCGGCATCCGAGAAACCCAAATCATTGTCAGCAGTCAAATTAGCCACACAGTCAGTGAATTGATCTGCAGATGTCTCTTGTGGCACATGGGCTGTCTTCAGAAATGAAATCAGGGCCTTGGCATGGGCCTCTGAGCATAACAGCAATGATAGCATGGAGATCTTGGAGGGGGTATGCCCCAACTGTTCTACGACGTTGAAATCGTTTTTCTTAATAATCTTGAGGATCTCCTCCATCTCTTGCTGGGAGGCTTCAACAGCGATCGTCTTCGGTGCCTCCGTTCGGGCAGGCAAATCGGTAGCAACTCCTTTTCCCCGAGCATCAGAGGACTCGGTGGCAGGGGTAGACACAGGAACTTGATTTGGAAGGGAAACATGCACACTTGCGGGTGTGATGATAAGAGGTTTTCGGATAACTGGTGGTGCAATGTCAGGCGAGAAGAGCCTGCCACTGCGAGTAACTTTGGCGGGACCAGTGATGTTACTGATACTGGTACCGGTGTTGAACTCCTGCTTTACTCCAAGTACATACACATCTGCCCCATAGTGCCATGGGACAGCCTTGTCAGATTCATAGGGGAGGGGCCCCGGAACAGTAATAATAATGGGTGCAACAGACATGATTTTGACTGGCTTCCTCGGGGGAGCCTTGGTAGGATTGTTGAAAATTGTGACGACAGATACTTCTTCAGCGGGAACAAAAGGAACAGCGGTCTTCTTGAACAGAATCTCCTTGCTATCCATCAGGCTTTGGATGCCTGACTTCAGCAGCGGACAACCGGTAGGGGTAACAGCACACAGGAGGCAACCCTTGCTACAACCCGGAAATAAACCGGCTAGCAACAGGTTCTTCTTAACAGTCAATAGAGGAGTAGCAACATCATCCACCGAAACAGCATACAAGTCTTCCTCAACGGCATTTACTCCATGCTGGGGCATAGGAGCAGTCACAACATTTGGCCTCTCGGGCGCCTCGAATTGTATTTCCTTGGCGTCGATAAGGTCTTGAACCTTATTTCTTAGGGCCCAGCAATCATCTGTAGTATGCCCGGGGCTATCAGAGTGATAAGCGCAACGGGCATTGGGGTTGTATTTTGGAGAAGTTGTATTCACCACCTTCGGAGCTTCTTTGACAGTTACCAGGTTGGTTGATAATAGTTGCGGCAAAATCTGAGACAGGGTCATGTTAAGCCGAGTGTACTGCCTTTTGGGCCTCTCACCCCTTTGTTGATTATACTGCGGAGGAGCAGCAACAGGCTTTGAAATGACCAATGCATTGACAACTTGGCGGTGTTCCGGCTTAACTTGTCTTCTAGGACCATAAACCGCACTAGCTTCCTTCTTAAAAGGCTTCTTCTCAGTACTCGCGGAGGCATCTCTATGTATCTTCCCTGACTTGATACCAACTTCTATCCTTTCACCAGTCAAGATCAAATCCGTAAACCCAGCGGAAGAATTACCAATCAGATGATTGAAGAATGGACCAGACAGGGTCCCTAGAAACATGTCAACAAGTTCACGGTCAGTCAAAGGAGGTTGCACCCTTCCAGCCAAGTCTCTCCACTTTTGCGCATATTCCTTGAATCCTTCGTCCGTTCCCAGCGACATACCCTGAAGTTGGGTACGCGTGGGAGCGAGGTCAGAATTGTATTGATACTGTCAATAAAACGCAGCAGCCAAGTCCTCCCAGTTTCGGATACTGGCTCAGTCTAACTGATAGAACCATTCGAGTTGAGACCCCGAAAGGCTATCCTGAAAGAAATGGATCCAAAGGTTCTTGTCTGCAGTGTAAGGTTGGATCTTCCTTACATATGATCTGAGATGCAGCTTGGGACAGGAAGCCCCGTCGTACTTTGCAAAGGCAGACGCCTTGAACTTGTGTGGGATCACCACCCCAGAAGATAAACCTAAATCTCCGAAATCCAACCCCGGCACCTTTTGAATCTCCATGGCACTTAAACGGTCCTCTAGTTCTTTGTATTTGTCAGCAGCAGGAGGGTACTGTTCGTCATTGTAATCCGTCTCGTTGTCGGAGACTGCGGGACTAGGAGCCCTTCCCCCTTGGGGACTGTCCTTCTCTGCAGAGTAAGTAGCTGGATCAGCCTCGTTATGGAGTGTATTCCCAAACCTGCGTCCAGTGTTGAACAACGCATTCCTCTTCTTCTTCTTCTTCTTCAGAAGCAGAGCCTTCAACTCTTGTTGACCTTGGGCTAAGCTCATGACCATCTCTTGAAACTGGGCGTTCTGGGCCTGGAGGGCCTTGATAGCTTGCTCGGTAGTAGGCTCGGAAGACATGATGATTGAGTGCTGAAATAAACAGCGAAGAAGATTAAGCAACCTGTAGAAGAAGGGTACCTGTTATGCACATGATGCAATGAAATGCGTATGATTTATGTTTTCAAAGATAATCGGGATTCAACTTTGTAAACAAAAAGGAAACACACTTCATTAGATTCAAACTTTAAATTGTTCAACAACTGGCCCTTAGGCATTACAAGAATGAAAATACTGAAAAGGAAATAAAAGCTGTAAAAGAAACATCCAAAGCCCATCAGTGCTCCCATGGCCTCCTCTTCTCAGTGCGGATATAGTCATTCAGGATCCGCTCTTCCTCCAATTGTTTAGTCAGCTTCTGGATCTTCCGTTCCTGTTCGTTGAACTTTTCCCGATAAAAATCCCGTTCTTCCTTTAGTTGCACCCAAGATCTCTTCAGTGTATCAACATCAGTGGGTATCTGAGGAGGGAGAACAGTTGGAGGAACCCCATCTTCATCAAGAGATTCAAGAATGACAGGTCTGACAGCTTCATACAGCATACCTAACTTCTGAGCACGGATGCGGACCCATCTGCAATAGGGTTCCATTAGTAGAGAAGTCTTTGGTCCCAACTCATGTGGGTCAGCTTTGTGAATTCTGCCCCAAGCCTTAATGAATCCATGGCGTAGTTCGTCACTGTCTACCTGAAATTCAAAATGGAAGTGAGGAACCAACATCTCATGAGGCCCTACTCTTCTAGCTCTTCCAAACTGACGGAGAGCTAAACATGGATTATAAGAGATTCCTCCCTGGGTGTCGATCAATGGAACATTAGGGTATTCTCCGCAACGATCAATAACAGCTACCTCATCCAAACCTCTGAGAGTCCAAGTGATGTCATTATCAGTGAGATACATTAACCTATGAGCCCAACCCTTTCCTTCTTCATTCTTCAGCACGAACTTAGGAAGGTACGAAATAAACCACCTCACTAGCAAAGGAGCACAACACCACGGAGTTCCCCGTCTTCGGGCGGTACGAGCATAGAGTTGTTGCAGGATATCACCCGAAAGAGTGGGTACAGGATTCCGAGACATGAAGATCCTTATGGCATAGATACTGATAAAGGTGTCAGGATTTGGAAACAACACCAGACCATAGATTAAAAGAGACAGGATGTCTTCGTACGCCTTGAAGTCTAAGTCATTCCAGAAATCATTAGCTTTGCCAACCAGAAACTTAACCAAAAAGCCCTTAACTCCACTTCTAGTTTCCCAGTTAGCCATTACCTCTTCTTTGGTCAAGGGCAGGACTGCAGCAATCTATTCAGGCCTAAGAGTCTTCTCCCAACCAGTGAATGGGGTTTGCTCCAAAACAGGGATACCAAGCAAGTCAGAGAATTCTTCCAGGGTAGGGACCAGCTGGAAGTCTTGAAAGGTGAAGCAATGATACAGGGGATCATAAAACTGGGTCCGGACACTTATCAGTTGTTGGTCCCACTTTGAAGTAATCAAACCGAGGAGAGAACCATGCCTCTTGATGAAGGAAGTAGTGTTTGGAATCCTACCAACCAATTCCTTGAGCAAAGTTGGTGGTTGAACAAAGTTGAGCCGGATAGTATTCCTACGCACGGGCATCATGATGTCCTACAAAACAGAGCAAAGATGAAACCCTCTTGTCTTTGAAATGGGTCAGTCCTTATACAGGATGCATGCAATGGTATGATGGTATGATGGTATGATGAAACACACCACAAGTATTCACAATGATAAGGCACACAAGTCACACAAGACGCTTGGATTGAAGAAGAGAAAGTTGATGACGTCGGTAACATAACTGGCTCAAGCAAAGTAACTAGAACTGGGAGAATCTTTTCACCCAACATCTCACCACCAGTTGTTACAAAGGCACCCATCGGTATCACTACGGTAAGGCCAAGTACTGATACAAGAGAGAAAGAGAAGGTTGTTGATCTTGTCGAGATGGAGATACTCGTAAAGGACATTACCGATGGAGAACCTTCTGCTTGTGAGATTGATGAGATCTTGAAAATCATAAAAAGGAGAGATTTCAAGATTGTGGAGCAGTTGGGCTAAACTCCTTCCAAGATTTCTATGTTGTCTTTGCTACTCTGTTCTGATGCCCATGCTCAGGCACAAATCAAATTTTTGAAGAAGGCTCATGTCCCTCATGAGACCACAACGGACCAATTCGAGAATTGTGTGGCAAGTCTGACGGCCGATAATGGTTTGGGGTTCTCGGATGCAGATCTGACACCGCTTGGTAAAAACCATAATAAAGCTCTACATGTTTCTGTCGAATGCAAGGGGACTACCTTAGTGTATGTTCTGGTCGACACTGGCTCTTCTTTAAATGTGCTACCCAAGGGGGAGTTATACCGTTTAAAATGTGAAGGTTTAGTCTTGAAACCAAGTGATATCATTGTGAGGGCTATCGACGGGTCGAAAAGGACAGTTCACAGAGAGGTAGATCTCCTGATCAAGATGGGCTCATAAATTTTCAACTCTACCTTTTATATTATGGATATTCGTCCTGCCTATTCATTTTTGTTGGGTCTCCCTTGGATCCATGGAGCTAGGGCAGTAACCTCAACTCTTCATCAAAAGCTTAAGTATCCGGTCAAAGGAAGAATTGTCACTGTTTGTGGTGAGGAAGAGTTCATGGTAAGCCACCTTAACTCTTTCAAATACGTGGAGATGGATGGAGAATTCATTGAGACCCTGTGTCAAGCCTTTGAGGTTGTGCCGCCAATGATTGCTGCTACCAAATGTTCCTCTGATGTGTCCAAAGCTGTTAAGGTCGTGCCGAAGATGGTTTCGTTCAAAGATGCTCATGCTACAGTTGAAGAAAGAAGTTGTGATACTTATGGGCAACTCCTCAAGATCCCTTTCAAAGCGGACAAATTGGGTTTAGGCTTCACCGTCAAGGTTCAGAAGTAAGTGAGGCACGCTCGTGCAGGGAAGCCCCCTCTCCGTATTGGAAGCCATGAAGTCAACGATGTAGGTGATTTTGATGATGAGTGTGCATTTGAAGATTAGGTGTATCCTACTACAACGGAACTCAACAATTGGCAAGAAAAGGACTTCGTCCCCATCTCCCTCATTGAGGAGTAATCATTTGTTTATTGCTTTCTTTAAATTCAAGAACATTTTGTCTGTAATATTTAAACAATGACTTTTAAGCCATATGCCTGGCCCGAGGCACTATGGTCCATTTGTCAAGGGTTTTATTTATGTTCATCTTATCATATGATCATTCAATACAAATCATTGGACTCTTTTGCATTCAAATATTTGTGCTCATTGTCTTTCTTTGTCTTCAAATACATTTTTCAAAATACCATGTATCTTACATGCATACACACACTCTTGCAGGTCCTCATCCACTCTGGATCTCATTGCCAATGACTCTACTATTGCCGACTTTGACTTCGAATGTCCAATTAACCAAGCCAAAGACGAATACGAGGAAGATTCTGAAATTCCGGGAGAACTAGCCAGACTTCTATTATAAGAGAGAAAAATTATTCAACCGCACGAAGAGTTAGTTGAAGTCATCAATCTGGGTACCGAGACAGACAAGAAAGAATTCAAGATCGGTGCTAACTTAGAAGACAATGTCAAGAGCAGGTTGGTTCAAATGTTGCATGACTATGTGGAAGTGTTTGCTTGGTCGTATAAAGATATTCCAGGGTTGGATGTTGACGTTGTAGTTCATCGTATGCCGATAAAAGAAGATTGTACTCCTGTCAAACAAAAGGTTCGTCGCATGAGGCCTGACATGTCTGAAAAGATAAAAGCTGAAGTGGTGAAACAATTTGATGCAGGATTCTTAGCTGTGACATCTTATCCCCAATTGGTTGCAAATATGGTGCCAATGCCAAAGAAAGACGGAAAAGTTCGCATGTGTGTAGACTATAGGGATCTGAATAGGGCAAGCCCGAAGGATGACTTCCCTCTACCACACATTGATGTCTTGGTCGATAACACTACTAAACATAAAGTCTTCTCTTTCATGGATGGCTTCTCTGGCTATAATCAAATTAGGATTGCTCTCGAAGACATAGAAAAGACAACTTTCATTATGCAATGGGTCACCTTTTGCTACAAGGTCGTGTCGTCCGGGTTGAAGAATGTGGGGGCAACATATCAAAGGGCTATCGTAGCTTTGTTTCATGATATGATCCATCATGAAATAGAGGTATATGTGGATGATATAATTGCCAGATCACAAACTGAAGAGGAACATCTTGTGATACGGTGGGAGAACTGACTTGAGTTTTGCGTTTGTATTCGCACTTGTTCGGTTTAGCAAGAGTCGCCACCGACTTTTTATTTTATCCTAAAGGAAAGGTTAAAAAGCACAGGAAAAACCTTTTGAGATATTTCGTGGGTTCGGGGGGTAGATTATGAAAAGGGAAGGTATTAGCACCCTTTTCATCCATGGTTATCCATGGGCTCTTAGTTACTTGGTTTTTAGATCACTTGCCTTGATTTTTGATTGCTTGAAATTGTGGTGTATGTGTGTGTTTTGAAAATGTTTTTGAAATAGACGCCTTCGTTTCGGCAACCAATTTAATTGACTCGTGTTTGAGTGTTTTACAAAAGTGTGTATCTTTTCGAAAAAGATGTTTCAAATGTTTTTGAGAGTTTGTTTTTAAAGTGTTTGTGAGGTGTGGTTTTTGAAAAGGAGGCAAGTGTTTTTTTCAAGTTGATCTCAAGTAACTAAGAGTTTTGTCTACCCTTTTATACTCAAAGGTTTTCTCTATGTTTTCAACTTCTTTTAACAATTTTGTTCCACCATTGAATTTGGTGGACAATCTTGCGTTTAGGAAGTTTAACGGGACGGGCGCGGGTCATCGTATGGACCATGAATGCAATGGTGCCAAGTGTCTTTGGCAATTTTGCTTGAAGGGACTTGATCATTTTGATAGGCGACTTTCGAAAGCGTCATCGAGGGACTTATGATCATTTGAATTTGTTTTGCCAAAGAAACTCGACGTGCAAGCATGACCTATTTTGGAAGGCAACATGTGGGATCACCCTAGGGGGTGCAAGTGTGATTGTGTATTGATTCCATGCGTTTGTCTTTGTATTAGGTTATCTAGCGTTCGATTTTATGTACATACAAACCCTAGGTCTAACCATGGTATAATTCGAAAGCGGTAAATTGCGGGAATTTTAAAGTCTACGCTATTAAAAATAGTATCCGGGAGTGGGGGCATAAATGTACAAATGGGGATGAGACTTAAATAATTACAACCAAATCGAATTGCGATCAAATGTATATGTATCACGTATAGCAATGTATAATAAAAGCAATTGTGTATATGTGAAGCAAAGTAAATGTATGGTGTAAGTGTAATGAGAATTATTTACAAGTATGGAGAATATTTAACTTAAGGGAAGATTAAGTATTTTGTTTATAATATTATCTTTTGTTAATATATACAAAGTTTTAATCGAAGAAAAGGGAAAATATTTCAAATTTAAGAAAATTATGTATTATTGTATTTATGTACCAATAAAGTTTAAATGAAAAGGAAAAAATATTTTAAGTTTTTATGTAAAAATTAATGTATTAATTATTTATGTTGGTATTATTTTTTTTATGTATGTACAAATCAATGTATTTAAATTTAATCCTTTTTTATGTATAAAAAGAAAAGAAAAATATTTCAAATTTTAAGAAAAAGGTTAATGTTTGTATTTTTTTTCTAAAATATAACAATTAATAATATTTAAAAAAAGTGTTATTTTATTTACAAAATATATATAGTATTACCAAAAACATTTAGTTTTGAATAAAATAGAAAAAAGATGAATAAAAGAAAATGAATAAAAAAAATAGCAAATGGGCCTGTAGGGTTTTGCTTTAGTCCATGTAAAGATTGATCAGAACATAAAAAAGGGGGGTATGCGTGGGCTTTAGGACGGAAAGGGTAAGGCCCAAGGCAATGCTTCACAACGTTTTTAGGGTTCTTTGATTTTTGTTTCAGAAAGAGGATTAGGGTTTGGGTTCGTGAGTTACGGCGCCGTTGTCGTTCTTTCATCACTTCGTCTTCTTTGTTCGTTCCCATGTCGTGGATTCTGAGCCAAAATCCTTCGTCCTTGTACCAGGCGCTATCCTCTCTCCTTTCCCATGGTCATGTCTGGGCGATGTTTGCAAAGGTAATGAACTTACAGTTATGCTTTAGGGTTTCCAAATCGTGCATTTTTTTAATCTTTGATAAATTCCTAATCTCTGAACATGATTACTGTTATATGAGGTGTGAAGGAAAAAGGTGGAAAATTTATACCTTCGTTGTCTTTGGAAATTGGAGGAGAGAGTTGGAGGCGCCTAGGGTGGACAGGGCGAGGTTTGGTGATGATGTGCGCTTTGCTTGGAAACCCTGGTGTTCTGTATATCTTTTGCCTTTTTGTTGCTTAATGATGCATGCTGAAAGCCTCTTTATCTTCTTTCTTCTTGCTTCCTTTTTGCCTCGCTTTGCTTGCTTGATGCTTGAGATGCCTGATGTTTCTGTTTGCTTCTTTATCTTCTTTCTTCTTGCTGCCTTTGGTGCCTTCTGTTGCTATGCTTGTCTTTGATCGTTTTTCGCCCAGTGATGAACCCTAGGTTCTGAGGGCTTGTGTGGTTTGCTTGAACGCGTAAATTTCTGTCAATTTGGAGCTCCTACTGTGAACTTCAGGCTTCAGGCTTGATGGCCGGTACAGGTCTAAGCTTGTTGGTTGATACAGGTTTAATGCTTGTTGGTTGGTACAGGTTTAATGCTTGTTGGTTGGTACAGGTTTAATGCTTGTTGGTTGGTGGATTTACTGGTTTAAGCTTGCAGGTTTTGATTGAGGCTATCCAATGTTTGAGTTTGGTTTTACTGGCTTTAGATCTATGCTACAGTTTGTTTGAAACTTGCAAGGTCTTTAGGTTTTTGCTTCAGGCTTCGGGCTTATGCTGGTTTTTGGCTTTAGTTGGACAGCAGGTTGTAGGCTTAATGTTTTGCTTCAGCGGGTTTCTTAATGGTTAAGTTTGACAAGTTTATGGCCTTGGGAGTTTTGTTTGGATTCTGCTTATGGTTTCATGGACTTGGTCACAGGTTTGGGCAAGAAGTTTGTGAGTTTTGACATTTTTGTTTTGAGTCTGAACTTACAGGTTTGCTGGTTGTTGAGACTTGGACAAGTTTTTTTGGTTATTCTTCTTGAACTTGTTCAAGGCTTGTTGAATGCAGGGTCTTTATGGTTCAGGTTTTAAGGCTAGAGGCTTTTAGGCTTGGACAAATGGTGTTTGGAACTCGTTTCAGGCCTGCTCTGAGTTGTCTTTTTTTTTTTGATATCTTTTGATCTCTTCTGCTTTTGATATCTTCTGCTGCCCTCTCCTTTTCTGTTTTATTGCAGTTTTTGTGTTTATATCTTTTCTTTGCCTAAAGCCAAAACTTGTAAGCCCAATTTCTTTTCTCTCTTCCCTCTCTCTAGTACAACTTAAAACATTAAAATAATGTTATATGTACTTTAATTCTGAAAAAGCAATGGCTGGGAAATGATGAAATTGGAATTAGTTTGCTTGCATAAGTAGCTTAGTCCTGCATATTTTCCTTCTTCAGCTCTCCTGCATCTTTGTTACAGTTTTGGCATCTTGGGTATTTTGATATCTTGAGATATCTTTTGGCAGCTTGTTGACTTTGGATTTAGTTTGCTTTTGGACTTAAACTTGTATATGTTGTCTTGCTTTGAACTGTGCAGTTTTTTGACAAACTTTGAATTGTGCAATTTTAATACTTGTGCATTCATTTTTAATTTGCAAACATTTTCATCCCTCTTTGTGAACCGGGAGAAATCCCGTGGTTTGCAGAGAGGGTTAACTGATCCCGACCATTTGCTTTTAATGATGAACCTTTTTTTTATCTGTCTGTCTCTTTAAATATTTATCTACTTCTGACTTTTCTTCTTTTCTTTCGCAGATAAAAATTGAATGGAGAGGGAAAGCAACAGATGGAGGATGAAGAATTGAAGACTTAGAAAAATATTAGGATAGTTTTAATTAAATTTAAATAAGTGTAATATTATTATTGTAAATACTTTGTAAACGAATACTTGTATTTAAATAACAATTGTAACAAATATTTAAAGATGAAATAAAAATTCCTTTTATCCAATTAATTCTTTTCTTATTTTCAATTGTTTACTTTATTATTTATAATTCTTTAAATTAAAATAATTGAAAATAAATTCCAACTATTTAATCTCAGAACAATAAACAATTAAATAAACATTGTTTCATCATTGATCAATTAATAAGCCTGGCGCTTCACAAATCCAAATTAATGTACAGTCAATCACAACTGCCCAGACATATTCTTCCTTTTACTGATTTTTACCAGACACTGCAAATTCAATCCAAATGCATCTTTTTGCTGATTAAGTCAAATACTGCGAATTCGATCCAAATGTTTCAGTCCACATCTCAGAATAACTTGAAAAGCACTGTGGGGATTTAATTCTTTCTGAGAATGCACGCACAAAAATCCTAATTCTGATCAAATACCAAAGAAACGTTCGCCTGACCACAGTCGAGCCAGAATCGACCAAAACCCTAAACAAATTGTTTGAATTGTCCTAGAGCCATGAAAATCAATGAACACCCTAATTTTGTCTGACTGACGAGAAAAGTCTGTTTGACCGATTCTTGAGCCAGTTTGAAAAAATCAGGAAACGCCTGAAGCTGTGATTTCTTGAGGAAAAATGCGAGGGCAAATTTTGGGGTACAACACATCTCGATCACCTATACAAGCTATTCAAAAGGTTGAAAAAGTATAAGTTGAGGTTAAACCCTAACAAGTGCATATTCGGAGTACGGTCTGGAAAGATTCTAGGGTTTGTAGTCAGCAGTAAAGGCATCGAATTTGATCCTGCCAAGGTAAAGGCCATTCAAGAAATGCCAGTCCCCCACTCTGAAAAGGATGTTGGAGGATTCTTGGGTCGTCTCAATTACATTGCCCGCTTAATATATCACTTAACTGCTACTTGTGAGCCAATCTTCAAACTCTTGAAGAAAGATCAAGTAGTCAGATGGAATGATGAATGATAAGCTGACTTCGACATAATCAAAGAATATCTGCAAGAACCTCCTATTCTCATGCCTCCAGTTGAAGGAAGACCCTTGATCATGTACTTGACGGTGCTAGAGAATTCTATGGGGTGTGTTTTGGGCCAATATGACGAGTCTGGCTGAAAAGAGCATGCTATTTATTACCTGAGCAAAAAAGTTTACCGACTGTGAAACCAGATATTCACTGCTCGAGAAAACTTGTTATGCTCTGGCATGGGCTGCTCGTCGGCTAAGACAGTATATGTTGACTCATACCACTCTGTTGATTTCTAAGATGGACCCAATCAATTACATCTTCGAGAAACCTTCTCTTTCTGGACGAATAGCTAGGTGGAAAATGATCTTGACTGAGTACGAAATTCAATACATAACACAAAAACCCATCAAAGGAAGCGTACTAGTAGATCATTTGGCCTATCAAGCTGTTGATGATTATTAGTCTATGAACTTTGACTTCCAAGATGAGAACATCATGTTAATAATCGATTGTGCGAAACCTGTACCATATGACAGACCTGAACAAGGATCCCGATGGACTATGGTCTTCGACGGGGCTTCCAACACCTTGGGTAATGGAATTGGTGTTGTGATCATATCCCCTGAAGGTTGCCACACTCCATTCACTTCCAGACTATGCTTCGATTTCACAAACAATATGGCTGAGTATGAAGCGTGCATTTCGGGTCTGGAAGTTGCCATTGATTTCAGGATCTAACATTTGAACATGTTTGGGGATTCCACTCTAGTGATTAGCCAAGTAAAAGGAGATTGGGACACTAAACACCCTAATCTCATCCCTTACAAGGAACTTGTGCTATCTCGGATTCCCTACTTCGAAGAGATCACCTTTGAGCACTTCCCTAGGGAAGAAAATCAGTTGGTTGATGCTTTGGCCACCATGTCTTCTATGTTCAAGGTCAGATGGGACAACGAAGCTCCTATGATTACAATTGAGAGATTCGAGAAACCTGCGCACTGCTGTGAGCTTGACACTGACAAAGAAAAGCCATGGTACCATGAGATGAAGAGATATCTTGAAGCACAAGAGTATCCTGAAGGAGCATCCATCAATGACAGAAAGTTCTTACGAAGATTTTCAACCAAATTCTTCCTAAGTAACAGAATATTGTACAAGCGCAACCATGATTCTACTCTACTCAAATTTGTGGAAAAGAAGGAGGCATGGGAAATTATGGAAGACATGCATGATGGTCTCTTCGATACTCACTCAAGCGGACATACGATGGCCAAGAAAATCCTGAGAGCTGGTTACTACTGGTCAATAATGGAGACTGATTGCCATCAACACTCTAGGACTTGCCACAAATGCCAAATCTATGCTGACAAGGTCCATGTGCCTCTTATCCCTCTGAACATCATGACCGCTTTGTGGCTATTTGCAATGTGGGGCATTGACATGATTGGATAGTTCAAGCCCATCGCTTCCAATGGACATCACTTCATTCTTGTCGCTATCGACTATTTCACCAAATGGGTCGAAGCCGCCTCGTTTGACTCAGTCACCAAGAACGTGGTAGCCAGATTCATCAAACATAACCTCATCTTCCGCTATGGTATCCCCGAAAGGATCATCATTGACAATGGGACTAACCTCAACAATGCCATGATTACCGAGCTTTGCACTCAGTTCAAAATCAAGCATCATAATTCTTCTCCATATAGACCTAAAATGAATGGCGCAGTCGAAGCGGCCAACAAAAACATTAAGAAGATTGTGCAGAAGATGGTAGTGACCTACAAGGATTAAAATGAGATGTTACCGTTTTCTCTTCATGGCTACCGTACTTCAGGTAGAACATCAACTGGGGAAACTCCCTTTTCTCTGGTCTATGCATGGAAGCTGTTTTACCAGTAGAAGTTTAGATTCCCTCAGGATTATGAATGAGGTAGGCCTAGGCGAAGATGAGTGGATTCAGACAAGATTGGATCAGTTGAACTTGATCGATGAAAAATGACTGGTTGTTGTTTGTCATGGTCATACATACCAAAAATGCATGATTAAGGCTTTCAACAAAAAGATCAAGCCCCGGGTATATCAAGCTGGTGACTTGGTGATAAAGCGCATCATTCTTCCACAAGGCAACCCCAGGGGAAATGGACTCCCACCTACGAAGGGCCATTTGTTGTCAAGAGAGTGTTCTCTGGCGGTGCCATGATGCTGACTACCATGGACAATGAATACTTCCCGCATCCGGTGAACGCGAACATAGTTATAAAACACTATGCATAAAAGACCCGCTAGGTTGACACACCTAGGCAAAAATAAGGGCATCCCGGCAAACCAAAAGGTTTGGGAAAAAATTAGGGATATATATAAACTATTGTACACCCAGCAAGTTGAAAACACGAAAGGACGACTTGGGGAAAAATGGGTATCCTGGTGGGCTGAAAACCTGAAAGGGTGGTCCAGGCAAAAGCTAAGGATTGAAAGCGCATGACTATGTCTCGTGGGATCACCACAGTCGACTTTATTACCAAGGCCCGAGTTCAAATGGTCCAAGATCAATCCAATCAACTTCTGTCAACGACAAGGGGCATTCGAAGACATTGAGGCAATAGTAGAGTTGGAATATAATGAGATCATTTCCACATGGCTATTTGTTTTTGTTTTCAATTTTTGTTTTCCTTTCGACAATTTCCTCTTACTAGGATCTCAGTCACTTTGCACAAAAAATGCCTATTCATGGGCAAGATATCAATACAAATATACTTTGAAGTGCAAACTTTCTATTTTTGTTTTGAATGCAAAGTTGTCCAATGACTAAAATTGAACGAACATATGCATTTGAACATAATTAAAACTATTTGGCACATGTATCCTGTTAAGCAGCAGCAAACATCTCTTTAATGTAGTTGGAATATCCCCCACAAAGTTAACATTACCCCAATAAGGACGACTACAATAAACCAACCCTCAATAGAGTTACCAACAAAATCTCTTTGCATAGATTGATCTCCAGCCAGGGTCTCAATCTCTTGATAATTCTCTCCCCATCTAAGTTGATCCTACAAGAAGAAGCCTTACGGATCTCTTCCTCAAAGAACTCACCTCGGCAGCAGTTCATCAGGTATTCATCAACAGGGTTTATTTCCCCAATCGGGTTTATTTCCCCAACATACCACAATCAACGAACAACAAAATTCCCCCCGGCATAGTCTATCTTCCCCAAGCTGAGTTTGTCCTCCCCGACTGAGTTTATCCTCTCCAGCTCAAGTTTTCCTCTCAGACTATTACAAATCAGAGGGCCACAACCCCTAATCCCCAGTAAAGTCATCAACAAAACTTTTAATATCTCCAAAAGATACTATGAAGCTTGGACCCGGCCAGATATTAGTACAATTTTCAAACTATTATGAAGCCTGGACCCGACCAGATAATAGTCAAACTCTTAAATCACTATAGAACCTGGACCCAACCAGATAATAGTGTAACCTTTCAAATACTATGAAAACTGGACACGACCAGATAATAGTTAAACTTCTCAAATATTACGAAACTTTGACCCGACCAGATAATAGTTTAACTCTCCAAGATATAGAAGAACCTAGACTCAACTAGACCAGGATTTAACTTCTTTTCCCCAGTAGAGTTTTCCTCTACCCCAGAAAGTTATTATGAAACCTGGATCCGACTAGATAGCAATTCCCCTCAGAAATTTGTTGTGAAACCTGGAATCCAACCAGATAACAATTAAGTTCCAAACAAGTTACTGTAAAGCCTGGACCCGACCAGATGTCAGTTCAAATCTATCTCTTCAGACAAGTTTATTGTGAAGCCTGGACCCGACCAGATAGCAATTAACTTCATCTACCTCAAAATCTGTAAAGCCTGGATCTGACCAGATATCAGTTCAACTTCGCCTATTCAAGCAAGCTATTGTGAAGCCTGGAGCCCGACCAGATAACAATTAGCTACAATCCCTAACAAGATATTATGAAGCCTGGACCCTATCAGAAAATAGTATAACTTTTCAAAGAAGAAACTATGAATCCTGGACCCGACAAGATAGTAGTTACCACTTCCATTTTATTGTAAAGTTTGGACCCGACCAGATAACAGTTCAAGTTCAAAAAAAATTTTGCGAAGCCTGGAATCTGACCAGAAAATAGTTGATTTATCCTTCCCCAGTAAGTTACCGTGAAGCTTGGATTCGACAAGATAGAAGTTGACTTCCTCATCCTCATCCTTAGCAAGTTGTGAAGTCTGGACCCGACCAGATAACAGCTAGCATTCAAGAGATATTCCCCGACAGAAGCATTCTGCCAATAAAGTTTGAAGATATGTATATTCTTAATCCCCAACAGCAATCCGAGATTCAGAACTCCTTAGTAGCAGTCATGGATTTATTTTCCCAGAAAAATGTGCATCCCACATTCATACATTATAGCATATACATACAAAATACATTGAGCATAATACAACATCATGCATACATATGCGTTTTTACTAACCCTTTTTCCCACAGGTAAAACATCAAGTTTTAGTATAAATCGGCCAATGATTTGTGTTGATACTTCTTCCAGTATTTACCATCATTCCTCCAAATGGAATCTATAAGCCCATTCCCAATACATCTTCGAGGACAAATATTTGGGCACTCTAGTGTTCAATCATCTTCCACCTTCAAGTCACGAATGGCGGATCCGCCAATCTAACTCTTCAGGTTTAAGAAGATTGAATAGGGGAAGTTGTTGTACCCCAAAAATTTTCCTCTCATTTCTCAACTAATCTCTCACAAGATCTCCATTTATTCAAGACTGCACATGTTTTGATCAACTCAAGACACCTCCTATAGCACTGATGACTCAAATAAGGGTTTGAATTTTCACAAGGACAAACGGACTTTTAATTCCCAAAATGACTTTCATGAATCATTTTGGACCCACAATATTGTTCATGTCAAGTTTCAAGTCTTGGATCACATTTTGGCTCAGTCAATTGATCAATTGACCTAAAATCAGCTATATTGGAGGAAAAGTCAACGGTGGTCAATTTATAGTCAAACTTCATATATTTTGGTCCATATCAACATTATGAACTCATATATGTAATTTGATCAATTTTGGATCACAATTCCTCAACAAATTTGATCAGATCATCAAAAGGGCAAAATGGTCAAAATTAGGGTTTTGACTTGGAAAGTGCAATTTCTGAATTTTGACCTAGCAAAAGACTTGTTGGTTTAAGACATGATCTCAAGGATTAAAATGCTTCGTTTTAACCTAATGGCATGGCTCAAAACATTTCTCAAGATCAATTGATTGATAGATGAATTTCAGTTAACTGATGAAAAGTCAACTGTACACTGAAAAGTCAAACTTTGACTTTTTAATCAAAATCAAGTTTCAAAGATTACAATTCATCAAGACATGTAAAAATATGAAACTTGTTCATCAAGAAATCAAAAAGTCAAGATTTCATTTTGAAAAGTCAAAATTTCCAAGACTTAGAAATTTTCTAAGTGTTGAAAATTTATGTTTTTTTCATAACTTCATGCCAAAATTACACCATGATGAAAGATGATTAAAAGGAAACTTACAACATGAAAGTTGTAGATATCAATGATATCTAAAACATTATAGAAACTAACTTTTTCTATAAATGCTTAGATTTCAAGTTATGATTTTGTAAAGACGGGTTCATGAAACATAAGGACTTGGTGAAATTTTGCCCTAGTTTAGGCAGGATTTTGACCTAACTTCATGGCAACTTTTCATCTAGTTCCAATTGTAACTTTCAAAAATGTCCAACATGAAGGTTGTAGAGTATGTTACAAGTTTCCAAAATGTCCAAGAACTCATTGAGATCATACTTGAGCTAGGAGAATCGAAGGCAAGAAGTTAGGGTTTCATTCTTGAATTACAAGCCATTTCTTGATGAACACATAATCCAATCTCAATTTTAGGCTGCATAATATTGCTTGCAGGCCTTTTAACTTGTGTATCTATCCATCATTAATGGACTACACAAACGTTTGAGCTATAATCCAAGTGGTTTAAGCATTGTCCAATTTAAATTGCCATTTTAGGAAGAAAGTTAACAATGCCATTCTTGAAAAGTAAGCTTTATGCACAAAGTCAATTCTTGAGCCTCTCACTTGTTCCCTCTGATCACACTCCATCTACAAAGTCAGAAGCAAGTTTTTTTAAAGTATAACCACTCTACAATAACAAAGGCATTGAAACTTGATTTTTCAAAGAAATCACATGTTGAGCTTAAACATTTGTTTTTGAATTCTGATCAACTACAAGTCTCCAAACTTTTGCTTATAAATAGAGGCCCTATTTGCAAGCTAACACACAAGCTTAAGCACCCTGAAACTCTTCCAAACTCCCTCAAGCTAGTATTTGTCCAAAAACTCCATTGATGCACAGAGTCTGACTTTGAACTTACGACTCACAATTCCCTCGTGCGTTTTCCTTCCTAATCATTCACAAAGCTCCTATACATCAAATATAGTCCATCCCTGGCCCTGTTTCATAACTGTAACTCCATCTTCATCATCTTCCAAACTCAAAAATAGAGCACTGCAAGTTGACTTCTCCATGACATTCCAACCATCCATTGCTCAAGCTAATCATTGCATTACTTCCTGGGGACTTGAGGAAGCTAACCTGATCATTGCAGCACCTTCATTCAAGCTCATTTGCATTTCACGATTTCCAGTTTTGAGGTATCATTTCTGAACTTCTAACTTTTCATTTAGGCATTGTTAGGCTTGCATTTGTGAAGATAAAATGTAGACATCATTTCCCTGAAATTGTACATGTCCATAGATTTCATTTATATTGCTTGAGTAGTAAGAATTTTTAGTTTGAACATTCTGAAAAAGTTAGGTCAGAATTTGGTACCATTCAAAATTCATGCTTATCTTTGATTTATAGTGTTAGTAATTTACATTTCTGAAATCGTTGTGAAATTTGGAACAAGTTTGATGTTTACATTTTTGCAAATGGATGAGAAATGATGAAGTTGCAGATGTTCATGCTGGAGGTTGAAGATGAAGTCATTTTCAGGACTTGACTTGTGTTATGTATTTGTTGTTTTGTTTAAGTTAATGGATGTATAGCCACCACAGTGGTAAGGCAGCGCGCGTTTCATGCTCAGGGCGTGGGTTCAAGCCCCAGCGCTGCCACTTTTCTTATTTTTCACATGTTTCTCTCTTTTTTTTGTTTCAAGCAGCTAGCGCTGGACCTCCAATGTTGGGCCTTCCATTTTTTACTGACTCCTAACCCCCCTCCCTCCTTTCACACACCTGGCACAACCTTTTTTATTATTTCATTTTTATTTATTTTCTTTTTCTTATTTTGTTTTTTTCCAGTTTTCTTTTATTATTTTTTATTACTATTATTATTATCATTATTATTTTTTTTATTAATAAAAAATCCAAAAATATTTTTTATTTTCATACTTTTTTATTATATTTTTCTTTATAAAGACAAAAGGACAAAAACATTTTCTTAACAAATTAATTTCTTTTTCTTAAATAATTAATATTTAGATTTAGGTCTTATTTTTTTTTTCTCTTTTATCTAAAATTAATTTAGAATTTAGGGCTCTTTTAATTAACTAATTTTCATATTTATTTTATTAAACTTAAAACCTTTCATAAAAAACACTAAAAAATTCTTTCTAACCTAATTTGTTTTCTTAATTAGTTTAGGTTTAATTTCATTTAATTTTAACTAATCATTTCCTTAATTAGGTCAAAACTAAACCCTTTCATAAAAAACAAACAAAAATCATTTCTTTTCCTTTTATGTTCTTATTATTTTATTTTCAATTCTTGTACATTATTCAATATGGTTGTAATAGATAATTAGGTTTAATTTTCTTGCAATCCTAATTTGTAAATTTGTATACCCCCTCCCCTAATGATGTAATAGCGTAGTAATTTTAATTTCTACAATTTATCGCTTTTATATAAATGTTAGTAATTAGGGTTTGTATGGTAAGTCTAAAATCAACAATTAGCAAACCCTAATTTAAGATAAACAATGCATGTAAATCAAACACACTTGCACACTTGCACCCTTAGGGTAATTCCACTTTGTTGCCTTACAAAAATGGCCATGTTATGCATGTGAGATGTCTCAGCAAAAAGCAATAAAAAATACAAGATCATAGTCCCTCGATGACGCTATAAATGTTGCCTTTCAAAATGATCTTAGTCCCTCAAAGAGAAATGCTAAGACATCTTACAACATTGCTATCATGACTATACAATGACCCATGCCCGTCCCTTTACATCTAAAGATAAGGCTTCTTACCAAATCAATGGTAAAATAGCAATATTAAAGGAAAGGAAGAAATGGACAAAGACTTTTGAGTAGGTAGATTGTTCCTAGTTGCTTGCTCACTTTCCAAACAAATATCCTTGCTCAATTTCAAAACAAACACCAACACTTTCAAAAACATTTCCCAAACATGAAATATTTTCAAAAGCTCAACACTTTTTATACGTTCTTACGAACGAGAACTATTACAATGTTTGCCTAAACGAATGCGCCTTTTAAAAATACTTTCAAAAACCACTACAATACACATTTCCAAACAAAGCGCATTTTCAAACAAAGCAAGTGATCTAGCAAGCAACTAAGATCCCGTAGATAACTATGGATGAAAAGGGTGATAACACCTTCCCATTTCATAATCTACCCCTCGAACTCAAGAAATAATCTCAAAGGTCTTTCCAGTTCTTTTCAGCCTTTCCTTTTGGATAAAAGAAAAATCGGTGGCGACTCTTGCTAACCGCAACAATTGCAATAAAATGCAAAACACCCAAGTTAGTTATGCCACCGTATCACACCTACACTAGAGGAGTATTCTTATCTGTTGGATTTACATATTACTGATCGTGTTCCTTTTACTGGTTTGGAGGGTGAGCCAAAACCACACGATATTGCTGATTTAATCCATCTTGGGAAGTCTGAGGTTGAAGCCCATATGACTACTAAAGGAGGGATTAGAGGATTACCAGCTCAATTCTTATTGGAGAAAGCTCATTACTTTTCCAGGATGAAGATTAGTCGCTTTTGAGGCCATATTTTCTCTACTTGCTTACGGGTTGCTCTTATTTCCTAATGTGGATAAGTTTGTTGACATTAATGCTATCACTATCTTCATGATTGGAAATCCATTTCCTACATTGTTGTGTGATGCTTATTACTCTGTTCATCTTTGGAATTCTTATCGTGGGGGGATGATTATCTGTTGCACGCCTCTGTTGTACCGGTGGTTTATTTCTCGTATGCCTCAGTCTGATGCTTCCTGGGATGTCAAGAAGGAACCTCGTTGGGCTCCTAAGATCATGGCACATATTCACTCAGATATTGATTGGTATCATCGGGCTCACCATGATGTAGAGATTGTCGACAGTTGTGGTAGTTTCCCCAATGTACCTCTTCTTGGTACAAAGGAAGGAATTAACTACAACCTGATTCTTGCACGACGATAGCTTAGTTATCCGATGAGGGATAAACCAAATAGTATTCGTTTGAGTAGTTTCTTCCTGAAGGAGGGAGAAGACCATAAGGAAGCTAGGGAGTAGATTGTGAAGGCCTGGCGTCACATTCATAGGAAGAGTAGGAAAGACTTGGGACCTAAGGGGATGTTTCTTTGGAGCCTTATCTTCAGTGGGTCCAAACGAGAGCTATTTAGTTGAAGATTTCGTATTCCCGGGAAGCACCTATGCCTGCCTTGTTTGTGAAGACCACTCCTCCCTTATTGGATGATGTGGAAGAGCTACGACTTGCTTTGGTCAAGATGCAGCAGGAAAAGGATGCTTGGAAGAATAAGTGCCAAACTTTAGAGATTTCCTATAGAGCAGACTTGAAGGAGAAAGACG
Organism: Vicia faba; assembly: GCA_948472305.1. Classification (NCBI taxonomy): domain Eukaryota; kingdom Viridiplantae; phylum Streptophyta; class Magnoliopsida; order Fabales; family Fabaceae; genus Vicia; species Vicia faba. The sequence goes on along the minus strand of CATIWC010000808.1, from coordinate 202,639 downwards.
ACTTGATTGAGATTCTTGAGAGTCGAGCTGTAGAGACCATGGAGAGGCAAGGGGATTTATTTTCCTCTAAGCCTCAGTCATATGCTAGTTACTCATTTCATGATTCAGGTGATTGGAAGGGGGTTGTTACCAGATATGCGGAAGAAAACCAAAGGTTGAAAGCTCAGATTGCCGGGCTTACAGGGAAGTGCCAGCGTATAGAGTGATCTCCATAAACTTTACTTCTTAGGGTTTAGACTTTATTTTTATCTTGTACTTGGGATTATTGAAACTTATAATCCATTTTGAAGTTATTATAATAAATTTTTTCAGTATTTAAAATGTGTTATTACTTTGATATTTGCAATGTGTCTATAAATCTTTAAGTCCCTTGAAATATTAATAATAAAATAAATCATGTGAATTGCATATCATGCATCATATTGCATATATTTCTTGCATTTGTTATGCATATCCAGGTGTCTTACCAAGCTTCTTTACTTCGTTCAGCAAGCTGTCTCACCACTACAATACTCGAGCTAATTTCAGAAGGAAGATGGACAACTTAGAACAAGAGAATCGCGAGTCGCGCGAGGAAGTTTCTGCTCTAAAGGCCGGCATGGCCAATCTCACTGCTCTAATGGAATCTTTGGTGGCTGCTCAGAATCAGCCACCCAGTGTTCAACCTCAACAGACAAAGGGTTACTACTGAAGCTCCGATTGTTCCTGTGTCTGCTACTCCAACTGTTGTTAAGAAACGCATGCCTCAAGGTTGTCCATGGGGAATGCTAGAGAACTTTGTGCCTGAAGGTTTCAATCCTAGTCCTCAAGTTACTCAATTTGTTCAGATTACTGTTACTCCTTCACCTCTTGTGGTGCATTCTACTCCTGCCGCACCTCCTTCGATGAATGTAGTCCCATTTTCTAATGATGATATGTATCTTCCTTTTCCTCCACCAAGTGAAGGCTTGGGTCTCTATGATAGAATAGATGATTTTCAACATCAGTTTGACAAGATGCAGAAGGAGGTGAAGGCCCTCAGGAGAAAGGAATTCTTTAGACAAAATGTGAATGATTTATGCTTGGTCCCGGATGTCAAGATACCTGCGAAGTTTAAAGTCCCGGAATTCGAGAAGTACAAGGGCAACACTTGTACTTGTGCTCATCTTGTGATGTATATAAGAAGAATGTTTACCCACACTGATGATCAACATATGTTGATTCACTTTTTTCAGGATAGTTTGACTGGTGCTGTGTTAAAGTGGTATATGAGTTTGGACAGTGTCAATGTCCATACTTTCAATGACTTGGGAGAAGCATTTATCAAAAAGTAAAATTACAACATGGAAATGGCATCTGACCATGATCAACTCAGGCCCATGGTCCAGAAGGACAAGGAATCATTCAAAGAATATGCACAGAGATAGCGTGAGGTAGCCGCCCAAGTGATTCCTCCCATGGAAGAAAAGGAGATGACTAAGATTTTCCTGAAGACTATGGGTGCTTTCTACTACGAGAGGATGGTAGCGAGTGCGCCAAGTGGCTTTACTGAAATGGTGGGCATGGATATCTGTTTAGAAGAGGCTGTAAGAGAGGTTCGTTTAACAAAAAGTGAAAGTTTCGGAAGTACGAAGAAGGCATTCTATGGGTTTGCCAAAAAGAAGGAAGGAGATACAAATGTTGTTATGTAAGAGAGGTCAGTTAATCCTCCTAGGATAAATTATCAGCGTCATCAACAAGTTGCCTCAGTAACTCTAGTTGTTAGTGTAGCTCCAACCACCATTGCTTATCAGAGACCATCCCATCAGGGGAATCAAGGGTATAATCATAGAATGGAGAGTTATGACCCTATCCCTATGAGCTATACGAAATTACTCTCGGCTTTAATTCAAAAGAAGTTGGTTCAGACCCGACCACCTCCCGTTATATCATCAACATTGCCTTGGTATTACAAGGCAGACCAAACATGTGCTTTTCATCAGGGAGCACCAGAGCACAATGTTGAGAACTGCTATCCTTTGAAAACTGAAGTACAAAAATTGATGAAGTTTGGTATCTTATCCTTCAAAGATGTTGGCCCTAATGTAAAAGATAATCCTTTGCCAAAGCGTGAAGGAGCAAATGATGTGAACATGGTGGCCGGTTGTCCAGACGACTTCCGGATTTTTGATATTAAATTGGTTAGAGGAGATTTGGTAAAAATGCATGCAGACCTCTGTGAATTTAGCTACTATACACATGACCATGTCGGTTGTGTTATTTGCAGTACGGATATACAGGGTTGTGACAAGATAAAGGTTGATTTGTAGGAGATGATGGATGAGGGCCTCATCCATATAATCAGGCCTAGGGAAGAGTATGAAGAGGAGGTAAACATGGTTTATGGATGTTCAGGAGAGTTCAGAATCTTTGATGTGGAATATATGAATGAGGATCTTGTACAATTGCATGTTACTTTCTGCCACATGGCTGGTCAGGTAGAACATCAGTATGGATCTTGCTGAATTTGCTGCTGGGACTCCCGAGTATGTTCAATTGTAAGGAAAGTTATTCAGTTGTTATTGGATAATGGAACTATCAAGGTTACAGGATAAAGGGATGATTACCGTGAGGTTAATGAGATTTAGGTTTATTTGGCTGAAGAAGAGCCAGGTGATGAGTATGCCTCTGCAGATGATTTCTTCTCCTCGGTTGAAGATATGTTTTCCAGAGATGACTTTGCAATTACTGAATGTGTTGAAGAGGGAGTAAATTTTATTGTGCCTTGATTTGGTGCACCCACCCCTTTTGAAGTTGAATATCATAGCAAGCTAGCTATTACTCCATTGGTGATTAGTTTGCCGGGTCCTGTCCCCTACAAGTCAGACAAGGTTGTACCCTATAAATATAATGCTCCAATTTTAGAGGATGGTGTGGAAGTTCCCATCCAGATAATGCCAAATGTTGGAAATATTGCTGAGACTAGCAGAGTGACCCGCAACGGTTGTGTATTTGCACCAGTTGTTCGTGGAGATGTTAGTACTGGAAAGAACGTTGTGGAAAGTGTTGAACCCAAGAAGGTAGCGGGTGAATCTAGTGGAGCTACGCTAGAAAAAGAGGTGGATGATATTTTGAAGATAATCAAGATGAGTGACTACAAAATTATAGATCAGCTACTGCAGACTCCTTCAAAAATATCTATCTTGGCTTTATTGATGAACTCCTCTGCTCAAAGAGAATCTTTGATGAGGGTATTAGACTAAGCTTTCGTAGAAAGTGATATTCCTGTAGACCAATTCAGCAGTGTGGTAGGGAACATTACATCATGTAATAACCTGAGTTTCTGCGATGATGAACTGCCCGATGAAGGAAGGAATCACAATCTGGCCTTCCATATCTCTATGAACTGCAAGAATTATTCATTATCCAATGTGTTGATTGATAATGGATCCACATTGAACGTTATACCAAGGAGCACACTTATGAAGTTTAAATATCAAGGAACACCCATGCGCCCAAGTGTCATTATTGTGAAAGCGTTTGATGGTTCAAGGAAATCTTCTATTGGTGAAGTGGACTTTCTTATTCATATAGGCCCACATTTATTTCAGATTACTTTCCCGATCATGGATATTGTACCCGCTTATAGTTACTTGCTGGGATGGCCATGGATACATGAGGCAGGGGTTGTCACTTCGACTTTACACCAGAAGTTAAAGTTTGTGCATGAAGGAAAAGTGGTAATTATAAATGGAGAACAGGCATTATTGATATCTCATTTGTCCTCTTTCAGCATTGTGGCGGCGGATGAAGCTTCTGTTGGAACCCAATTCCAAGCTTTATCCATTGATAATATAAGAGGAAATGAGAATTCTATGGCTTCGTTTAAGGATTCTCAAAAGGTTGTGCGTAATGGCCATAGTGAAGTATGGGGACAAATTGTTGATCCACCTGTAAACAAGAATAAAGCTGGCTTGGGGTTCTCTGTGAAGAATGATAAAGGTAAGAGCATGAAGCTGAAGTCTGCTGCAGGAAAGTATCAAGACATCTTTCGTAGCGGGGGCTATCTTCTCCAACTGTTTCCGGGATTAATGCCATTATGAGAGATGAAGCAGAACCAGAAATGCCAAATTATGTGACGCACGAAGTTAGGGTTCAGAACTGGATCACCATTGATGTTCCCTCTTGCATACATGTTTCAAAGTAATTTGTTTTTGTTAATCTTTTTTAAAAGCTTTCACTCTGGACAAGGTGAAAGTATTAATATTTTATGGGCTTATCGGTTTGCTTTGATTTTTTAAATCAATAATAAAAGTTATCTTTGTTTACCAAATTGTGTTTTTATTTTTTGCTTTTTTCTTGGAAAATGGTAATCAGAAAAAACCTTTCAAAATAAATAATAAATGAAATTCAATCTGCATGATCACTTGTTATATGTGTCAGTTTCTAAAAGCAGTCATAAATCATATGTGTAGATTAATTAAAAAAACCATTGAATATAATGAACCTGCACCCTCTCAGGGTTGCTTGAGCGCGAGGAAAATGCCATTCAGCCATATAAAGAGCCATTAGAAGTAATCAATTTAGGTTCAGAAGAAGATCCGAAGGAAGTCAAGATTGGAGCATTACTGCATCCTGATGTGAAGAGTAGGTTGATTGAGATGTTGAAAGAGTATGTGGATATTTTTGCTTGGCCTTACCAAGATATGTCTGGTCTAGATACAGATATTGTAGAGCACCATTTGCCGCTGAAGCCAGAGTGCCCACCAATCAAACAGAAGTTGCGAAGAACTCACCCAGATATGGCAGTGAAGATCAAAGAAGAAGTTCTAAAGCGGATTAATGCTGGTTTTCTTGTGACATCAGTGTACCCTCAGTTGGTTTCCAATATTGTCCTAGTACCGAAGAAAGACAGAAAAGTCCGCATGTGCGTAGATTACAGAGATCTAAATAAATCTAGTCCAAAAAATGATTTTCCATTGCCACGCATTGATATGTTAGTGGATAGCACAACAAAATTCAAAGTTTTATCGTTCATGGACTGATTTTCCGAGCATAATCAAATAAGGATGGTTCCTGAGGACATGTAAAAAACAATGTTTATCACACCTTGGGGAACATTCTGTTACAGAGTGATTCCCTTCGGGTTGAAGAACACTAGTGCAACGCACCAGAGGGCTATGACAACCATATTCCATAATCTGATGCACAAGTAAATTGAGGTATATATTGATGATATGATTGCTAAATACCAGACTGAAGAAGGGCATGTAAAAGATTTGTTGAAGTTGTTTCAGCGTTTGAGGAAGTATCGTCTCTGCTTGAATCTAAATAAATGTACCTTCGGTGTTCGATCAGGGAAATTGTTGGGTTTCATTGTTTTCCAGAGAAGGATTGAAGTTGACCCTGATAAAGTCAATTCAATAAATGCCAGTGCCGAGAACTGAAAAGCAAGTCAGAGGGTTCCTCGGGCGTTTGAATTATATTTCCAGATTCATTTCCCACATGACCGTAATGTATGAATCAATCTTTAAGTTGTTAAAGAAAGATCAAGGTTGTGTGTGGATAGATGACTGCCAAAGGGAATTTGAAAGTATTAAAGAATATATGCTTGAACCTCCTATCTTGCTCTCTTCTGTTGAAGGAAGACCATTGATTATGTATCTGACAATGTTAGATAATTCCATGGGATGTATTCTGGGACAACAAGATGAAACGGGGAAGAAAGAGTATGCCATTTATCATCTCGGTAAAAACTTTACTGATTGTGAGTCGCGGTGTTCCATGCTAGAAAAGACATGTTGTGCTTTGGCCTGGGCGGAAAAACTTTTGCGGCAATATATATTAAATCACACTACTTGGTTGATCTCCAAAATGGATCCAATTAAGTACATTTTTAAAAAGCCTACTCTTACTGGGAGAATTGCCCGCTGGAAGATGCTGTTATCTGAATATGATATCAAATACCGCACCCAAAAAGCTATTAAAAGCAGCGTGTTGGCAGATTATCTTGCTCACAACCAGTTGATGATTATCAACATGTGATGTATGATTTCCCTGATGAGGATGTGATGTTTCTGAAAGTGAAAGATTGTGATGAACCATTGCCTGAGGAAGGTCCTGATCTTGAATCTCGTTGGAGCATGATATTTGATGGAGCTGTGAATGCTTAGGGTAAAGGAATTGGTGTTGTGATTGTCACTCCACATGGATCACACATTCATTTTACTGCAAGATTGACATTTGATTGTACTAATAATATGGCAGAATATGAGGCTTGCATCATGGGTCTCGAGGAAGATATTAATCTCATAATTAAAATTCTAGATGTGTATGGCGATTCAGCTTTGGTAATAAATCAAATTAAAGGAGAGTGGGATACTCGTCACCCTGGCTTGATCCCTTAAAAAGATTATGCTAAAAGATTGTTACCCTTCTTTAATAAAGTTAAATTCCATCACATCCCTAGAGACGAAAATCAAATGGCAGATGCTCGGGCTTCTATGTATCAAGTGAATACTTGGCATGATATACCTCGAATTATAGTTTGACGACTGGATAGGCCCACTCATGTGTTTACAACAGAAGAGGTAGCAGATGAGAAACCTTGGTATTATGATATCAAGCATTTTCTCCAGACTCGGGAATACCTGATTGGTGCATCGAATAAAGATAGAAAGACATTAAGAAGATTGGTTGGCAGCTTCTTCCTCAGTGAAAATGTGTTGTACAAGAGAAATTATGACATGGTCTTGCTCAGATGCGTGGATAGACACGAAGCAGACATGTTGATGCATGAGATTCATGAAGGTTCATTTGGCACTAATACCAATGGACATTCGATGGCTAAAAACATGCTAAGGGCAGGTTACTATTGGATCACAATGGAATCTGAGTGTTACAAATTTGCAAAGAAGTTCCATAAATTCCAGATTTATGCAGAAAAAATTCATGTACCTTTGACACTTCTCAATGTTATTTCTTCCCTGTGGCCTTTCTCTATGTTGGGTATTGACATGATTGGAATGAAAGAACCCAAAGCTTCGAATGGACATCGTTTTATCTTGGTAGCAATTTGTTACTTAACCAAATGGGTGGAAGCTTCTTCATATGCTAATGTTACTAAGCAGGTGGTAGTGCGCTTCATTAAGAATAATCCCATATGTCGGTATGTTATGCCAAGCAGAATTATCACCGACAATGGCTTGAATCTGAACAACAAGATGATGACAGAACTTTGTGAAGAATTCAAGATTGTCCATCACAATTCATCTCCGTACAGGCCGAAGATGAATGGGGTTGTTGAAGCTGCTAATAAGAATATCAAGAAGATCATCCAGAAGATGGTTGTTACATATAAAGATTGGCATGAAATGCTCCCTTTTGCTTTACATGGATATCGGAGATCTGTTCGCACTTCAACAGGAGCAACCCAGTTCTCCCTTGTGTATGGAATGGAAGTTGTGCTCCCAATCGAGGTTGAGATTCCCTCTTTGTGTGTGATAATGGAAACCAAGTTGTCAGAGGATGAATAGGTCTAGAACAGGTTTGACCAATTGAATTTGATCGAAGAGAAGAGAATGACAGCTTTGTGTCATAGGCAGTTATATCAGAAGAGGATGAAGAAAGCTTTTGATAAGAAGGTCAAACCTCGTGAATTCAGAGAAGGCGGCCTCGTGCTCAGGAAGATCATGTCTTTTAACGCTGATTCAAGGGGCAAGTGGAATCCTAATTTTGAAGGCCCGTATGTTGTCAAGAAAGCCTTCTATGGCGGTGCATTAATTCTTGAAACTATGGATGGCGAGGAGTTCCCACGTCCCATGAATGATGATGCAGTCAAGAAATACTTCGCCTAAAGAAATAAAAAAACAGCTCACTAAGTTGAAAACCTGAAAGGGAGGCTTAGGCAAAAAGGAGCGTCTCGGTAGGCCAAAAACCCGAAAGGGTGGTCTAGAAAAAAATTAGAGACATAAACAGAATAAAAGTTCCCGCTAAGTTGAAAACTTGCAAGGGCAGCTTAGGAAAAAGTTAGGGACTTTATTGGCAAGTAACTACATCAGACAAGACTCAATCATTGAAGCAACAATCTTCTTGGATCCTCATCATACTTCAACAGAAGTTGCTGCTCAGAATTTCAAAGTTCTTAGAGGGAATAGTGGTTATTGTATTTCAATGTATCTTTTCCATTATATATTACCATTTTCCGAACTTTGTAATCATCTGTGGAGTCTCGCCATTCGCAGACTACCATTTTATCAATAAAATTTGATCTTTTACCCAATTCTTTGTAATTCTTATTTTATTCAGCTTGCAAAGACTCCATTTATTATTGATAATAATTTTCAAAGAAAAAATATTAAATGAGAAAATTGTTTTTCAAAAAGAATTTGCAAACTTACTTTTACTTTAGATTTTGTGATTCAAGAGGAAAACAAAAGTGGTGATCTCAGGAATGGACGAACTCCAGTAATTTTGGGAAGTTTTGTTTCCCCCGGGAAGGTTTTCTCAGGTCGTTTTCGCTGGTATGCATGTGATTTATATATATTGAAGATGATACCAATTGGCATAAGGTGCAGTGTTGGGTTTGTGATCCCATTGTCCCCAGTCAGGTGTTGGTTCTTTTTTTTATTTTTGGGTTTGCATGGTCTGAAGTCTCTATCCTAGATTCCCCAACTAAGTTTTCCCTCATATGACAAAAGATCTTGTTCCCTTGGTGTGCTGAGATGGAACTAGTTGAAAAATGTCGCTCTTTCTACAGTATTGGCATTATTGTTGATATTTATTTCCCGTGCAACTAGACCAGGGCAGTATGTTTTTCTAAGAAGTGTTAAGACAGTTGTCAACCCTTTGGGTTTTCACCCGCCAAGTGCTGGGTTTGATTTAAAATCCCCATGAGTTTGACCTTTTTCTATAATGCTGACTTCTTGATTCCCCGGGAAGGTTATCCCAGGGCATCGTTTGTTGCAATAATTTTGCATGATATGAAGACTCAATCCAAGATTCCCCAGTGAAGGCTTCACTATTTGATAGAATTCTTTTCTCCCCGTGCATGCTGAGATTTGACTCATTTATGAAGCATCTCCCTTTCCGCAGTACTTACATTTTGTTTGATTGCCCGATAATCAGGCAAGGGCAATGTTTTATTTAAGAAGTGTTGAAATAGTTATCAACTTTTTGGGTTTTCTCCCTCCAAGTGCTTGGTTTGATTTAAAATCCCCATAATTTTGATTTCTTGCTATTATGTTTAACTTCTTAACTCCCCAAGTTGTTATCCCCATGAGGTTTCATACTTTTCCCCCGGAGAAGTTGGTGCAATACTTACTCTCAATATTGAAGAACGTATCTTGGTTTCCCCTCTTCAATATGGTGTTGGCCTCCCCAATAAAGTCAGCATGAGGTCCTCAGTTGATGTCTCGATGATGAGGCACTATCTCCCCTTGTGAAGTCTGTATGATGTTCCCCCAATGAAGTCAGCTCGAAATCCTCAATTGATGTTTTGCCGATATGGTTTCCATCTGCGTTATTTGAAAGCAGTATTGCAATCCCCAGTAGAAGTGCGGACCGTGAAAACATGCGTTTTCTCCATTGAAGTCTGAGTGCTATTCCCCAGTGAATCCTGGAGAAGTATGTTATATCCCTGTATCTATATTGTTTTGTCACTGTGATTTGTTTACTTCCGGATTATGTTCCTTCCCATTGAAGTTAAGCCACGAAATAGGATTTTGTTTCCTCGTTTGGTGCTTATTTTCTTATGGATTGTTCATCTTGGATGTGATTTAGCCGAGTGTTGATTGTGCCCGAGTTGATTTTTCCTGGTTACTCCTAGTGTTATATGTCTTTTTTGTCAGCATATACATGATAACACTCATACATTCATACATACATCATGCATAGTTAAATTTAGAAAATCATTGCTCATTCACATTCGTTAATATTATGTTGACATATTCCCTTGTTTTGCAGAGTTGTGTTGTCCTCTCTCCAATAGAGTGTCAACCTTAAGCAAAAAGTGTGTATTCTTTCCATTTCCCCACTGAGTCATCCCTCGTGGAAGATTTTTGCTTTAGCCTTCCTGTGCAGCTCTTTGTCTAGATAGATTGGTTTCCCCTCTTGATTTTATTTCTCAAAGGATGTATTTTGGTTGACTGTTTCACTCTAGTTTATTTATGGCTTAAAGCTTTGGTTCCCAGTAATATTATTACTTTGGATTTCTACAAGCTTCGAGCCTTGGTTTGAGAATGTGCATTTATTTTGGCACGATAAGACTTTTATCTCCTCAGCAAGAATATATCGGCATTTCCCCAGGAAGTCATGATTCTTTCCCCATGAAGTCATATTTCTTTCCCCAAGAAGCCCTATTACATTCCCCAGGAAGTCATTTTTTACAATCCTTCATAACAGCAAGTAGCAGGTCTCTTTATTTGAGCAACTCGTACTTCCCTGTAAGGGTCGACGTTACTTTTTTTTTTGCTATCTTCTCTATGAGTGGATAGTTTGCAGTTCGTTGTCAAATTACTCCAGTGGATGACAAGTCTTTCAATATCGCAGAGATATTTTGTTGTGAAATCTTTGCAAGTGGTAGTCTCTTCTTTGAGACAGCTTATATATTACCCTTTCCAAGAAAAATGCCTTTGTTAAAGAAGAAATTGAGACCCGTTCTAGGTGAAACGCCCGAGTTTTGGAGAAACTTATTTCTTTTCTCTCTACCTTCGTTGAAAGTTGGTAGTTCACCATCAGTGAAAGTTGGTGATTGTTATATTTTTGCTACCCTTAGTGAACAACGTCGGTGCTATGATATTTCTTTTCTCTCTACCTTCAGTGAAAGTTGGTAGTTCACCATCAGTGAATGTTGGTGATTGTTATTCTCTTACTACCTTCAGTGAAAGTTTTTAGTTCACCATCAATGAATGTTGGTGCATGTTATTCTCTTACTACCTTCGATGAAAGTTGGTAGTTCACCATCAGTGAATGTTGGTGATTGTTATTCTCTTACTACCTTCAGTGAAAGTTGTAGTTCACCATCAATGAACGTTGGTGATTTTTATCTTTTTTCTACCTTATGTGAACGTTGGTAGTTCACCGTCAATGAACGTCGGTGCTATGATATTTATTTTCTCTCTACCTTCAGTGAAAGTTGGTAGTTCACCACCAGTGAACGTTGGTGATTATTATCTTTTTTCTACCTTCAGTGAACGTTGGTAGTTCACCGTCAATGAATGTCGGTGCTATGATATTTCTTTTCTCTCTACCTTCAGTGAAAGTTGGTAGTTCACCATCAGTGAATGTTGGTGATTGTTATTCTCTTACTACCTTCAGTGAAATTTAGTAGTTCACCATCAGTGAACGTTGGTGATTGTTATTCTCTTACTACCTTCAGTGAAAGTTGGTAGTTCACCATCAGTGAATGTTGGTGATTGTTATTCTCATACTACCTTCAGTGAAAGTTGGTAGTTCACCATCAGTGAATGTTGGTGATTGTTATCTTTTTTCTACCTTAAGTGAATGTTGGAAGTTCACCGTCAGTGAACGTCGGTGATATGATATTTCTTTTCTCTCTACCTTCAGTGAAAGTTGGTAGTTCACCATCAGGGAACGTTGGTGATTGTTATCTTTTTGCTACCTTCAGTGAACATTGGTAGTTCACCGTCAGTGAATGTCGGTGCTATGATATTTCTTTTCTCTCTACCTTCAGTTAAAGTTGTAGTTCACCATCAGTGAATGTTGGTGATTGTTATCTTTTTTCTACCTTCATTGAACGTTGGTAGTTCACCGTCAGTGAACATCGGTGCTATGATATTTCTTTTCTCTCTACCTTCATTGAAAGTTTGTAGTTCACAATCAGTGAACATTGGTGATTGTTACCTTTTTGTCACCTTCACCGAACGTTGGTAGTTCACCGTCAGTGAACGTCTGTGCTATGATATTTCTTTTCTCTCTACCTTTAGTGAAAGTTGGTAGTTCACCATCAGTGAATGTTGGTGATTGTTACTCTCTTACTACCTTCAGTGAAAGTTGGTAGTTCACCATCACTGAATGTTGGTGATTGTTATTCTCTTACTACCTTCAGTGAATGTTGGTAGTTCACCATCAGTAAACGTTGGTGATTGTTATTCTCTTTCTACCTTCAGTGAAAGTTGGTAGTTCACCATCAGTGAACGTTGGTGATTGTTATGTTTTTTCTACCTTCAGTGAAATTTAGTAGTTCACCGTTAGTGAACATCGGTACTATGATATTTCTTTTCTCTCTACCTTTAGGGAAAGTTGGTAGTTCACCATCAGTGAACGTTGGTGATTGTTATCTTTTTCCTACCTTCGATGAGCGTTGGTAGTTCACCGTCAGTGAATGTCGATGTTATGATATTTCTTTTCTCTCTAACTTCAGCGAAAGTTGGTAGTTCACCATCAGTGAACGTTGGTGATTCTTATCTTTTTTCTACCTTCAGTGAACGTTGGTAGTTCACCGTCAGTGAACATCAGTGCTATGATATTTCTTTTCTCTCTACCTTCAGTGAAAGTTGGTAGTTCACCATCAGTGAACGTTGGTGATTGTTATCTTTTTGCTACCTTCAGTGAACGTTGGTAGTTCACCCTCAGTGAACGTCGGTGCTATGATATTTCTTTTCTCTCTACCTTTAGTGAAAGTTGGTAGTTCGCCATCAGTGAACGTTGGTGATTGTTATTCTCTTACTACCTTCAGTGAAAGTTGGTAGTTCACCATTAGTGAACGTTGGTGATTGTTATTCTCTTACTAACTTCAGTGAAATTTGGTAGTTCACCATCAGTGAATATTGGTAATTGTTATTCTTTTACTACCTTCAGTGAAAGTTGGTAGTTCACCATCAGTGAACATTGGTGATTGTTATCTTTTTCTACCTTCAGTGAACATTGGTAGTTCACCGTCAGTGAACGTCGGTGCTATAATATTTCTTTTCTCTCTACCTTCATTGAGAGTTGGTAGTTCACCATCAGTGAACGTTGGTGATTGTTATCTTTTTGCTACCTTCAGTGAACGTTGGTAGTTCACTGACAGTGAATGTCGGTGCTATGATATATCTTTTCTCTCTACCTTCAGTGAAAGTTGGTAGTTCACCATCAGTGAACATTGGGGATTGTTATCTTTTTGCTACCTTCAATGAACGTTGGTAGTTCACCGTCAGTGAACATCGGTGCTATGATATTTATTTTCTCTCCACCTTCAGTGAAAGTTGGTAGTTCACCATCAGTGAATATTGGTGATTGTTATCTTTCTTCTACCCTCAGTGAATCTTGGTAGTTCACCGTCAGTGGACATCGGTGCTAAGATATTTCTTTTCTCTCTACCTTCAGTGAAAGTTGGGAGTTCACCATCAATGAACGTTGGTGATTGTTATGGTTTTTGCTACCTTCAGTGAACATTGGCAGTTCACCGTCAGTGAATGTCGGTGCTATGATATTTCTGTTCTCTCTACCTTCAGTGAAAGTTGGTAATTCACCATCAATGAATGTTGGTGATTGTTATCTTTTTTCTACCTTTAGTGAATATTGGTAGTTCACCGTCAGTGAACGTCGGTGCTATGATATTTCTTTTCTCTCTACCTTTAGTGAAAGTTGGTAGTTCATCGTCAGTGAACGTAGATGTTTGTCTCTCTACCTTCAGTGAACGTTGGTAGCTCACCGTCAGTGAATATCAGTGTTATTATTATTTTCTCTTTCTACATTCAGTGAACATTGGTAGTTTCACCTTCAGTAAAAGTTGTTGTATCCTTTTGGATCTTCTACCTCCGACTGTTGAGTTTGGTATTTCATAGTTGGTTGTTAATCACTTTTATCTTGTAATATCTCCTCTTTATCCGAGTTTATGATACCTTTATCTCTTCTTTGGGTGTTACACCATTAGAGTCGGGTCTTTTTGATTCACCAGTGATTTATTTTCCTGGTCGGGTTTCTCTTTTGATCCTTATTTCCTTTGCTACATCTCCAGTGGTGTTTTGCTTCCCTTTGAAGTTGTTCATATGCATTCATACTCATAAGCATTGCATGGCATCTTAGGGCCAAAAATAGGGTTTGTTTTATATTTACATATATTTGATCACGTCGACACGAAGATTTTTAACCTTCGTATCTTCGGATAGAAGAAAATTAAATAAGGGCAGTTGTTGTACCCAAATTTTTTCCCCTAAGATTCCTTTATCATACCATATTGATTCAATCACAACAAAATCACATTAGGGATTTTGGTTCTCCTCTCAATCTTTAGCTTTTCTCTTTGAGGAATCACCAAGAACCTTGACTTGTTTTTCTTTTCTGATCATGCATGTTTTGTTTTTACTTTCCTTTTAATTAATAAAATGTAATGTTGATTTGTCTTACTTTTTAATGATGTAGGCAAAGGCAATGTGGCTTAGCAAGTTGATCCATGGGTTCATGAGTTTATTTCCATGCCCTAGTCAATAAAGCTTGAGAAATTCAAACCTCACTATTGAAGTTGTTTTGGAAGAAATGGCATGGCAAGTTTTAATTTGGTTCACCACATTTCAAAGTTATCAAGATTGATTCAAAAATACAAGGGGTTGATTGAAGAAGTTGTCATGGTTGGACAAGGCCTTTTTCCCATTGGTCACAAGTGCATATTTCTCTCAATTCTCAAGATATGGAAGTGGTTCTGGCTGCTATGAGTTCTCATTATCATCCTCAACAAATTCTATCTACAAAGCAAAAGTGTTGGTACAAGAAGGTTGTTTAAAATTGTTAAAGTTCCACAAAGCATTTTCTTGATCTAGGAGCTAGGGTTTTGAACTTCAAAGAAGTATATCTTGCTCATCTTTTGGTAATTTTGAGTTATTCCAAAACATCCTTCTCTTTAAAGGGATATTAACAAATAACTTCAAAAGTTTCAATGAGTTTTCATGTGGAAGAAACTTGATGATGAAGAAAGATTACAAGTCCTTTAGATGAACCCCCAACTTCCCATGTGTGACTTCAAATGATCATAACTTGGTAAATGTTTATCACCTTGAGCCCACTCTTTTTCCATAATGATCTTAAGGATGTGAACTTTATTTCTTATTTTATATGCAAAGTAAGAAAATGGATGGAAGATTCCCTAAGGATACAAAAGAATATAGGTCATTTCATGATTTTTTGCCAACTTCAACAATTCATAACTCTCTCAATTTTTGGACATTTTGAATGGTTCAAGTTTCAAAATGTCATTCAATAGGTCTATTTCATACCATATATTTTGGTCAAGAGAAAAATTCAAGTGGAAGGCCATGTTTGGATACAAAACATTACAAGTCATTTTTGAAGAAAAACTTAGAAATTTTCTAAGTATGAAAATTCAACCTCTTTTTCCCAACTTTGACTCATCACAACTTCTTTATCAAAAATCAAATTGATCTCACTCCTTGCACATTGTAAAGCTTGTGAATTTATCTTTCAAATGCTTCAAAAATCACATCATATGGTGCCCTACATTGTTGGCACCATAGTTATGAAAGTCGCATCATAAAATGGAAATTCCAAGTTTAGTCAGATTTGAAAAATTAGTTTAAATCCAATTACAAGCCTGTTTAAGGATCAATTTCGTGTCTAATCATGTTTAGGAACTTTCCATAACAAGAAATGACCCTTAAACCATTCATTTTGCTGCATTTTGAGTCATGTGAAGTCACACTTTTCACACTTAGTAGGTCCACATGATTTTATTGATTTTGCCTCCAATTCACACGCTTGAGCCTTGCATCATGATCAGCTATAAATAAGGATCATCCCTCACTCATTTTGGCAAGCTTTTCATAGCCAATTGACCCCTGTCCAGATCCCACACGAACTCTGGATTTGAAATTCTGATTTCTTACATTCTCACCTTCAAAAACCAAAAGCTGCATTCAGTTAGCTTCATTGAACTTCTCTGAAGCTAACCATACGGTTACTTTCAAGAATTGTGACCTATATTGATCTGTAGAAGTCCAGTTTCAGAGAAACTTTTCACTACTTTGCTCAGGTAGATTTCTTGGCCAAATTGATTCAAATAAAAGACTAATCCACTCCTTGTATTCTTCTGATTCTCGTGATCTTTATAATTTGCAATTTCATTGAGAATTGAGTGAGATATCCCAGATTTTTGTGCTCGCTATTTTCTCTGGTTTTCTTCAAACACAGCCTTACACAATTTATATAAATTTGGCGCGATGGCACCATTAGAATCATCTTGAAGAGGCGAATCTAATGGTACCGGTCTGGTTTGCTAATTTTACAGTTTGAATGATTCAATTTGGGGATGACTGGAGGTTGAAGATGATGACATATCCGTCTTTAACCAATGACATGAAGCCACATTATTTTTTTGAAACGAATATAATATGCTTGCCATACCATGCACGTGCCTCAGGAGCCCTTGGATCTGATTACTTTTGTGAGTCAGACTCCATCCAACGCGCCATATTTTAAGTTGTTTTATTTTAAAAATGTTGGATCCGGTGTGATATTTATTAAAGACCATGATATGCACATCGCATCTGATCCATTGGATTTACTTACTAACTCGTTTTGACTCTCATCCATTGGTCCATATTTTTTTGACTTTAATTTATTTTCTGATTTTTATATTTAAATTGTTTTAAACTTCAAAAAATCATAGAAAATTCATTTTAAGTCCAAAAAATCTGAAAAAATTATGAAAAATATTTTTGATTTTTCTCTTTCTCTTTCTGATTTTTATTTTTTTTTTACAGTTTTATTTTGTGTTTTGATATTTTTTATAAATTTTCACTTTATTTGAATTATTTTAAATGTTTAAAAATACTTTTACGCATTTTTAAATTCTAAAAAAATATGGAATGATCCAATGACATTGTGACAAATATTAGAGACCTCGTTTATTTTTTATTTCTGACTTTGTTATTTTTTATCATTTTTGGTTTATTTTACTCATTTCTTTTAATTTTAAAAAAATAGTTTCTGACTTTAAAAAAATACCAAAAGTTTTATAAAAAAATTTGAGTCTATTTCTGATTTTTCCATGACCTTATTTCTTTTTTATGAATTAATTTGCATATAGTTGATATTTTTTTCCTTTATTTTCATTTTTATTCATTTTTAAACCCTTTTCAACATAAATATTAAATGTAATATTATTTTGTGATTATTTTCTGGCTGGTCTTGGATTGAATTTTTGATCATGAACTTTGTTAACATTATTGGATCCATGGTGTTGAGTCTAACTCCATAAAAATGGATGAATGATTTTAATAATAGTTTGATTAAATTTTAATTCAAATGTGGTTTATATATTCTTTCCCACCCCGCTTCATCTTATCCCTTTCTTATTGCACTAAGTGTTATTGGAGCATGATCTCTATATCATGTCTCAAAACAAATGGTGCATAGATTGCTATTGACAGGCCTCAAAATAGGTGTGACTTCTATATAAGTCCATTTACGATTGCTTAACATAGCGCTAAATTTTTTCCCGATTCGAATAAATGATCATTTGTGGCCCAAACCTATGTTTGCAAGCCCAAGTATGTTAATTTGATCTCTTTGATCCAATAACCTTGAGATTCATTGTGTGGAGGCTTTGGTTCTACCAATCCTCTAATGGATTTATATCACTTTTGGTTAACGTTGATCACTTGAACATTGTTGATCATTAAATTTTATTTTTGAGGATTCCAAAATGGATGATATACTTGACAAAAAGTAAATGCAACTTGTTGTGTGGAAGCTTTGGTTCTACCAATCCTCTAATGAGTTCCAAATGCAAGTTTCAAGATGGTCATCCAACCAACCACTAATTACTAATAATTGACTTTATTTTGTGTTTTTATTTTATGCTCTTTAATTTTATGCACCATTTATTTTTAGCATTTACATTTCATGCTATTTTCATCTTTGCTCACTTGAGCATTTACTTTTATGTCATTTTTATTTTGCTCACTTGAGCTTTTCTTTTCTTTTTGAAGACACCTAATAATCAACATGAACCACAAAACACTTTAATGATACTTGGACTATTTGGTTACTATCTTTGGCATTATGGAGTATTAAATTTCTTGGACTTAGGATTAGAAACTTTGGCCTATATTGGAGACCTTGTGACCTTAATTGATATTTTATCGGGAGTTCTTGAGGTTTACCTCAAGACATTGGGTTGCTTGTTTCTTTTGTGTGCAGGTTATTGTGATTACATACTTTGTTTGTAATCTGGGATTCACCCGTATACAGCCGCTACTCTGTCCAATTTTTGTGAAGACTTAATATACTTTAAGTTTGGTTCCCTCAAGAGGTCTAGTATCTTTGCTTGCTTGGTTTCAATCTAAAGAATGGGAATTCTATCTTGACTCATAATGTCAAGTATTGGCTTCTCGTTGGTTAGATGGTTCTTTTCCTTAGCTTTTACCTTATGCTTTAGGATATTCTCTTCATCTCCTCCCATCTTCTTTAATTTCAAAAATTGTCTCCCTCCTTTTGAAAACTCTTCTTGTTTTTAAACTTGAATCATTTTCATAATAAACTTGGACTTATGTCCATGCATTTTCAAAACATTTTCATAAATAAACTTCAATCAACTTAATAATACCTTGACATTTTTTATGAGAAGACTAAAAGTCAATCAATCTCATTTCGAACTATTTTTGCCACTTTGCCTATTTATCTTAAAACTTTTCTCAAAAGATTAGACTCTTGTGAGTCCTTGTAGTGATGAAAACGACTATACTTCTACAATATGAAGTGAAGTGAGATATTTTCCACTTGGATGTTGAGTGAGGCATTGTTGATTTTAAAATCCAAGCCATATCCTCCACTTTGAGATGATGCAAATTCTCTTTTCTCATGATTGTGGGTAGTAATTATGTTTTCCACACGGACAATGACAATGATGTCTTATCTCATAAAATTAACCAACACACTTGTGTTTTTAAAATTTTTTAAAGATGAACTACGTGTACCCTGATCCCCTATTGCACGAAAGTTGGTACATAGGCACTAAAGGTTCGCAACCGCGGAGGGTGCAAAAATCATTAAAAAAAATACTTCTTTTCTCACCTCTACCATCTATTTTTTTATATAACATTTTATATCCAAAATATACATATTTTTTCAAAGAGGTTCCTGCAGAGTACCATAGATCTTTGTTCATTGAAATCCTTAACTTGCCCAAGGATGCCTAAGGATTGACCAAAAAAACTCTCTCCTAAAATAATGAATCTCCAACTAGGGTTTCCATTTTTATCAAGATGGGTGAGCTCAAAAGGCCTCAAACCTCTTCCATGGTCTTAATATGCTCTAAATACCATCCATTCCAAGTTCCATACCTTCCACGAGAAATTTGCTCAGTCAACTGCTCAAATGCCTAAAAATCAATTGTATTAGGTTAAAAGTCAATTATGGCCCACATATAGTCAAACTTCAAGATTTTTGGTCAACATCAACATTTTGAAGTAATACCCATTATTTAATCAAGGGTTTATCATGATTCCCCAAGAAATGCTCACAATTCATCAAAACTCAAAAGTTGCTAAATTAGGGCTTCTCAAGAAAAGTCAACCAAACTTTGACCAAGCATAACTTTCTCATACTTTATCATAAATTTCTCATCCAAGGCTCATTTTGAATATAATCCAATTCCCTAAAACCCATCTTCATCCCTCAAGTTCAAAAAATGCACTCATGAAAAGATATAAATTCATACATTATAGGTCCCTTTCAAAAGTCAACAAAAACACCTTTTGGGTCAAAGCTTCTTACATGAACGTGGAGGATCCAATTGAGATTAAACCAAAAGGGTTGTTTAGGGGACATCTCAAGATTTCTAAAAATTCAAGGAACACCCTCTTAGGGTCAAAATTGAAGTAGATATGCATTGTCAAAGTTGACAATTTTTGAAAATTGTCAAAAGTCAACAATGCCCAAAATTGCATTTTTTTGTCAAGTGGGCCTAACTTTTTATGATTGCATCTCACTTCTAGCAATGTTCACGACCCAAACACTCCCTCATATATTGTTGACTTTATTTATTTAATTTATTTTTATTTTAATCATTTAAAAGTAAAATTAAATCAAATAAATGATATAAAATATGGAAGATTTGTTTTTGATCTGATTTTGAATGGAATTACAATGCAAATATGCTGTCAAACAGAATAAAATCATGCCAAGGGTGATTGGGATGAAAATGGTATGATTTGGCTTGATTTAGAAAGAAATAATGAAAGGATGGAAATCAAATCAAATCTTGATAATTGGCAAAGATATGAATACTTTTGTTGACCTAATGCAGTCTATTACATATACACAACAAATCCAAGGCACAAGGAGAAGGGTTGATTGTGTGAAACGGCAAGGACAAGTTGCAATTTTTGTCAAAAAAATCTCAAATCGGATTCCATACTACAACCATCCTCAATGAGATTTAAGGTTGGCAACACATTCCTGGACACCTTTAGAAGCTTTTCCAACCATTTGCACGCATTAAGACGCTCAGAACCAGCCTCTACATCTCTCACGGTTTGCCATATTTTTTTATTTTCGTTTAGATTATTTGCACATGATTAACGTTTTTTAAGCATACCTTCATGTTTGTGTTGTCATTTGGAACATGTTAGCATGATTAATTATAAGTTTTGGTGCATACAGGGACAATTGCCATTATTAGGGTTTAAGGTTGAATTTTAGGGTTTTATTATACAGGTAAAATTAGGGCCAAATATGGGCACCATCATGCTCACGAGAACAAGCCTGGTTGATTGGCATACTTGAATTTTATTTATCTTGTTTGTTTAAGTTTTTTTGTGATGAACAAGTCTAGTTACAGGCATCGAACCGTAGGTAAAAGTCCAACATCTAAAACGACAGTGCTGAGGAAGAAGAAGGCTAGGTGGCAAGCTCCCGTTGGGAAATTTGAATATTGGCGCATTTTCTGGACATCACGTGTTGGTTTTGCTTATATTATTTTTATTTGATTATGTATATGAATTAAGAGCCAGCGCAGATGGTTAAGAACGAAGGGTTTGAAGAAAACGTCCTCGGTTCGATCCCAGGCGTGTTGCTTTTATATTTTTCTTTCAATTACTTTCCAGATCCAGCGTGCCTCAATGCCCAGCGTCCACCATACGCCCCAGATCTCATCCTTGGGATCCATCATCATGTAGATCCAGCGCCACATGATTGAAGGCACGCCATGAACCATCAGAAGAGAGATGTGTTGGATCATACGCTAGACTCTAGGACATCACCTTGGGCCTATCATAAAATTGGCAATACACCCCCCAAAGTGCTCATCATATCAGGCCCAATTCCAATTCTTTTTTTAATTTCTCTTATTTTAATATTTGTCTTAATTATTTTTAAAAAAAATATTTTTTTAATTAAATTAGAAAAATCAGAAAATCACTAAAAAATTAGATTTAGTTTTTTTTTCATAAAATATTTAATTGCAATTAATTAATTAGTTTAATTATGTTAATTTAAATTCTTTTTTTTATAATTAAAATTAAATAGAAATTAGGTGAGTTTGCAAGATTATTTACTTTTTCTCAAAAAAAATCCAAAAATATCTTTTCCTTATTCGCAAATTAATTGTTCTTAAGCTTGACGTTAATTCCCCGCATTTAATTTTGTCGCTCACATTCTTGTTTCCATTATTTTATTAGTTATTGTAACTGCTCCGAGTTTGTAATAGTTAATTAGGTTTACTATTTTGCATTTATTATTTTTCCCCGGTTTTTGATTATGTAATTCCCCTCCCCAAGGCCTTGTAATAGCTAGGGTTTTGATTTCTCACACTTTACTTTCTGCAATTATAAACTGCCTAGATGTATAGATAATAGGATTGAATGGCAAGATAAATCAATTTAAAACAGTAGAAAACCTTAAATGTGAAAGATAAATGAAACTGAAATCAAACGCTTGCACATGCTCACTCATAGGGTTTTGCCTCACTTGGTTGCCTCGGAAATAATGGTCGTGTCTCTCGAACGTAGGGATACCTTAGCAATGACCCACAGTTCAAAGTCGTCATAAAGATCATAGTCCCTCATTGTCCCTCGAGTTGCCTACGAGAAATGATCTTAGAAAGATAGCCCCTTTGAAATGCTAAGGTATCCTTACTTGTTGCCTTCAGTGACCATTATGTCCCTTTCGAACGTCCCTTAAAAACTCCAACGATAGAGCTACCTACTCCTTAATAGTAGGATAGCGATGTCTAAAGGAAAAAGAACATACTTTTTTTGAGTAGGTAGATAGTTCCTATGTACTTGCTAAAAACAAACAATTTTTCACACTGACACTTTCAAACATTTTTTAAACAAAGTTTTCAAAACACTTTATCACACCCTTGAGGGTTGATACAAGGGTTACCATAAAGTGAAACGCCGCACTAATGCATTTTCAAAGCTTTTCAAAACAAACACACACAAGTAATTTTAAAAATGAGCAAGTACCTAAGAGCCCATCGAAAACCATGGATAGAAATGGTGCTAACATATTCCCTTTCTATAATCTACCCCCCGTACTCAGAAACATCTCGAAAAAAGTTTTTTTCGGTTCCTTTTCCTTTTCCTTTTTTGGATAAAATAAAAGTCGATGGCGACTCTTTCTTACCGCGACATTTGCGAATACAAAATGCAAAACCAGTATAACAGTCAGTTCTACCACCGTATCACAAAACTGGCGAATCTGTTGGGGACTAATAATAAAGTGGGGTTTACCTTAGGATCTAGGTCATTCTTAAATTGCTTCTTTGGCTTGTCTTGCTTGATTTATTTTTAATGGTATCTATTTGGGTTATGTAGATCCTACACCTGGATCTGGGAACACCTTTTAGGTAAGTAGCAATAAACTGTGAGGGAACTGTGTGGGATATACCGATACGATTGAAGTAATAGTTACGTTGATGCGACACTTTGGTTGGTAACGGTAACCCTTGAATCAATCAAGGAGAGTACGGGGCCGCTGCATGGTGTCATAAAGCATCAACTGACCTTCGAACCTTTAATTGCACAACTTGGCCAGTAGGACGTAGCGAGATAGCCAGATTTGGTGTATTCCCAAGGTCAACAGATACTCGATGCTACACTCGTTGAGGTTTGACTCCTGAGTTTTGTTTGGTTGCGAGTCAATCGCCTATTGAAAGAAGCTTGGGGGAAATATCGGTGATATTGAGATCCCATAGAACCCGGTTACTATATTTAGGACAGTTTGAACCAATCCAACTTCAAGAGGGTACTACCTTAAAACCCATGAAACCTAAACCTAAGGCTGTTTGCGTGACTTGTGTGCTTTCAACTTGAACTACTTGTAGAGTTTTATTATCTGACAACATGAGTTCCTTGCAGGTTTTGTTTACAGTTATTATCCAATAACTTGGATTTCTTGTAGGGTTTACTTGCTTACATCACTTTGCACCTTTTCTTAAAAGCATAGCATACACATTATAACATCATGCCTTAATATTTTCTTAACCATTTCAAGGATCTTGAGGGCATGTAATGCAGGTTATGATGAACCAGGCGTCTAGGAAGGGGCAATGGGATTTATGTTCCTCTAGCCAGTGCCGTCAAAATATCAAAACACGATAACTTGAGTCAGGGGCTATGACCCACTTGATATGGTGAGCTTGACTCTCGTAGAAGGACATTTGACGATACGAAGTTTTTCAATCAAAGCTGCAAATCTCAACTTCTGACATTTTCTTGTTTACCCCGCGAGATCCTTGAAAACATTGCATACATATATCATACATATCATTGCATAAACAGGTTTCAAAGTAGGTCTCTCATGTTCTCGCTGTTTATTTAAGCAATGACTCTCAAACAAGACAACAAAGATCTCCAAATTCTAGAGGCTCGGTTCATGGAAATGTTCCTAAACCTATACAAGGGGCAGGAAGAGTTGAAAGCACTCCTCGCTGGGAACCTGGCCAAGAAAAATCCTGAAGACAATAAGGATGAACGGTTGGTACAACTGCAAGCTGAGGTTGAAGCAATGAGAACCCAGACGCTAGGGCAAATGGTTGTTATCCAAGGCCTAGCCCGGGGACAAGAAGAGCTGAAAACCATTATCAACAAACTTCATCAAGATGGATACAACCGTATGAAGCAAGCAGTCGAGGCTGGGGACCAATTCATTGATCAACCTCCAAGAAGACAAGAGTTTGGTTTGGTGAAGAGTGGACCTTTCCAAATTTCTACTACCTCATGGGTCCAACAACAACCTCGCCAAAAACAACGGGTTAATCAGAGTAAGCCAGATACACCCAAGAGGCAGTTTACCAAACTCAACATGACGTTGTCTCAAGCTTTACAACATATGTTGAGGATGAATCTGGTTACGTTGATAGGGCTTCATCCGACTCCCAAGTCTTCTTCTCCTAACTACAATCCTGATGCAATATGTGCATATCACTCCAACAGTCTGGGGCATGACACTGATAGTTGTTGGATGTTGAAATACAAAATTCAAAACTTGATCGATGAAGGAGTACTGGAGTTTACACAAGATGGTCAGGCCGAGTTCTTCTGCCATCCCTCCAAGGAACGCTATCCGAAGTGACAAGATCAGACGAAGAAGCTTTTGTTCATTAGAATTTTCAATTTATAACTTTTTTTTATTGTTCGGACATTTATTCATGTCAAACTTTGTTACTTTGTCAATGCATTGCATATGTCTATTTTGAATCAATTCATTCATATTCACTATATTTAAACTGCTTTCCTTTTTGTGATATTCAACTCTTGATTAAAAGTCGTAAGCCTTTAGAGGGAGGATGACGAAAATGATACCATAATCTCTACAGTATGCTTTTGAACAGACCCCGCTAATGATGTACAAGCATTGTTTCAAATCCTAAACAGTGGAGTTATAAGGAAGATAATCCCTAGTCAACCCCTTTGAGCCAAAGAAGTAGGATTTTTTCTTTTCACACAAATTAAAACCCTTAATCGTAACCTGGGGTAGGGTAGTTTCCTCAGTTAATTCAGATGCGCATTCAGTCACAATCTTCCGCTTCGTACACAATGAATGGCATCGAAGACGTGCTTCTAAATCAGAAGATGGTGATGGTTCTGCATAGTCAATAATAATAGACAGTCATTATCTCTCAAAATGAAATCCCACTAAGTCAAAACCTATCAAGGAGACTTAAAAAAAACTAGGGCACCCCGCTAGCTGTAATCACAAAAGAAACAATTCAGGCAAAAGAAGGGATAATAATAATATAAAAAAGAGGTCCTACCAATCCTCGACAAAAAAAAAGATTACAAAATGACTGCCTCTTCCAAATAAACTTTCAGTATCTAAACCATCATCGGAACATCAAGGACAAGATGTCAGACTCAATGGGGATCTAAATGCACAACTAGCTGAGCATAAGACTAAAGAACATCACGAAGAGTGGGTTGGGTACAAATAAAATTTGAGCCTTTATCCTTTGTTTCTTGAACCGTTAACCAGGCCACGCTATAACCCTTAAAATTCCTAGCTGAAGCATGGGCTAGTTCGAAAGCATATTTTTACAAAAGGTATCCTGACTCCTGTAGGGTTCGCTATAAATCCCGAGTTGATATCACACTTTTACAAAATTTGTTTGTTTTACTAAAAAATGAATTTTCAAACTTCAAGACAGACATAAGCTTTGCATTATTAAAATACCATTGTTTGCATATGACTATTTATTCAACAGTAGAGAAATTTGCACGACGGATATTCAGTGAACAAAGATCTTCTCAATGAACAGAATCACCTCGGACGGAAAGACATTCAATTGGTAGGCCTTTCATAATCAAGGGGCATAGCGAGATGTTCGGCTGATCTGGGGTAGTCAAGTCAAGATTCAAGGAATCTCTCAAAGATGCCAAGTAGCCAGGGACAGATCTCTATCTGAATCACTTGGGGCATTACACACGCGTTCCAGTAACGAATCATATGCCATCAAGAAAACATTTTGAAATTTCTATAACACAACACTATAGACAGTGACAACTCCCTACATCTTGAGAGCATGGACATAGTTGGAAAATACTACGCATGAAAAAGACCCGCTACTACAGATCAACTAACAAAATTCCTCTTCCCCAGCGGAGTTGATATTATCTCTGGAAATTTGTTGCGAAGCCTGGAACCCGACCAGATAACAGTTAACTTCATCCTGCCCCAGACAAGTCGAAAATTTAGTCATCTCTTTTATCCCCAGTATGGACATATAAGAATTAAACTCCCCAGTAGAGCGATGGACAACCAAAGGTCTCTGAACTCTATTCCTCAGACAGAAATCCATACATCCCCTACAAAGTCTTCTCAAACAAGTAAACAAGAATTCCCAGCGGAAGCACTCTAAGCAAGGTTGAAGATACACATACTCTTCATCTCTAGTAGTAGTCTGGGATTTAAGCTTCCAAAATCTCCCTAGCAGTTGTCAGGGATTTATTTTCTCATACATAGATACATTTCAATAACGTTACACATTCACACATCATGACATATGCATACAAAACGCATATAACACAATCTCATTTATTTTGAGAACATCATTATGCAATGCATGCATCATGACATTGCATACAACTAACTCTTTATCTTTTCAGGAAAAGATGAATCAACAAACGCATGTCATCAACTATCTATGAATTTCTCTAAGACAAAATCAAGCTTGGATTCCTCGTGGTACCTGTTGAAGTAGTAGTCATCAGATATTTCTTCACTACCTACTGAAGTAGTAGTCGTCACGATTCCTTCATTACCTGTTGAAGTAGTAATCGTCAAAGATTACTTCATTACCTATTGAAGTAGTCGTCGTCAAATATTCCTTCATTACCTGTTAAAGAAGTAGTCGTCAAAGATTCCTTCATTACCTGTTGAAGTAGTAGTCGTCAAAGATTCCTTCATTACCTTTTGAAGTAGTAGTAGTCAAAGATTCCTTCATTACATGTTGAAGTAGTAGTTGTCAAATATTCCTTTATTATTTGTTGAAGTAGTAGTCGTCAGAGATTCCTTCATTACCTATTGAAGTAGTATTCGTCAAATATTCCTTTATTACATGTTGAAGTAGTAGTCATCAAAGATTCCTTCATTACCTGTTGAAGTAGTAGTCGTCAAAGATTCCTTCATTACCTGTTAAAGTAGTAGTTGTCAGAGATTCCTTCATTACCTGTTGAAGTATTATTCGTCATAGATTCCTTCATTACCTATTGAAGTAGTAGTCGTCATAGATT
Organism: Vicia faba; assembly: GCA_948472305.1. Classification (NCBI taxonomy): domain Eukaryota; kingdom Viridiplantae; phylum Streptophyta; class Magnoliopsida; order Fabales; family Fabaceae; genus Vicia; species Vicia faba. The sequence goes on along the minus strand of CATIWC010000808.1, from coordinate 175,490 downwards.
CCTTCATTATCCATTGAAGTAGTAGTCGTTAGAGATTCCTTCATTACCAATTGAAGTAGTAGTCGTCAGAGATTCCTTCATTACCTGTTGAATTAGTAGTCATCAAAGATTCCATCATTACCTGTTGAAGTAGTAGTCGTCAAAGATTCCTTCATTACCTGTTAAAGTAGTAGTCGTCAAAGATTCCTTCATTACTTGTTGAAGTAGTAATAGTCAAAGATTCCTTCATTACCTGTTAAAGTAGTAGTCGTCAAAGATTCCTTCATTACCTATTGAAGTAGTAGTCGTCAAAGATTCCTTCATTACCTGTTGAAGTAGTAGTTGTCAGATTCCTTCATTATTTGTTAAAGTAGTTTTCGTCAGAGATTCCTTCATTACCTATTGAAGTAGTAGTCATCAGAGATTCCTTCATTACCTGTTGAAACAGTAGTCGTCAGATTCCTTCATTATTTGTTAAAGTAGTAGTCATCAGATTCCTTCACTACCTGTTGAAGTAGTAGTCGTTAAAGATTCCTTCATTACCTATTGAAGTAGTAGTCATCAAAGATTCCTTCATTACCTGTTAAAGTAGTAGTCGTCAAATATTCCTTTATTACCTGTTAAAGTAGTAGTCGTCAGAGATTCCTTCATTACCTGTTAAAGTAGTAGTCATCAGAGATTCCTTCATTACCTGTTGAAGTATTATTCGTCAGAGATTCCTTCATTACCTGTTGAAGTAGTAGTCGTCATAGATTCCTTCATTATCCATTGAAGTAGTAGTCGTTAGAGATTCCTTTATTACTTGTTGAAGTAGTAGTCGTCAAAGATTCCTTCATTACTTGTTGAAGTAGTAGTCGTTAAAGATTCCTTTATTACCTGTTAAACTAGTAGTCGTCAGAGATTCCTTTATTACCTGTTGAAGTAGTAGTCGTTAGAGATTCCTTCATTATCTGTTGAAGTAGTAGTCGTTAGAGATTCCTTCATTACCTATTGAAGTAGTAATCGTCAGAGATTCCTTCATTATACATTAAACTAATAGTCACTGTCAAGCTTTATACTTACCAGCAATCACTTTGGATGGCATCTATAAGCCCATCTTCGGTAACTCTTTATCACCTCTCCAAATGGCATCTTTAAGCCCATTCCCAACACAATCAACCAACAACATTACTTCGTACACCAGCGAGTGAAAATTTTTGGGCACTTTAGTGTTCAATCATCTTCAACCTACAAGTTACAAATGGCTGACACGCCAGTCTAACTCTTCAGGTTTAATAAGATTGAGCAGGGGCAGTTGTTGTACCCTAAAATTTTCCCTCTCTTTTCTCAAGACATTTCTCACAAGATATTCAATGGCTCAAAATTGCACAAGTGTTGACTAGGTCAAACCATCTCCTAAATATTGATGCCTCAAATTAGGGTTTTGATTTTAACAAGGATAATTGGACTTCTAATGTCTCAAATGACCTTCATGGATCATTATAGACCTCCAAGAATACTCATGTCAAGTTTCAAGTTTTGAATCACAATTTTGCTCAATCAATTGACTAGATGACTGAAAATCAATTGTATTGGGTAAAGTCAATTGTGGTCAACCTACAGTCAAACTTCACGATTTTTGGCCAACATCAAAATTTTAAAGTCCTATTCATCATTAGATCAAGTATTGATCACAATCCCTCAATAAAAATACTCAATTTACCAAAAGGGAAAAATGGTCAAAATTAGGATTTTGACTATAATTGACTGATCAGTGACTTTTAACCTAATACGTGATCTAATGGCTTGAAGCATATTCTCAAGGATTCAAGTAAATCATGTTGACCTAGTTTCATAGTTCAAAACATTCCTCAAGATCAATGGATTGATAGTTGAAATTTGATCAACTGATGAAAAGTCAACTAATACACAAAAAGTCAAACTTTGACTTTTTGGTCAAAATTTAATTGCAAATATCACATTTCATCAAGACATTCGAAGATATGAAGCTTGATCATCAAGAAATCAATAAAGTCAAAAGTCAATTTGAAAAGTCAAACTTTTCAAAACTTAGAAATTTTTTCTAAGTGTTCTCATACATGATAATTTCATTACTTCATGCCAATCTTTCACCAAGATGAAAGAAGATTCAAAGAAAAATTTCAACTTGAAAGTTGTAGATCTTGATGAAATATAAAAACTTTTCTTTGTTGATCAAGTCCTAGAAGTGCTTGGATTTTGAGTTATAAATTCCTAAAGTCATGACATTTTTCATAAAACACTTAGAGAAATTTTCAAAACATTTTGGTCAGTTTTTATCTCAACTTCTTAGGCAATTTCCATCAAGTTCCAATTTGATTTATCCAAAATGGTCAAAATTAAAGTTGTAGACAATGTTTCAAGCTTTCCAAAACATCCAAGAGCATGAATTTATCATACTTGAGCTAGGAGATTCAAAGGCATGAAGTTGGGCATCCATTCTTGAATTACTAGTCATTTTTATGAAGAACACATAATACAATCTTCATGCTATATTGTATAATCTTACTTTGTTGACCTTCTAACTTGCAAATCTCACCATAATTAATTGTTTACACAAACTTTTGAGTTATGATCCAAGTGTTTAAGGCATTATCCCATCCATTTTGCCATTTATGGCACAAAGGCACCATTGACATTCACATAAAGCATGTTTTATACAAAGTCACCTCTCCTTGAGCCTCTCAACTATTTTTTCTGCACACACAATGTCAAAGCATGAAGCAACATGCCTAAAAACTCATAGCAACTTCATATCCTTTTTGTACCATGCATTGGGACATCAAATTTCACATAACTTGATTGTTTCATTTCAACCAAACCATAATTCCATAACTTGTGAAACAAACTCTCTCATCCTCTCAAACCTTCTCTATAAATAGAGAGGCCACTTGCAAGCTAAAGGGCATAATTTTTTGTTGTGTATACAAGTTTCTCAAAACCCCTCATACTCTCAAAAAAACATAATTGTCCATAAAACCTCCACTCTTGAGCTTTGAAGTCCAAATCTTTGAACCTCTCACACCTTGCAAGTTTTGTCCAATCAAACCATCCAAACATTCCACATACATCATATAGGAGTTGTTCAAACACGAGAACAATTTCTGTTACATCATCATCAGCATTTTCCAAGCCCAAAAACATCCACCTGCAACTTGACTTCTCCAACTCTAAATCAAAACACGAATTTCAGTTTCAAGGTAAGTTTTCTTGACTTTGAAATCTTCATAAAAGCATCATTAGTGGTTCATTTGTGAAGATAAAATGTAGATATCATAGCCCTGAAGCTAACTATATGCTTACTTTTCATTTTCACTAAGCATGTGTTGAGAACTGTCTTATATGTGACAGAATAATTTTAGAAGTAAAAAACAATAATATGAGTCAATGAATATCTCTATGAGTCGACTCATATTAGGTACAAAATAGGTTATGAGTCGATACAAGGCATTATGCATCAATGCATACTATTATCAAGACATGTTACAAAGAGACAAAATATGTATGAGTCGATGCAAAACATGAATGCATCGATGCAACCAAGAAATGAGTCGATGCAAACCATTATGTATCGACTCATACTGAGTTGGTTTTGACTTTAAAGAATAATAAATGATATGTATTGAATCATAAGTTCATGCGTCAAATGCATAAAAAATTCCGTATCAATGCATAAGTGCATGCATCAATGCATAAAAGTTTTCGTATCAATGCATAAGTGCATGTGTCAATACATAAAAGTTTTTAAAACAATTTTCCTTTTTTTACATTATCTTTATATTTCTTTATATTTTTATTGTTATTCATTATTCAATATGGTTGTAATAGTAATTATGTCTTAATTGCTTTCATTCCCTATTTGTAAATTTGTATCCCCCATACCTTAAAGTATTGTAATAGCGTAGGACATTTAATTCCCGCAATTTATCGCTTTCAATATTATTACTAGTAATTAGGGTTTGTATAGAAAGATAAAATCAATCGTTAAACAACCCTAATTTAAGACAAGAATGGATGAAATCAATACACTTTGCACACTTGCACCTCTAGGTTTAACCTCACTTGTTGCCTTAAAGAATAAAACAGTCATGTCCCTCGAACGTGGGATACTTTAGCAATGACCCTCAAATACAAGATCGAAGTCCCTAGATGACCCTTCAATGTTGCCTTCGGTAAACGATCTTAGACCCTTAAGATAAATTGCTAAGGTATCCTACAATGTTTCCTTATATGACTGTACGACAACCCACGCCTATCCCTTCATATCCAATGATAGGGCTTCTTACCAATCAATGATAAGATAACACTATCTAAAGGAGGAGGTAAAGAACAAAGACTTTTTGAGTAGGTAGAACGTTCGTAGTTGCTTGATCACAAATAAAACCATCTTCACACTTACACTTTCAAAACATCTTTCTAAAAAAACATATCTTTGAACTATTTTCAAAACCAACACTTTGTATACATTCACGCCAAAACGAGAATCATTAAAAAGTTTGCCGAAACAAAGGCGTTTTCAAAATATTTTCAAACTTACACAAAACACAAAAACATTTATCAAAAGTATTTCAAAGTGAGCTAGCAACTAAGAGCCCATAGATAATTATGGATGAAAAGGGTGCTAACACCTTCCCTTTTCATAACCTACACCCCCCCCCCCCCCCTCGAACTCAAGAAAATTTTCAAAAGGTTTTTGCTATTGTTTTCACCCTTTCCTTTATTGGATAAAAGAAAAGTCGGTGGCGAATCTTGCTATCCGCAATAATTGCGATAAAACACAAAACACCCAAGTCAGTTCTCCCACCGTATTACACAAAGGTTGGAAAAGTTGAGCTAAGGTAAGTAGTCACCTGCACAGAGCAAAAGTTGAAGGAAAGTAAGAGAACTCAAACCAATGGGAAATAAGAATGGAAGTTGCTGGCCAATGAGGATAGCATGGAAGGAAGTACTAAATGGAGGGAAAGCTTGGTGGTGCTGAAAAGAGAAGAAAATATTTAAATTCAAATAAGATAGTGGCGGTGCTAGAAGACAAAAGTTGGTACGATAGTACGCTACAATTGCAGAGCGAGCCACTTGTACCTGCTATGGCAGACTGCCACACTACACCTTGTACCCCATAATTGTTTTCTTGTACGAATATTACTTAATCCTATGCTACAAAAGTGTGTGCTGGTGCTAATTTTATGTGGGCTTGATGTGATTTCATGAACACAAGCCCATGATCTGATGCAACATATAAACCATAATCCTTGGTATATAAATAGAGTTGTTATTGAAAATCAAAAGAGAGTTCAGCCATTCCAAGATAATATTACAAGCGTTTGAGTCCCTGAAGTTGTGGAAAGTTTTCTTTCCTCATCCAGTCATGTGCTTGATGATGAGTTGTGGCGTGACTGGAGCCATCTCTTGAAGATTACTCATCTCAAGACATCTTCCAAGTCTCTCTTAGGTTTATATCTTTTGTTAATTCATTGTCTTAAGATGTTTCCTTTGAGAACCATGTTTGTAGCTTGTACTCGGCTCGCTATGAACTAAACCTTTTGTAATTGAGAAATTTGAATTTAATATCAAGTTGTTTTTATGTTATATGTTGTGTGGCTAGTGCTTGCTTTACCATGAGTTTGTTTTGTTAAAAACTTTCTTCTTCACTTGATCAAATTAGAAATAGGTAACAACTTCTTGTTTTGAGAGGTCTAACAACAAGCGTATTGCATGAGTAAAAATGATTGAAAGAGTAGGATATAGTTATTCACTTGACCTTGTTTGCTTAGAGATAAGAAACTACAACCATTAAGGAATTCAGATTAATTAAAATACGTATATTAGGGTTATAAGTGAGGCTTAGATATTTGTTCCCTTGCCCTTTTATGCATGCTTTAGATGATGTATAAATAGACCACAAAGATCACTCTAGCCTTTCATGTCACAACACCACACAACATTAACACATAACTACACAAAAGATATTAATAGAACAAATCTCAACTCAATCATTTTTAATATATTTCCACCACTCTTCACTTTACTTTTGACTCTCATTTTAAGTGAACTTGAACTTATAATCACCAATCATTATTTCTCTCTGCTCATGCTTAAATAAATATTTTTATACAAAAATAAAATCTAAGTAACAACACTCTTTGTGGGTATGATACTCTCAATTTATTACTTGCTGCAATCAAAACATGTATACTTGCATGTGACAACTTTGAGAAGTGAACAAGTTTTTTGCACCGTTGTCGAGGAGTGGATTAGTTACATTTCTGATTTTTTTTTGTATTCAATACTATTGTGTTTTCTTTTAAGCATTTGATATTTTAATTTTTTTCCCTATAAGCTTGTGTCACGGCAAGTATTTTAGCTATTGTATGCACAGGTCCGTTACGCCCAGTTTATAGTGGATATTCTGAACCTGAAAGAGCACTCAGAGCACTAAGAAGATATCAACTTACTGAACACAGAACAGGAGATCCTATTGTTGTTAGTCTAGAAGAAGAATGAGACCTTGAACCACCAATACCACCAGTAGAGGAAGAAGAGTCAATCCTGCTCATGGTTGATAACGATATTATTGGTATTTCCAATGATAGGGCCCGTAACATCAGAGACTATGCAGTATTTGATCATAATTCTATGAGCACTGGTATTATCTTGCCAGAAATCACTGCAACTCAATTTAAATTCAAGCCTATGATGTTTCAGATGCTACAAACTATTGGCCAGTACTCAGGCTCTCCTAATGAAGATCCTCATTTACACTTAAGATAATTCTTAGATGTTGTTAGTAATTTCAAAATTCCTGGCGTGACTGATGATGCCTTTAGGTTGAGGCTTTTTCCTTACTCTCTAAGGATAGAGCCAAGAGTTGGTTAAATTACTTAGATCCTAATTCCATTTCCACGTGGAATGATCTAGCTGAGAATTTCTTATCTAAGTACTTTCCTTCTTCCAAGAATGCAAAGATGAGAAATGAAATTACTTCATTTAGGCAAGGGGGTGAATAGTCTTTATTTGATGCTTGGGAAATATTTAAAGAGCTTCTTAGATAGTGTTCTCACCATGGCATACCCATATGTATTCAACTTGAAACTTTCTACCTTGGGTTGATTCCTTCTTCAAGGAACATGATTGATGCCTCAAGTGGAAGAGCTCTATTTTCTAAGTCATGTGAAGAAGGTTATAGATTGATTGATAGTATCATGACCAACACTTATCAATGGCCAGTTACAAGAGCCCCTGTTAATTCAAATCAAAAGAAACATGTTAGAGTTCATGAAGCCACTGAGATAACAACCCATGCTGCTCAGGTGGCTAAAACTCACCAAATGATGAAAAATATGATGACTCTAGAAGTGGCTAAGCCTGAGCCACTGAAGGTGGTTACTGACGCATCTGCAGTTTCCTATGTTTATTGTGGAGGTGCGCATTTGTTTGAGGAATTCCCTGCAAATCCAGTTTTGGTTAACTAGGTTGGCAAAACTTACAACAGAAATAACAACCCATACAACAACATATACAACCCAGGATGGCGTAACCATCCTAATTTTTCATGGAGTAATACTCAAGGTCGGCTGAAACCTCAATCTACTCAAGAGACTCAAGCACCTCAAGTTTCACCTAGCTTTGTTGCACCTAACCATGATGTGGAAAATCAAAGCAACAACCAGCTGGAAAACATTCTTAAGTCCTTCATTCAAGAGATCAAAAATAAATTTCATGCGCAAGGAGTGTGTATCAAGAATATTGAGAACCAAGTGGGGAATATTGCTACTACTTTGAGCTCAAGGACCATTGGTACACTCCCAAGTGAAGGTGTGAGAAACACAATAAAGGGGGTTTGAATTGGGTTTCACCAAATTAATTCTTTTCGTGGTGACGAACCAACTAAGCTTAGAACATAAAAGCACTAAATAAACACAATGATTTTTATCTTGGTTCGTTGTTAACTAAGCTACTCCATAACACCCTCACAAGGATTATTTTGCCTTCAACAAGGACTTAATCCATTATAACCAAATTGATTATAGAACAACTCACAATAAGTCTGATCAACCTTATTGGAACCCCAAATAAGCCCGTTGATCCTTACTGTAATCCACTCAAGCTACAGCAGGAGTCTTCTGGATATTAGACCTTCACTAAGTATCTCAAGGTATCATTCAACAATAGTTTAGTACCTTCAGTGTATTATAGATTTTCTTCTTGTAAGAAGATTACACAGACTTTTAAGCACAATGAAGAACACCTAAGTGTTCTACTGCAAGATACGAGCAAAAACTCCTTGCTTATTTACAAAAATATACACAAATGATTTCTCTATAGAGTTTTCACAATTCTTTGGTGTAGTTTTGTTGAGCTTGATTTGAACCAGTAGATTTGTCGTTGTAGTGTAGTTTGTTACTTTTCTTCAACTTCCAAGTCTTACTTTTATATCTTGTAAAAGATATCTGTTGAAAGGGTAGAAAGCTAAATTAGAAATCTAGTTGTTGGTTCTTAACAGTTATAATGAGAGTAGTCATTGCCAAGTACAAAAGAACTGCCATTGTGCAACTCTAGAATAGTAGAGGTCATAGTCACTTTATGTACCTTTTGTACACTATGACACGTTAACCATTTTGAACTTTTCTTTTTTATCTTCAGAGGCTTCGGATATTTGAATTTTGAATGTTGAAGCTTGTTGTAGAATAATATTTCTTTAAGCCTTAGAACCTAAGTCTTGGAGTCTTCAGAACTTGTCACGTAGAACCTTATCTTCAGAATCTTCAGCACTTGTTGTAAGAACTTGCTTTTCTTCAGATTATCAGAACTTGTTCAGCAGAACCTTGTCTTTATAATCTTCATTACTTGTAACACAGAGCAGTAAAGCCTTAGAAGGCCTCCAAAGCTAAACCACAAAGTCACAATCAGAACTTCTTGTACAAACGTTCCTTAGCCACGTTGCAGAATATCAGTTCAGAACCTTGACTTTAATAAAACATGTAACCACATGTTTTCTTCTAGAGTGTATGTTCAGAACCTGATGACATCACACGCCTTGTACCAGAGTCAGAACATTATAGTAGCAACTACACACTAGACGAAACCATTAGTGTATACAATTGTTCTCTAAGATAACATGTGAATTTATCATCAAAATTTCAAGGCCAGATGTAGGAAACACTTCTTGTTCTTACAATCTCCCCCTTTTTGATGATGACAAAACCATTTATTTTGATATAACAATTTATATAGGGTAACCACCTTAACCGACAAATTCAGAGTTAAGCTCACATCTCCCCCAAAATCTGTTAAACCAAAAAATTTATTTAAGCTTGTTCAGAGTCTCCCCCTGAGCCCAAGACTCGCAAAATAAATTTTGAGCATTAGGAACATAAGAATAGAGAAGTAGCAATTCCCTACAGCAAGTTATTAAAGTCTGACTAGAATGCCTCATCTTCATCTCAGAACCTGGTTTTTATCAGTACTTGATGAAAAATCAAAACTTGATTTGAGCATGATTAAATAATGCCACACATCATATATGAGCGCTTCTGGACCATAATTCTAATATCACAACCAAAACATTATGCTTATCAAGCATCAGTGTTTGATCTGATATTTTCCACTATTATCATACATTCAGACAGTTCACAACTTTTGAATAGAGCATACGTTGCTGAAGCACACGTATTAGAGTACATATTCTGAGTGGAATCTCTGTATGAGAGCATGCATCAGAATGTTGACTTGTCTTCCTTTCAGGAGAGCACCGCTTATAAGCTTTGAGTCTGAATTTCATACTTTTAGAAAGTTAACAACTTTTGAACACTATGATATCAAGCAAGATTACCTTACTTTCAAAAAGTTTATAACTTTTGAATTGTGTTTGGTATATCTGTTTGAATATTCATATATTCACAAGATGTACAACCTCTTAGATATAAAATCATATTTGATTTCATCCATAAGGTTTTCAACCTTAGCATCAAAATCTTCTTCTTCAACCTTTCTGAATTTCATGCTTTCAGAAAGTAAACAATTTCTGAATACTATGATATCAAGCAAGATTACCTTACTTTCAGTAAGTTTATAACTTCTGAACTGTGTTTGGTACTTCTGTTTGAATATTTATACATTCACAAGATGTAAAACATCTTAGGTATGTGATCATATTTGATTTTTTCCATAATGTTTTTAACCTTTGCTTCAGGATCTTCATCTTCAACTTGTCTTAGAATAAAATTAGTGAACTTGTTTAGAGTTCTGGACAGAAAACATCAAACAAACAATTAGTAGCAACAACATTATATGTGTTTGAGTTTCATACTCTCAGAGTAAACATTATCAAAATCATTTTACTTTCTCCCCCTTTGTCATAAATCAAAAAGGTAATTAAACATAGAGAAATAAACTTTAATTGATAACCAACCAGTTTAAAAGGTACAATTGTTTTAGAAACAAAACAAAATAAATCTTAAGTTCTAACGCAAAAGTTCTAATCCTAAGATTCTTCTTTAACTTCATCATAAACTCTTTCTACATCTCAACCATCTGATTGAAGGAGGTTTCTTGAGAAGCGTTGCTTTCCTCATTTATGTCCATCTGTTCCTGAATATGCTAATTGCTCTCTTGGAATTTTTCAAGAGTTTCCTTCATCCCATTGATTTCCTTTTCAACGTTCATAGCAGGGTTCATTTCAGAGTAAGAGGGGTCAACTATTGCTAATGCAGTGTCATAATCATTTGATGATGGAGTGGCTTTTAAGGCAAGCATAACTTATGGTTTTGGAGCTGATAAGGGAGGAACTTCAACAGTGGCTTCTTCCCAAACCTTGTGCTTCTTGGTAGCTTCAACAAGACCATAGGATTCCATAATTATGAAGTTTGTTTCTATCCAGTATATGAATGACTTCCAAGTCACTTCAACCTCTTTTGGGTTTATGCTGGTTAGGGTTCTTCTTTCAACCAGTTTTAGAGCATTCTTGACACGTACTCCAAAATGGTACAATAACTCGTTCAGGGGAATATGTTGAATGTATGTTTTGGCATGATATACCAGAGGTTTCATAGCATATAGACATGGATCCATGTCAGGTATAGAAATAATATTTAAAATTTATTCTTCATAAAGGGGAGAATATTGGTTTTCAACAAGACCTTATGTAGACTGGGAGAGGTGGTTGGATGGAGGAGAGTTAATGTTAATACTTTTAGGGGAAAGAAAGGAGGAGTGAGGAGATGGAGGTTCAAAGGAGTTTGAATTTTTCTGAGGCTCTGTAGGGATAGAGATAGTTGTATCTTAGGTTTTGGAGTTTCCTTGGTTGGAGTCTACTTGATGTTCATTTAATTCTATTTTAGAAGCTCTAGCTTTGGAGGGAGAAACGATTTATTTTGAGCTCCTAGCAGCCTTAGAGGTTTCAGAGCTATCTGAACTTTCAAGAAGCAGAATAAGTTTTCTGGTTATCCATGTTCTCTTAGGAGTTACAAGGTCTTCTTTAGCTTTGGATACGTCAATCACTTTTCTATTTTTCTTTGGAATGAGGGGTTTATTGTTGATTATGTATGATTGATCGAGCAGAAACTTTGGGAATCCTATTACTGGAATTCTTATCTCCTTTAAATCTGACGAAATAGATTCCTTAGGATCCAGTATTTATTCTCCCTTTTTAGATCGAGATATCTTTGGGTAATGCCATTTGTGGAGGCTCCGTTGATCACATTAGGATTTGAAATGTTCAGAGACTTAAAAAGATGACCTTCAACAAGAATGTCCAAAATAACTCTTCTGAAAGGAATATTCAACTTCTTTTTGGATCCTCCATCCCTTGACTTATTAATAGTGGTTTTCAGATGATTGAAGAGAATTACTGGAAAGTTTATCTTCTTGGCGGTTTGGATGGCATGCAGAAGATATTTCTGAGCAGAATTGACATGATCTGGAGAGTTTGTTGGACAGTGGTGAGTAAAACTTCCCGAAAATATTCTACATAAAACCCTTAGTTTGGGAATCAGATATTTTTCTTTTTATTCCTCATCCCCTTCTTGATAGATAACTTCCTCTATAACAGATTTGTTGCAGTCTTTTGTTGACATGTTAGATGGAGTAAATCCCGATCTATCAAGACTGTAGAGCATGGATATGTCTTCTTATGTAATGGAGATCTTCTTCCCATGGACGTTTGAGAAAACATGTCCAATTTATGATACATATGCATGTATACAGAATTCTTTAACCAAATCTGTATAAACTGGTTCGTGAAGACAATCAAAGTAGTTTTCCAAATTCTGAAAGCTAACGACATCCTGTAGATCAATACTTGTTCACAACGAGATTTTTGAATTCCACCAGAGCTTCTGCAATAACTACCAACTTATCCATAGGGGTAGAGAGGAATACTTTGGGACGTTGCACAGATGGCGATGGACCCTGTGATACGGTGGAAGAACCGACTGTTAAATACTAGTTTGCGTTTTTTGTTCACAAATTTCTCCGTAAGCAAGAGTCGCCACCGACTTTTCTTTTATCCAACAAAGGAAAGGGTGAAAAGAACAGAAAAAGACCTTTTTTCGAGATTTCTTAGTAAGGGGGTAGATTATGGAAAGGGAAGGTGTTAGCACCCTTTCCATCCATGGTTTTCCATGGGCTCTTAGGTACTTGCTCGTTTTCTAAAATTGCTTGTGTTTGCATGTTTTGGAAAGCTTTGAAAATGCCTTAGTGCGGCGATTCACTTTATGGTAACTCTTGTATCAGCCCTCAAGAGTGTGATAAAGTATTTTTTTGAAAACTTTCGTTTGAAAAGTATGTTTGAAAGTGTATGGTGTAAAAGGATTATTTGAGCAAGTACCTAACAGTTATCTACCTACTCGAAAAAAGGCGTTCTTTTCCTCCTATCCTTTAGACCGTGTTATCCTACTATTAGTGAGTAGGTAACCCTAGTTGTTGGATTTTTGAGGGACTATCGAAAGGGACGTACGGTCACTAAGGCAACTGGGCAAGAACTCTTAGTAAATGTCCTAAAGCCTTAAGATCACTTTTAAACCGAGGCAACAGTCAAGATGGACATCGAGGGACTAGTGATCTCTTTAGACTTGAGGACAGCCACTAAGAATTCTCACGATTCGAGAATTGTGACTGTTATTTTCCGAGGCAACCAAGTGAGTTACTCCCTCCGTCCCAAATTATAAGAGAAATTCACTTTTTAGATTCATTGAATAATTAATGTATCTGGTCTATATATAGATCAAATACATTAATTATTCAATGAATCTAAAAAGTGAATTTCTCTTATAATTTGGGAAAGAGGGAGTATACCCTAAGGTTGCAAGTGTGCGGCGGTGCTTTTTTCAGATATATTATCTTGAATTTAGTGGTCTAATGGTTAATTTATTTATCTTGTCATGCACGCCTATTAATCTAAACAGTTAATAATAGTGCGAGAATTTAAAAGGCAGAAATTAAACCTAGCTATTATAGGGCCTCATGGAGGGGGATACATAACCAAAGCTTGGGAGCGCGGAAATTAAAAGCAGTAAATAAACCCTAAGTTAGACTATTACAAACTGGGCACAATTACATAATGAAAAAATAATATAGCAAAAAAAATAAACACGCGAGGAATAACGAAACGCCTAAACCCTAAAACGCGCCTCGGTTAAGAGAAAAGATTTTTGTTGTTTTTATTTGGAAAAAGGTTAAATGATAAAAAGGGTAATTAATTAATTTGGAAAAAAATTATTAATTAAAAAAATTATTTCTAACAAAACTAATATTTTTTTATATTTTTGAAGAAAAAATATTTTGCAATTTAAACCTAGATTCTAATTGATTTTATTTTTAAAAGAAACAAGTCAAAATAATTTATTAAATTAATTTACAAAATTAATTTTAATAAAAAAACCTAATTCTATTTTTTTATGGTTTTATTGATTTTATGATTAAATAAAAAATTAAATTTAAAATAATTAAAATAAAGAAATTAAAAAAAAACAATATAAAGAAGAAATAGAATGGGCCCGATATTGTGAAGCATTTTGGGGGTGTGGTGTTGAATTTGATTAGGCCCATATCAAACAGCAAGCCCAATGTCCATTTTGATTCAGTGCCACTAGCTCTTGGGGGTCTACCATGGAAGAGCGTGTCAGAGGCGTTGGATCTGATCTTATAGTAATCTAATGGATGAAGTATGGAGATGTATGGTGTACGTATTGGGATGCCATATACTAGAACCTGTAAGAAATGTTGAAAAAAATACAAAATCGATGGACCTGGGATCGAACCTAGGTCCCTTCCCTCACACGCTTGCATCTTTACCATTTGCGCTATCCTGTTAATTCATATATATATATATATATATATATATATATATATATATATATATATATATATATATATATATATATATATATATATATATATATATATATATATATATATATATATATATATATATATATATATATATATATATATATATATATATAATGCAATAATATTATAAGGGAAACAAGGATCAAATCCAGGTCATCAAAAACACACGCGTTCAGTGGACCAATCAGATCCTATGAAATTGCCACGCATTGTACGCCTGAGTCAACTGGGGTCAACGACACCGGAGTTGTGCTCCGGTCGTCTTCTCCGACCAACCCCAACATTCAAACCTGCAAAACATGAGGGTTAAGAGGCACAAAAAGACCCTATTCCCCTTGAAGTTTTCCCAGGAATCCAAATATGGCCTTAGTTTCGCCTGAGAATGCTTGCATCAATGGTACTGAAGCTCAAGCTTCTTTAAAACCTAACCATGGTAACCTGCGATTTCAGCCCTTAAAGTCACATGTGATACATCAGATCTCTTCTAATCATCACAATTAGAGGGGTCGCGTGAGGGAGTTTATGGGCGTGTTGGGCTTTCTTAACGATGGAGAATGCTTCCTGGAGTCTTTAGGAGGAAGATTGAATGTTTGGTTTGTCTTGAAAAGAGATGAGGTTGTTTATATGAATTGCACTTTTCTTTGGATTTTAGAGAAAGGTTTCAGGGTTTTTGGAGGCAGTTGCACGTGTATATTAGGGTTGGGATTGTTGTGTTTATATATTGAATCACTTTAGGTCAACAAAAATGCCAAGAAATCAAACATAATCATGTTGTTTAATATCATGAATATTTAATCCAAATTTTCCAAAATAAGCAAATCTTTCCCTTCTCTTGCCTTGTGTGTTTTTTCCTTGATTTGCCAACTTATCTTATCCATTATTTGATGAGAAAAGATTTGAAAATCATATCTTTCATTATTTCTTCTATTTACTTAATTTTGTATTTTAATGGATAAAATCTCAAAATAAATAATATAAATAAAATAATGATGTATGAATGATCTCAAAGGTCGTGGGCCATGTTAGAAACAAGTTTCAAGCATAAGAAGATGGGCCCATTTGGAAAAAAATCAAATTTGATCAATATTGGCATCATGCACTTTCCCAAAAATTTGTCAAATTTAGCAATGCATATCTTTCTCATTTTTAACCCTATGAGGGTGTTCTTGGACTTTTTAGAGATCTTAGGATCACTTCTAAACAACCCTTTTGGTTTCATCTCAATTGGATATTCCATGTTCATGTAAGGAGCTTTGACCTAAAAGGTGTTTTTGTTGACTTTTTGAAATGACCTATAATCATGAACTTGTATCTTTTGATTGAGGAATTTCTTGACCTTGAGGGCTGAAGAGGAATTGTAGGGAATTATATTCTCTTCAAAATGATCTTTGGTTGGAAAATTTCTGGTAAAGTATGAGAAAGTTATGTCTGGTCAAAGTTTGGCTGACTTTTCCTATAGAAACCCTAATTTGCCATTTTTTACTTTTGATGAGTTAGGAGCATTTCTTGGGGAATCCTGATCAACCCTTGATCAAATTATGGATAATACTTCAAAATTTTGATGGTGATCAAAAATCTTGAAGTTTGACTGTATATAGGCCACAATTGACTTTTGACCTAGTACAGTTGATTTTCATGCATTTGAGCAGTTGACTGAGAAAACTTGTAATGCAAGGCATGAAACTTGGCATGGTTGATCATGAGGACATATTAGGACAATGGAAAACAATTGGGGTCCTTGGAACTCAACCATCTTGATGAGGAGTGAAACCCTAGGTTTAGGCTTATTGTCTTAAGAGGAGGATTTGTCTGGTCAATCCTTAGTCAACTTGAGCAATTGAGGACCTCTAGGAGTATGTCTTATGTGAAAATGGGAGGGAAACTTTTGGGGTACAACAGCTTCCCATGTTCAATCTTCTTAAACTTGAGGATTTAGATTGGCTTGTCTGCCTTTCGTGATCTGAGGGTGGAAGATGATTGAACACTAGAGTGCCCAGAAATTTGCACTCGCATGAAGTAATACTGATGGTTGATGATATCGGGAATGGGATTAAAGATGCCATCTAGAGAATGTGACGGAGAGTCGTCGGATATGGGCTTAAAGATGCCATCCAGAACAATGATGATTTCGTGAGATATTCCTAGGTGGGAATTCTTGTTCCTGTTGTTAGGGAGGACTTCGCTGAGGAATGTTGGTCTCTGTCTTGGGGAATAGAGTCTAGGAGCTTCATTTGTTTGTTACTCTACTAGGGATTCATCTCTTGATTTAAGAGACGGAAGTGAACTGCTATCTGGTCAGGATCTGGGCTTCACAGTGACTTGTTGAGGATAATAAATATGACTGCTATCTGGTCGTATTCCAAGCTTCACAGCGACTTGCTGGGGAAATGAGATTAAACTGTTATTTGGTTAGGATCTGGGCTTCATAGTGGCTTACTGAGGATGATAAGGCTGACTTCTATCTGTTCGTATTCCAAGCTTCATAGTAACTTGCTGGGGAAATGAGATTAAACTGTTATCCGATCAGGATCCGGGCTTCACAGTATCTTGAATTGTTGATTGACTATTATCCGGTCACTTTCCGAGCTTCATATCTTCTTTAACTGGAATAGAATTCTTAGTATCGATTTGACTGAACCAGAGAAAGGTCTCAAGTTGTCTTCAACTGGGGTAGAAATCTTAGCGTCGATTTGATTAAACCCGGGAAAGGCCTTGAATTAACTTTGACTGGCATAGTAATCAGGAGGATCTTAGTAGCAATTCAACTGACCCAGGCGAAAGTCTTGGTACATCTTCCACTGGCATAGTAATCAGAGAGATCTTAGTGTCGACCTGTCTGACCCAAGGAAAAACTTAGGTTAACTTTGACTGGCATAGTAATCAGGAGAATCTTAGTAGCGATTCGACTGACCCAGATGAAAGTCTTGGAATCTCTTCCACCGGCATAGTGAGCGGAGAGATCTTAGGTTAACTTTGACTGGCATAGTAATCAAGAGAATATTAGTAGCGATTTGACTGACCCAGACGAAAGTCTTGGAATCTCTTCCACCGGCATAGTGAGCGGAGAGATCTTCGGTTAACTTTGACTGACATAGTAATTTGGAGAATATTAGTAGCGATTCAACTAACCCAGATGAAAGTCTTGGAATATCTTCTACCGGCATAGTAAGCAGAGAGATATTGGGTTAACTTTGACTGGCATAGTAATTATGAGAATCTTAGTAGCGATTCGATTGAGCCAGACGAAAGTCTTGGAGTCTCTTCTACCGGCATAGTGAGCAGAGATATCTTGGGATAACTTTGAATGGAATAGTAATCAGGAGAACCTTAGTAGTGATTCAACTGACCCAGACGAAAGTCTTGGAATCTCTTCTACCGGCATAGTAAGCAGAGAGATCTTGGGATAACTTTGACTGGCATAGTAATCAGGAGAATCTTAGTAGTGATTCAACTGACCCAGACGAAAGTATTGGAGTCTCTTCTATCGGCATAGTAAGCAGAGAGATCTTGGGATAGCCTTTTGTTAGATGTAACTTGTTGCTTTGATCTTTTCCCTGAAAGGTAAAGAATTAGTCGTATGCAAGGTCATGATGTATGGAATGCATTGTGATGATGTTCTCAAAATAAATGAGATTGTATTATATGCAATATGTATGAATATGCCATGATGTATGCATATGGGATGTTATTACTGTACTTCTTGGTCAAGGAAAATAAATCCCGGACTGTTGCTAAAGATTATTGGGAAGCTGAATTCTTCATTCCCACTGGGGATGGTGAATGGAGATGACTATGTTGCATATTTACTCCTTGTTTACGAATATTCTGCCGGGGAGAGACTCTGATTGAGAATAACTCTGCGGGGGAATAGCTCTACTTGTGAGAGGAGATGCTTTACTGGAATATTTTGCTGATTCGGGGAAATAAACTCTGCCGGGGGATGAACTTCTGTAGCCAGAGAAATAAACTTTGTTGGGGATTGAGCTTCTGTATTCAGAGAAATAAGCTCTGCTCAGGAGAAAACTTTATGAACCGCTTGCAATTATAAAATTCGGCTGGGGAATATAGACGTCGGCTCTCTGAAGGAACTTTGCTGGGGAAAGTAGCTCCTGTTTGGGGAAGCCGATGTCAAAGCTTTTGGTTGTCTCTACTCTATGGGGAGCATAGACGTCACGGGGTCGCATGTAATGGTGAAGTTGTTTTATAACTGTACCTGCCCCTGTACCCGTTGGAAAGAGTAATTTTCGGGATTGACATGGTTTTTTAGTCTTTGCCCCTGTTCCTTAAGTTATAAGAAACTGTCTTTCCATTTCTTATGCAAATATTTGTAAATAGCAATCATATTCAAATGCATATGTCAAGAATAAATCATTGGACATTTTTGCGAAACAAAACAGAAAAAGAAAAGCAAATGGTTTTGTAAAAATGACTTGTATTAATTTTGAAGTTGGTCTATAACAAGTGTTTTGGTACAAGGAGGTTGACGCTCTATTAAGAGAACGCCGCCGTGAAAATGAAAGTTATACAATATTGTGTACAAAGATAAGAAAACAGCTATGTGTAATAATCCCATTGAGTTTCAATTATGTTATTACCACTATGTCTTTGAGCGTCTCATCACTTTGTTGCTTGTCTGAAGCTGGCTGAATTGATCAGTGTCGTTTTGAGCTTGATAGTTGATACTGAAGTCTAGTCACAAGGTGATCCAATGGGACATAGTGATACGCTTTAAATCGCTAACTTTGCCTGGACCTCCCTTTCGGGTTTTCAGTCCACCGGGATACCCTTTTTTGCCCAAGCCGCCTTTTAGGGTTTTCGACTTGTCGGGTGTACAGATATTTTTGTTTTCATCCCTAATTTTTTCCAGAACCCTTTTGGTTAGCTAGGAAGCCCTTATTTTTTCCTAGGCTAGTCAACCTAGCGGATCTTTAATCATGCGTAGTATCTTTTCACTATGTCCGCATTGATAGGGTGAGGAAGGTCGTCACCGTCCATGGTGGTCAGAATCATGGCTCCACCAGAAAATATGCTTTTGATCACAAATGGCCCTTCATATGTGGGAGTCTATTTGCCCCTGGGAACCCCTTGCGGAAGTATGATGCACTTGATCACTAGATCCTCGACTTGATATACTTGGCATCTGACCCTTTTGTTGAAAGCCTTGATCATCTGCTTTTGATACATTTGACCATGACAGACAGCAGTAAGTCTCTTTTCATCAATCAGATTCAGTTGATCAAGTCGAGTCTGGATCCAATCATCTTCATTCAGACCTGCATCCTTCATGATTCTCAGAGAAGGGATCTGGACCTCAATAGGCAGGACAACCTCCATGCCATATACTAGAGCGTAGGGTGTTGCCTCTGTCGAAGTTCGTGCGGAGGTGCGATAACCATGAAGAGAAAATGGTAACATCTCATGCCAGTCTTTGTATGTCACCGTCATCTTCTATACAATTTTCTTGATGTTCTTGTTAGCAGCCTCCACAGCGCCATTCATCTTCGGCCGGTAAGGGGAAGAATTATGGTGCTGAATCTTGAACTGTTTACAGAGTTAGGTGATCATCGTGTTATTTAGATTCGTACCATTGTAACTGATGATTCTCTCTGGCACACCGTACCGACAGATTAGGTTATGCTTGATAAACCGTGCCACAACACTCTTGGTAAAAGTAGAAAAAGAGGCAGCTTCTACCCACTTCGTGAAGTAATACATGGCCACCAGGATGAAGCGATGTCCATTGGAAGCGGTAGGTATAATCTCTCTGATCATGTGGATGCCCCACATTGAAAAGGGCCAAGAAGTCGTCAATACGTTCAAAGGAACCGGAGGTACATGCAACTTATCAGCATAGATCTGGCCTTTGTGACAAGTTCAGGAATGTTGATAGCAGTCTGCTTCCATAGTGGACCAAAAGTATCTTGCCCGTAGGATATTTTTAGCCATGGTATGTCCACTCGAATGGGTTCCAAAGGTACCTTCGTGTAGATCTATCATAATCCTCTCTGCTTCGCTTTTGTCTATGCACCGAAGTAAAGTAGAGTCATGGTTGCGCTTATAGAGGATTCCATTACTGAGGAAGAAATTTGTGGTGAACCTTCTCAGAAACTTCTTATCGTTGATAGATGCCCCCTCAGGATACTCTTGAGCCTCGAGATATCTCTTCAATTCATAGAACCAAGGTTTTTCTGCTACTCCTTCTGTGTCAATCTCATAGCAGTACGCTGGTTCATCCAACCTCTCAATAGTGATCTGAGGAGCCTCGTTGTCCCACCTGACCTTAAACATAGATGACATGGTAGCTAGCGCGTCCGCTAACTGATTCTCTTCTTGTGGAAAATGTTCAAAGGTTACCTCCTCAAAGTGTGGAAGCAATGTCAGCACGTGCTCTTTGTACGGGATGAGGTTCGGGTGTTTCGTATCCCACTCTCCTTTGATCTAACTTATCACCAAGGCTGAATCCCCGAAAACGCTCAAGAACTTGATACTCAGGTCAATAGAAGCTTTGAGACCCATGATGCATGCTTCATACTTCGCCATGTTGTTGGTACATCTGAAGCATAGTCGGGCAGTGAAAGGAGTATGGAAGACCTCGGGGGATATGATTACAGCACCAATGCCATTACCGAGTTTCTTCGAGGCTCCATCAAAAACCATAGTCCATCGGGATCCTTCTTCAGGTCCTTCATCCGGTCCAGGTTCTTCATGGTCAGTCACCGGTATAATATTCTCGTTCGGGAACTCAAAATTCATGGATTGGTAGTCATCCATGGCCTGATGGGCCAAATGATCAGCTAATACACTCCCATTTATTGCTTTCTGGGTCGTGTATTAGATATCATATTCAGTCAAGATTATTTGCCATCTTGCTATTCTTCCGGAGAGAGCGGGCTTCTCGAATATGTACTTGATCGGATCCATCTTAGATATCAACAAAGTAGTATGGGTCAACATATACTGTCTCAGTTGGAGAGCAGCCCATGCTAAAGTGCAGAAAGTTTTCTCGAGCAGTGAGTATCTTGTCTCACAGTCGGTAAACTTTTTTCTAAGGTAGTATATTCCATGCTCTTTTCGGCCAGACTCGTCATGCTCTCCCAGCACACACACCCCATTGAATTCTCTAACACTGCTAAGTACATTATCAAAGGTCTTCCTTCAATCGGAGGCATCATAATTGGTGGTTCTTGAAGGTATTCCTTGATTCGTTCGAAGGCAGTCTAACATTCATCATTCCATTTTACAACTTGATCTTTCTTTAGGAGCTTGAAGATTGGCTCATAAGTAGCAGTTAAATGGGAAATGAACCTGGCAATGTAGATTAGGCGTCCCAAAAAACCTCTGACCTCCTTCTCGGTGCGAGGAACCGGAATCTCATGTATAGCCTTTACTTTTGCAGGGTCCATCTGAATGCCCTTGTCACTGACAATGAAACCCAATAGTTTTCCAGACCTTACCCTGAAGGTGCACTTGTTCAGATTCAACCTCAACTTGTACGTCTTCAACCTATCAAACAACTTTTGTAGATCAAGGTGCTCTTCCTCAGTTTGAGACCTGGCTATCATGTCATCCACATATACCTCTATCTCATGGTGAATCATGTCATGAAATAAGGCGACCATGGCTCGCTGATAAGTTTCCCCAGCATTCTTTAATCCAAACGACATCACTTTGTAGCATAAAGTGCCCCATTGCGTGACGAAGATTGTCTTCTCCATATCTCCGGGTGCCATCTTGATCTGATTGTAACCAGAGAAACCATCCATGAAGGAAAAGATCTTATGTTGCACGATGTTATCAACCAGGACGTCAATGTGGGGGAGCGAAAAGTCATCTTTGGGGCTTGCCCTGTTCAGATCTTTGTAGTCCACACACATCTGTACCTTATCGTATTTTTTAGCACCAACACTACATTGGCCACCCATTGGGGATAAGAGGTGACAACTAAGAATCCAGCGTTGAACTGCTTCATAACCTCTTCTTTGATCTTCTCTGACATTTCAGGGCGCATGCGACGGACCTTCTACTTTCCGGAGGGAAATCTTCTTTAGTTGGCAGTCAATGAACCATAATATCTATATCCAGTCCCGGCATGTCTTCATATGACCAGACGAAGATCTCAACATATTCATGCAACATTTGTATCAACCGCTGTTTGACATTAAGCTCCAGATTTGCATCAATCTTGACCTCTTTTCTGTCTACCTCTGTGCCCAAGTTTAATGTCTCAATCGACTCTTCATGAGGTTGTATAGCCCTCTCTTCCTACTGTAATAGTCTAGCAAGTTCTCTAGGTACCTCACAATCTTCCTCACCTTCGTCCTCGGCTTGGTTGATCGGATTTTCGAAGTTATAACTGGCAATAGCAGAACTGTTATCAATGGTATCCAGAGTGGATATGGGTCTGCAGTTTGATATGTAAGTGTGTGTAAGAGCATAGCTGTATTGATAAAGTAAAAAGCAGAAAAGAAAGACTGGGAACACAAAATTTGTATGCAAAATGTCCAATGCTTTATTAATGCCATATGAAAGTGAAACATGATAACCCTCACAAATAAACCGATGTGCTACGGGTAAGACACATGGCCATAAAGTTATATTGTTTATTACATATCCAAAAAAACAAGAAAGACAATTACTTCTGAACAAGAGTAATAGGTACAAAATCCTTTTCCGTCCAGTTCTAGGTCCACCGTTTGTAGTAGGGAAGATCCAGTTGTCCATGTCATCGCCATCGTCTTCGTCTCCTACTGCGTTGACCCCGTGATTACTGATGTGTAGGGGAGGTTTTCCAGCACGAGCATGTCGAACGGCCCTTTAAGCCCCTGAAGAGAAACCCAAACCAAATTTATCATACTTGTACGGAATATCATGGAGTTGACCCCAGATGGTAGACCCACCTTCTTCAATAACAGCTTTTGCATCCTTGAGAGAGGCCATCTTCAAGGGAGGTATGGTGATCTTCGGCATATTGGTAACAGTTTCAGTTGCATCCAGAGTGTGAGGTACCTCTTCAAAATTCTAGCATGGAGTCTCGATGAACTCACCCTTCATCTCCACATATCTGAATGAATTCAGGTGACTGACCATGTATTCTTCTTCACCGTATACAGTGACAATTCTCCCTTTGACCGGGTATTTCATCATCTGATGCAAAGTGGATGTAACAGCTCCAACCCCATGTATCCAGGGGCATCCCAACAAACAAGAATAAGATGGTCTGATGTCCATCACGTAGAAGGTAGAGCCGAAAGTCTGAGAACCAACCTTGATGGGGATGTCCACCTCCCCGTGCACCATTCTCTTTGATCCGTCAAAATCCCTCACTATAATATTGCTGGGCTTCAAAGTCAAGCCTTCACAATCCAGTCTATCTAGAGCATTCTTAGGCATCACATTTAACGATGAACGAGTATCCACAAGAACATGGGCCAAAGTGGTGCCCTTGCATTCGATATAGACATGCAACGCATCATTGTGCTTCCTCCCTCTAGGGGTCAAGTCAGCGTCAGAAAAACCTAAACCATTATCGATCGTCAAAATAGCCACACAATCTTCAAATCAGTCAACAGAAGTTTCCTGGGGCACATGGGCAGTTTTCAGGAACTTCACCAAAGCCTTCGCATGAGCTTCGGAGCACAAAAATAAGGCTAGCATAGAGATCTTTGAAGGGGGTCTGCCCCAGCTGTTCAACCATGTTGTAGTCGCTTCTCTTGATAATTTTCAGAATTTCTTCCATTTCCTTCTTAGAAGCCTCTGGAATAGATATTGATTGTGCCTTCGTCTGGACAGGCCCAATCAATATGTCTTTGCCCTGAGTCTCGATCGACTCGGTGGTAGGGTATCAACAGGAGTAATCAAAGGAATTGCAGTAGTAGTAGGAGCAGGAACAAAAGTAGGAATAATCACAGGACCAGTAGCAGCTTTCGGAGGAGAAATCTCAGGGGAGAACACTCTTCCACTTCTTGTTATTTTGCTGGTTCCCACAATGTTGATAATGTCGAGATCAGCATTCTCAGAGGCCTGGTATTCATCAGCCAGCCAATCTTACTTGACACTGTGGTAGTAGACGTCACACCCATAATTCCAAGGGACAGTTTTATCAGAGGAGTAAGGGATTGACCTTGGCGCAGTTATTATCAGCGGAGTAACCTTCAGAGAAGATGTAATCCTGATGGGTCTTTTGGTGGAGACCCTGGGAGGATTGGCGGAAATGGTTATTATTGAAACATCCTTGCACAGAATGGTTGGAACGAGAGTCTTCTCAAACAAAATCTCTCCAACATCTATTAGGCGCTGAACACCTGCCTTCAATAAATGACAACAAGTCGGTAGAGATAAACAGAAGTGGCAACCTTCTCCACAACCCATAAATAAACCGGCCTTCAACAAGTTCCACTTAATGGTCATAAGCGGGGTAACAAGCTCTTCAACAGTAGTAACAAACATATCATCTTCAATAGCGTTAACACCACGCCCGTGCTTGGGCATAGGAGCAGTGATAACATTTGGCATCTCAGGGGCGTCAAACTCAATTTCCTTAGCCTCGAGAAGGTCTTGTACTTTGTTTTTCAAAGCCCAGCTGTCATTTGTATCATGACCTGGACTTTCCGAATGATAAGCACAACGGGAATTTGGATTGTAGCGGGGAGATGTAGTGTTGGGATTCTTCGGTGCTTCCCGCAAGGTTACCAGATTGGATCTCAACAAATGAGGCAAAACTTGAGCTAGGGTCATATTTATTCGGGTGAATTGTCTTACCGCTCTTTCTGTTCTTTGCTGATTATTCCTCTGTTGAGTGGGTACATGCTTAGGAATCATGACAGCCCCTACTGTTGGATGGCGTTCAGTTATGTCCTGACTCCGTTGATGGTGCACAACACTAACCTCTTTCTTCCCAATGAATGGTTTTCTCATGGCACTAGAGGATGCGTCCTTTTGGATCTTCTCACTCTTAATTTCAGCTTCCACTCTCTCCCCTGTCAAGATTAGTTCAGTGAAGCCAACAGAGGAACTTCTAATTAGATGATTAAAGAACGGACCAGACAGGGTACCCAGAAACATATCCACCAGCTCCCTATTAGATAGGGGAGGCTAGACTCTTCCTGCTAAGTCCCTCCACTTCTGAGCGTAGTCTTTGAAACCCTCGTTCGAACCCATAGCCAAATTTGCAGTTGAGTACGGGTGGGAGCAAGGTCTGTATTATACTGATACTGCTTATAAAAAGCAGCGGCCAGGTCTTCCCAATTATGGATGTTGGCCCTCTCCAGTTTATAGAACCAATCTAGCTGAGTTCCAGATAAACTATCCTAAAAGAAATGGACCCACAAATCTCTGTCAGCAGTGTGAGGTTGTATCTTCCTCACATACGATCGGAGGTGCATTTTGGGACATGAAACCCGATCATACTTAGAAAACACCGGTGCCTTAAACTTTGGTGGAATAACAATCCCAGACACCAAACCCAACTCTTCAAATTCAAGCCCAGGCACTTTCTGAATCTTCGTTGCACTCAGACGCTCTTCCAGTTGTTTGTACCTTTCGTCAGCCGAAGGATACTGCTCTTTATTGTAATCAGTGTCATTATCAGATTCCTCCGGACTAGGGTCTTCCTCTCTTGTCTCACCCTCTTGATTCTCTTCTTCCTTGGATGAAGAGGTTAGATCAACCATTTGCTTCAATGGTCCCTTGAATATTCTTCCCAAATTTACCACACCAGCTGTCCTTTTGGGCTTCTTAGCCTTGTCTTTGACAATCGAGGCTTTTAGTTCCTCCTACCCTTTAGCTAGAGCCATGATCATCTGTTGGAATTGTGCGTTCTGAGTCTGTAAGTCTTTCACAGTTTGTTCGAGAGCCATTTCTTGCTGAAATAAACAGCGAAGAAGATGAGAAACCTGTTATGAAACTTGTTTATGCATTGATATATATGACATGTGTACGCAATGATTTCAAGGACCTTATTGGATTCAAGATCTTTTAAACAAAACAAAAAGCAAAACCTTTTATTAGCAAGTTTTTTTTAAGAAACAAAAGATTACACAAGGATAAACATTGAAAGGAAATTCCTAAGTCTCCCATGGACGCTTCCTCTTGGTGTTGAGGTTCTTCTCTTCATGAAGTTGCTTTTTTAATTCCAGCGCCTTTTTCTCACTTGCATAGAATTGAGCCTCAAAAGTATCTCGTTCTTCCTTGAGCTAGATCCAAGACTTTTGCAACTCTTCGAAGTTGGTTAGCATACCAGGATGGAGAATAATACGGGACTCGCCCCCTTGAACAATAGGTTATAATATCATCGGTAAGATGGAATCATATGGCATCATAAGACTTTGGGCTCGAGCTCTCACCCATTTGAGGTTAGGTTCCAAATTGATGGATTTCTTACGCCCCAAAGTCCTACTATCAATCTTCTTAACAATTCCCCAAGAGCGGATGAACCTCTTACGATAATTGTGCAAATAATCTGAGTAGTTAAACATAATACCCTGGATGAGCATATCCGGTGGACCATCTCTTTGCGCATAACCAAACTGACGTAGTGCTAAAGAAGGATTATAGGTGATGCCTCCCCTAATTCCCAAGAGTGGCACATTAGTAAATTCTCTGTAGCGATCAATAAAAGAAATGTCTCCTTGAGAGCGAGGACACCAATAGATGTCGGAGTGAGAGAGATACATTATTCTTTGACTCCACCTTAAGCCTAAATCATTTTGCATTACTAACCGAGGAAGGTGCGAAATAAACCACCTGTATAGCAGAGGGATGCAACACATGAGAGTTCCTTTCTTTTTCAGAGTACGAGTGTGGAGAGAATGTAGGATATCCCCGAGCAATGTAGGAACCGGATTGCGAGCAAGAAAGATGTTGCTGACATTCACATCTATAAGTTTATCTGAATTAGGAAACAAGACTAACCCATATATCAAGAGGGCTAATACATCTTCGAAGGCATGATACCTCATAGAATCCAGAAAAATCTGAGCTTTCTTCATCAGGAAATTTGCAAGGAGACCCCTAACTCCACTTGTTTTTTCCCAATTGGCCTCAATGTCAGATGGTTTCAAGTGTAAAGCTATGGCAACATTTTCAAAAGCTGGGTCTTGTTCTATACCAGTGAAAGGTACTCTCTTCAATATAGGTAAACCAAGTAACTTAGAGAATCCTTCCAGCGTAGGCACCAGTTGATAATCTTGGAATATGAAGCAATGGTTCTTAGGGTCGAAGAACTGGAATAAGAAACTCATCAAACCTTTGTCAAACCCAGTGGTAACCAAACTGAGCAAGTGACCATGTCTTTTGTAGAATGATGAGTCCTCGGGGACTTTCAAGACTAATTCCTTGAGCTTAGGAGGAACTTTTGTGAAGTGAATCCGAATGGTTTTTCTGCAACCTGAATTCATATCCTACAAAACAACCAAGAGATAAATCCAACAGGTCCTTGAAATGATTAGTATGTATGAATGTCATGATGCTTATGATGTCATGATTATGCTAAAAATCACAGATAAACATAAGCAAATCACACAATAGACCTTAGGTTCAAAGGCTTGCATGATTTTTTAAGGTATGTACCCTCTTGAATGTTCAGTTGGCCCAACCTGTCCTATTAATGGTAACCAGGTTCTAAGGAGCCTCAATATCACTGACCTTCCCTTCATAAATTATTTCAGCTCCGCACCAAGGTATTGCGGCAAAAAAATCATGAAAGTCCAGCCTCAATGAGTGTAGTATCTAGTATCAACCAATCTTCGGTCCGAACCAAAGTCGGTTATTTCACTACTTCCTAATGGCTAGGATGAGTCAATTTAAAGGTTCTAAAGGCCAGTTTGCGCTTAGTAACACTATGGGGAAGCCTAATGTTATCCTTAACTTACTCAAGGAACATCAGTACAATCCAAAGTATCACGCTAACGTAGCCACCACTTCGTCCGTATTGGTCTACACCGTACAACTTCCATGGTTTATTGCTACTTACCTAACAAGGTGCCCCAGATCCGAGTATAGGATATTTACAAGAATACCCCAACAAACCTTTAAAAGTAAGGCAATCAAGGCAAATAGAGAAAGTAATTTAAAATGATCTAGACCCTAAGGTAAACCCCACTTTATATAAGTCCCCAACAGAGTCTCCAGTTCTATGATACGGTGGCAGAACCGACTGTTAAATACTGGTTTGCGTTTTTTGTTTGCTAATGTCGCGGTAAGCAAGAGTCGCCACCTACTTTTCTTTTATCCAACAAAGGAAAGGGTGAAAAGAACAGAAAAAGACCTTTTTTCGAGATTTTTGAGTAAGGGGGTAGATTATGGAAAGGGAAGGTGTTAGCATCCTTTCCATCCATGGTTTTCCATGGGCTCTTAGGTACTTTCTCATTTTCTAAAATTGCTTATGTTTGTGTGTTTTTGGAAAACTTTGAAAATTACTTAGTGCGGCGATTCACTTTATGGTAACTCTTGTATTAGTCCTCAAGAGTGTGATAAAGTATTTTTTGAAAACTTTTGTTTGAAAAGTATGTTTGAAAGTGTATGGTGTAAAAGGATTATTTGAGCAAGTACCTAACAGTTATCTACCTGCTCGAAAAAAGGCGTTATTTTCCTCCTATCCTTTAGACCGTGTTATCCTACTATTAGTGAGTAGGTAACCCTAGTCGTTGGATTTTTGAGGGACTATCAAAAGGGACGTAAGGTTACTAAGGTAACTGGGCAAGAACTCTTAATAATTGTCCTAAATCCTTAAGATCACTTTTAAACCGAGGCAACAGTCGAGAGGGTCATCGAGTGACTAGTGGTCTCTTTAGACTTAAGGACAGCCACTAAAAATTCTCACGATTCGATAATTGTGACCGTTATTTTCCGAGGCAACCAAGTGAGGTATACCCTAAGGGTACAAGTGTGCGACGATGCTTTTTTCAGATATATTATCTTGAAGTTAGTGGTATAATGGTTATTGATTTATCTTGTCAAGCACGCCTATTAATCTAAACAGTTAATAATAGTGTGAGAATTTAAAAGGCATAAATTAAACCTAGCTATTACAGGGCCTCGAGAAGGGGGATACATAACCAAAACTTTGGAGCACGGAAATTAAAAGCAGTAAATAAACCCTAAGTTAGACTATTACAAATTGGGCGCAATTACATAATGAAAAATTAATATAGCAAAAATAATAAACACGCGAGGAATAACGAAACGCCTAAACCCTAAAACGTGCCTCGGTTAAGAGAAAATATTTTTGTTGTTTTTATTTGGAAAAAGGTTAAATGATAAAAATGGTAATTAATTAATTTGGAAAAAAATTATTAATTAAAAAAAATTAATTCTAACAAAATTAATATTTTTTTGATATTTTTGAAGAAAAAAGATTTTTCAATTTAAACCTAGATTCTAATTGATTTTATTTTTAAAAGAAACAAGTAAAAATAATTAATTAAATTAATCTACAAAATTAATTTTAATAAAAAAAGCCTAATTCTATTTTTTTATGGTTTTATTGCTTTTATGATTAAATAAAAAACTAAATTTAACATAATTAAAATAAAGAAATTTAAAAAAAAACAATATAAAGAAGAAATAGAATGTGCCTGATGTTGTGAAGCATTTTGGGGGGTGTGGCGTTGAATTTGATTAGGCCTAGATCAAACAGCAAGCCCAATGTCCATTTTGATTCAGTGCCACTAGCTCTTGGGAGTCTACCATGGAAGAGCGTGTCAGAGGCGCTGGATCTGATCGTATAGTGATCTAATGGATGAAGTTTGGAGATATATGGTGTACGTATTGGGATGCCATATACTGGAACCTGTAAGAAATGTTGGAAAAAATACAAAATCGCTGGACCTGGGATCGAACCCAGGTCCCTTCCCTCACACGCTTGCATCTTTACCATCTGCGCTATCCTGTTAATTCATATATATAATAACGCAATAATATTATAAGGGAAACAAGGATCAAATCCAGGTCATCAAAAACACACGCGTTCAGTGGACCAATCAGATCCTATGAAATTTCCACGCATGGTATGCCTGAGTCAACAAGGGTCAACGACGCCGGAGCTATGCTCCGGTCGTCTTCTGCGACCAACCCCAATGTTCAAACCTGCAAAACATGAGGATTAAGAGGCACAAAAAGATCCTATTCCCCTTGAAATTTTCCCAGGAATCCAAATATGGCCTTAGTTTCGCCTAAGAGTGCTTGCATCAATGGTACTGAAGCTCAAGCTTCTTTAAAACCTAACTATGGTAACTTGCGATTTCAGCCCTTAAAGTCACATGTGATATGTCATATCTCTTCTAATCATCACAATCGGAGGGATTGCGTGAGGGAGTTTCAGGGCGTGTTGGGCTTGCTTAACGATGGGGAATGCTTCCTGGAGTCTTCGGGAGGAAGATTGAATGCTTTGTTTGTCTTGAAAAGTGTTGAGATTGTTTTATACGAATTGAACTTTTCTTTGAATTTTAGAGAAAGTTTTCAGGGTTTGTGGAGGTAGTTGCACGTGTGTATTAGGGCTGGGATTGTTGTGTTTATATATTGAATCACTTTAGGTCAACAAAAATGCCAAGAAATCAAATATAATCATGTTGTTTAATATCATGAATATTTAATCCAAATTTTCCAAAATAAGCAAATCTTTCCCTTCTCTTGCCTTGTGCGTTTTTCCTTGATTTTCTAGCTTATCTTATCCATTATTTGATGAGAAAAGATTTGAAAATCATATATTTCATTATTTCTTCTATTTATTTATTTAATTTTGTATTTTAATGGATAAAATCTAAAAATAAATAATATAAATAAAATAATGATGTATGAATGAGCTCAAAGGTCGTGGGCCATGTTAGAAACAAGTTTCAAGCATAAGAAGATGGGCCCATTTGGAAAAAATTCAAATTTGATCAATATTGGCTTCATGCACTTTCCCAAACATTGGTCAACTTTAGCAATGCATATCTTTCTCATTTTTAACCATATGAGGGTGTGCTTGGACTTTTTAGAGAGCTTAGGATGTCCTCTAAACAACCCTTTTGGTTTCATCTCAATTGGATCTTCCATGTTCATGTAAGGAGCTTTGACCCAAAAGGTGTTTTTGTTGACTTTTTGAAATGACCTATAATGTATGAACTTGTATCTTTTGATTGAGGCATTTCTTGACCTTGAGGGATGAAGAGGAATTGTAGGTAATTGGATTCTCTTCAAAATGAGCCTTGGTTGGAAAATATTTGATAAAGTATGAGAAAGTTATGCCTGGTAAAAGTTTGGTTGACTTTTCCTATTGAAACCCTAATTTGCCACTTTTGACTTTTGATGAGTTAGGGGCATTTCTTGGGGAATCATGATAAACCCTTGATCAAATGATGGATAATACTTCAAAATGTTGATGTTGACCAAAAATATTGAAGTTTAACTATATATAGGCCACAGTTGACTTTTGACCTAGTATAGTTGATTTTCAGGCATTTGAGCAGTTGACTGAGCAAACTTGTAATGCAAGGCATGAAACTTGGCATGGATGATCTTGAAGACATATTAGGACAATGGAAAACATTTGGGGTCCTTGGAACTCAACCATCTTGATGAGGAGTGAAACCCTAGTTTGAGGCTTACTGTCTTAAGAGGAGGATTTGTCTGGTCAATCCTTTGTCAACTTGAGCAATTGAGGGCCTCTAGGAGTATGTCTTGTGTGAAAATGGGAGGGGAAATTTTGGGGTACAACAGACCCATATTGGCGGTTACTCGCTGAGGTTCCATTGATGAGGTAAATAGGGTGCAAACTGATAGAGTTTTAGGGTTTTAGATAGATTTGGGGCTGAGAGGATTATGAAGAAGGGAAAGAGAGTGGTAGAGGGTAATAAAAAAATTTCCTATTGTAGTAACGACAAAAGCTTTGAATTGACCAAAAGTCTGACAAGGATAAATTAAAAATATTTTTCATTTATTCTTAAAATCTACTTACTCCTTAATATGTTGCATCAATTATTAAGCACAACTATAGAGAGGACAGGCGTCTTAAATTATAACAAAAGTCTTTTCAATTTTTATCAACACATTTAATTGATATAAATGCTTTAGATTCTATAGGATAAAAGCAATATTTTTTTGTTTCTTAAGCATTAATTAATGTGAGAGATCATTACTTAGATTAAACGGTCATAAGTTTCAGATAAGGTAAAAATAAGCATTTAAACACTTACCTTGTTGTAGACATGCCATAAGCTTTTCTTCAGAATAAGATGGACTTGTTTTAGCCTTTTTTAGAGGAGCTTGATCATTTAGGATTTATCCATCTTCTGACATTTTGACCTGAGATTCTTTGAATTTTGCAAGCTATATTCATGCTAATAAATCTAATGTTTCAAAGTCTATAATCTTTCTTTATTAGATTATCTTCAAAACCTAAGACTTTTCTGAGCTTAAGTTCCAGGTCTTGGAATGTATGCCTCTTTCTCATTAAGAATTTCAAGTAGCCAGAGTCCAGGACCCAGGACAGGTGTATCAATTCTACTGTTGAGGATATCTACAACATAGATCATCTTATCTTTTGGTACCCATAATTTCTTGGGTCTATTTTTGTTAGTTCTACCAGAGTTGTGAACAACTTTGGCTTTAACAGAGGAATGATCATATTTACATGAGATTAAACTATTCGGTTTAATCAGTTGATTTTCATTAGAATCAGAATCAGATTTCTTTTTGTCTTTTCTATCTTTCTTTGGCACAAAACCAACAGACATAGAATGAGAGTGTGAGATGATTGGTATGTTTTTCTTATTGGGTTTATATTTTATGTGAGATTCATAACCAATACCATTAACTATATTCCTGCTTATACTATAGTTCATAGAGGCTGGCATATTTCTCCCTATGTCTTTAGCTAGCAGTTTCTGAAAACCTTTGTCATATTTCTTAATGATACCATTAGTACTCTTAGATGCTTCTGGAAAAGTTCTCAAGCCTTTAAGGGCTGAATTTTCATTTTTTAAAATATTTTCTTCTTTTAAAACAAAGAACTCTTCCTCTAGCATACTTTTTGAGATCTTCGAACTGAATCTTGAGTGACTCATGTTTTTCCAGAGATCAACTAAGGAATATGTTAATTCAGAATGAGTAATATTGGGGAATACCTCTTTGTAAAATATTTCTTATGTATCTGAATCATCTTCATCTTCTAGAGGTAATACTTTACTTGATGCTCCAACATGATACGCCAGCACCATGTTAGCATGTTCCTCATCTGAGTCGTTGTCCGAGGAGTCTGAATCATCCCATGTTTCCTTTAGCCCTTTCTTCTTGATTTTGAGATCTTTATTCCTTGGTATGTCCTTTGGATGTTGAGGACCTTCATGCTTGTAGTGTCCCGGTTCATTATATTCATAACAAATGACTTCAATACCACTGGACTTCCTTTGATCAAATGATGATTTAAGGCAACCTCCATTCCTTCTTGAACTTTTAAACCTATTTCCTTGATATCACTTCCAGAGACAGTTAACCCTCCAAAGATAACTCTTCTTCTTCATCATCAGAATCTTCTTCTGAATCCTTAATCTCTTCTGCTTGAAGAGATTTGGACTTCTCAAATTTTGTGACAGATTTGAGAGTAATAGACTTTATCTTCTTCTGCGGTTCTTCTTGTTCTAGTTCAATCTTATGACTTCTTAGAGAACTTATTAGTTCCTCTAGAGAAGTGTTGCTTAGGTCTTTTGCAAGCTTGAGTGCAGTTACCATATACCTCAATTTGGATGGAAAGCTTCTGATAATCTTCTTCACGTGATATGACATTAAATAGCCTTTGTTCAGAACTTTTGGTCCTACAACTAAGTTTTGAAATCTTGAAAACATGATTTCAATGCTTTCATCATTCTCCATTTTGAAAGCTTCATATTTCTGAATCAAGGCCAACGCCTTGGTTTCCTTAACTTGATCATTTCCTTCATGAGTCATTTTGAGAGAATCAAATATAGACTGAGCAGAGTCTCTATTTGTGATCTTCACATACTCAGTATAAGAAATCGCTTTAAGCAAGATGGTTCTTTATTTATAATGATTCTTACACTATTTCTTTTATTGATCAGTCATAGCTCTACTAGATATCTGTTTTCTAGTATTATTTGTGGGAGGTATGTAGCCATCGACTACCATATCCCAAAGATCAATATCATGACCTAGAAAGAAACTTTCTAGTCTATCTTACCAGTATTTAAACTTTTCTCCATCAAAGATGGGAGGTTTAACGTTACAACTTTTATCGTTTGAATCTGAAGCAGCAACTACTGGTGTGGGTTCAACTATTGTTGGTATGGGTTCATTCATTGTGTTTCTTCAATGAAAAACTCGTCTGGATCTTTATCTGACATGGTTAAGTGTTTTACAACTATCAATACCAGAACCATAGCTCTTATGCCAATTGAAGGTGTGAGAAATACAAGAAAGGGGGTTTGAATTGAGTTTCACCTAATTAATTTTTTTCATGGTGACGAACCAAGTAAGCTTAGAACATAAAATAGTAAATGGACCCAATGATTTTTATCCTGGTTCACTGTTAACCAAGCTACTCCAATACACCCTCGTAAGGGTGATTTCTCCTTCAACAATGACTTAATCCACTATAACCAAACTGATTATAGAACAACCCACATTAAGTCTAATCAACCTTATTGGCACCCCCAATAAGCCCGTTGATCCTTAATGTAAATCCACTCAAGATGCAACATGAGTCTTCTTGATATCATACCTTCGCTCAGTCTCTCAAGGTATCATTCAACAACAGTTGAGTACTTTCAGTGTATTACAGATTTGCTTCTTGTAAGCAGATTACACAGACTTTTCAGTACCATGAAGAACACTTAAGTGTTCTACTGCAAGATACGAGCAACAGCTCCTTGCTTATTTACAAAACTATACACAGATGATTTCTCTATAGAGTTTGTGCAGTGCTTTGGTGTAGTTTTGTTGAGCTTGATTTGAACTGATAGATTTGTCGTTGTAGTGTAGTTTGTTACTTTTCTTCATCTTCCAAATCTTCCTTTTATAGCTTGTAAAAGAGATCCATTGGAAGGGTAGAAAGGTAAATCAAAAATCTAGTTGTTGGGTCTCAACGATTATAATAAGAGTAGTCACTGTCAAGTACAAAATAATTGTCCTTGCACCACTCTAGAAGAGTAGAGGTCAATGTCGCTTTATGTACCTTTTATACATTGTCACACGTTAAACATTTTGAACTTTTCTTCTTTATCTTCAGAGGCTTCAGATACTTTAATGTTGAACATTGAATCTTGTTGTAGAAGAATCTTTCTTTAAGCCGTAGAACCTAAGTCTTGGAGTCTTCAGAACTTGTCACATAGAACCTTGTCTTTAGAGTCTTCAGTACTTGGTTGTAAGAACTTGCTTTTCTTCAGATCATCAGAACTTGTTCAGCAAAACCTCGTCTTCATAATCTTCAGAACTTGTAACACATAGAAATAAAGCTTTGGAAGACCTCCAAAGCTAAACCACTAAGTTACGATTAAAACTTCTTATACTAACGTTCCTTAGAAACATTGCAGAAGATCAGTTCAGAACCTTGACTTTAAAGAAACATGTAACCACATGTTTTCTTCTAGAGTGTATGTTCAGAACCTGATGACGTCACACTCCTTGTACCAGATTCAGAACATTATAATAGCAACTACACACTAGACGAAACCATTAGTGTATACAATTATTCTCTAAGATAACATGGTAAGTTATCATCAAAATCCCAAGGCCAGATGTAGGAAACACTTCTTATTCTTACATTGAGCTCTACTGAAACTACAGACACAATATATGGAGTAAAGACTATTGATACATGTCAAGTTATCAAACTTAGGAGTGGAAAAGAGTGTGAAGGTTCCGCTCCTAATAACACTGAGACGAGTGAAGTTTTTCCTGGGCAGGACAATGCTGAAAAAAAGGAAGAATCCAATGAGGAATTGTCCTCATCTGGACAACATGATGAAAATACTAACACCACTGTTAGAGGCATGACACCCAGCTCAAGAAAGCAACCTGAAGTCACGCATGATCTATACAGAACCCAGAAGTTCATTCAAGAAAGATAACCACCTCCTTTTACCCAAAGGATTAGGAAGGCAAAAGAAGAGCAACAATTTGACAAATTCATGGGAATTCTGAAGAAGATGCATATCCACATACCATTGATTAAAGCCATTCAACAAATTCCAAACTACTCTAAGTTCATGAAGGATGTCCTTACCAAAAGGAAAAGAGTGGGAGAATTGGCAATTGTTGCACTCACTCAAGAGTGTAGCCAATTGGTTTAAGGCAACCCCCCTCCCCCCCCCCCCCCCCCCCCCTAAATTGAAGGATCCAGGAAGTTTCACCATCCCTTGTAACATTGGGGAGACATTATGTGGTAAATCATTGTTTTACTTAGGGGATAGCATCAACTTTATGCCCTTATCCATTTTTAAGAAATTAGGGATAGGCACTGTCAGGCCTACAACCATCACTTTGCAGCTAGTGGATAGAAGCTTTGCTGACCTCAAGGGAAGATTGAAGATGTGTTGGTAAGGGTGGACAAGTTTGGGTTTCCTACTGATTTCATCATTATGGACTTTGACATAGATGAAGATACTCCCATTCTCTTGGGAAGGCCTTTCCTTGCTACGGGAAGGACGTTAATTGATGTGGAAAAAGGAGAACTCGCCATGAGGGTGAATGGTCAGTAAGTGGTTTTTAATATGCTCAATGCATTACAATATCTTGATGAAGAGGTGGATGATTGTTCTATGATTTCCAGCTAGGAAGGAATCATTCACAAAAGTTTACTCAAGTCAAGCAATATCTTGACTCAAGAGCTGGGAAAATTAGAAATAGATGACAACTCATGTGATACGGTAGCAGAACCGACTGTTTAATACTGGTTTTGCATTTGTATTCACAAATGTTATGGTAAGCAAGAGTTGCTGCCGACTTTTCCTTTATCCAACAAAGGAAAGGGTGAAAAGAATAGAAAAAAACCTTTTTCGAGATTTTTCTTAGTAAGGGGGGTAGATTATGGAAATGAAAGGTTTTATCACCCTTTCCATCAGTGGTTTTCCATGGGCTCTTAGAGGTTTGCTCATTTTTAAAATACCTTTGTGCTTTGTATTTGAAAATGTTTTGAAAACGCCTTAGTACGGTGAACTTTGTAATGTTTCTCTAGATAGTGGAGAAAGTATACAAAGTGTTTTGAAATGTATTTTGAAAAGTAGTTTTTGTGTAAGTGCAAAATTTTTGAGCAAACTTCTAACAGCTATCTACTTTTATACTCGAAAAGGGTCGTTCCTTTCCTCTTTTTCTTTAGACAATGCTATCCTACTATTAGTGAGTAGGTAGCCCTATCGTTGGATGTTTGAGGGACAATTGAAAGGGACGTTACGGTCACGAAGGCAACTTAGCAAGAAATTTTAGTAACTACCCTAAAGTTCTAAGATCACTTTTAACCGAGGCAACTTCGAGAGGGTCATCGAGGGACTTGTGATCTTTCAAACTAGAGGGCAGCCACTAAAGCTTCTCACGTTTCGAGAGTTGTGACCATTTTCCGAAAGCAACCGAAGTGGGGTACCCTAGAGGTG
Source organism: Vicia faba (assembly GCA_948472305.1). Classification (NCBI taxonomy): domain Eukaryota; kingdom Viridiplantae; phylum Streptophyta; class Magnoliopsida; order Fabales; family Fabaceae; genus Vicia; species Vicia faba. The sequence continues at coordinate 137,568 of CATIWC010000808.1, read as the reverse complement.
CGCATGTGCAATTGATTTAGTTCAAGTATTTATCTTGTGTTATTAGGTTTGCTAACATTTGATTATTAGTCTTTCCATACACTCCTAGTTACTAACAGTTAATATGCACAGAAAATAAAGTGCGGGAAGCGTAAATCTAACTATTACATGGCTTTCGGGGAGGGGGTATTTACAATGTACAAACAATTGGGGGAATAAAAATAAAGAAAGCGATAAAAAGTCCTATTTATAACTATTACAGCCCAAATAACAGTTACATCAATAATGTAAAAATGCAAAAATAAAATAACGCGCGCGAAATAAAGAAACGTCTAAAAAAACCTAAGAATTTAGCTAAGTAAAAAAAAAAATTTTGGTTTTTGTTTATTTTAAGAAAATAATTAAATTAACTTAAATCTAATTTTAATTTAAAAAGATAATTGCTAAATGAATTTAAAGCCTAACGCTAATATTTTTGTATTTTTATTTAGAAAACAATTTAAACACAAATTAAACCCTAAGTTCTAACTTATTTTAATTAAAAATGTTAAAGTTAATTAATTAATTAATTTCATAAATTAATTATTCTAAAAAGAAAAACTAATCCAAAGTTTTACTGATTTTTTTTATTTGATTTAAAAAAACATACTAATTAAATAAAATAAACAAAATTAAAAGAATAAAAATAAAAACAAATGGAGATGGTAGAAACCACCATCTTCTCCAGCAGCCTTCAACGTCAAACCTGTAAAAACGTGTTAAATTGAAAAAGAAAAGGCCTTATCCTGCATGAAATTTCACCCTGGGTCTGAATCCGGGGTCAAAACTGGCTGAAAACTAACGGAAAGAGAGTTACGATACAAATGCAAATTGAACGGTTAAAAATGGAAAACAACCATGCCTACGTCTAAGCTTGCATGTAAAGACTCATTTCAGTCCTAAATGCCACCCTGATCACATCTAGCCACAAAACATTAGTAAACAATGCATGAATATAAAATTCTGGATGCAAGAAGTTTTACCAAATTGGAGATTATGGTTTGGCCTCTTCTGGGCATGTGATGGCTTGAATGGGGGCTGGGAATGAGTCCTGGGATCTTCAGGGAGAAGATAGAATGCTTGGTTTGTATGGATGATGGCTGGAAATTCAGTTTTGAATTTTACAACTTTGAGAATTTTGGCAATTTTTGTGTGGTTCTTCTCAAGCAATTTTTTTATGTTTGCCTTGGAAATAGCTTGTCCTTATAGTGGAGAGGTAAGAGACAAGCTTTCATGGCAAGAATCTTCACCATAATACCATGCTTTTATGTCAAAATCAAACAAATTTAATAGTTTCCAAAACTTGAAAATCTTGCCCTTTCCATGCTTGAATGTACCTGGACACTTTGACACGAGATTATGGGCTTCTAGGCAGGCCAAATGAATAGCCCAAAGGTCAAGGCCCATCTCCAAACATTTTGTACAATTTATTTTATATTTATTTGAAATAAATTAAAATAAATATGTAAAAAAATAGGTAGAAAATGTAAGGCCATGCAAAAATAAGATTAGAGGTCCTCTATAAACTTAGGAAAATATTTGAACCTTAAAAAGTTAGGCCATTGACTCAAAATTTCAAATTTGCTCAATGCACCATTCTTGAAATTTCCAAAATTTTCCCAACTTGGGCAAGCCATAACTTGCTCAATTTTTATCTCATGATAATGATCTTGGACTTTTTGGAAATCCCAATATGTCTACTTCAATCTATCTTTTTATTAAATTTGAATTTAAAGATGTTGTCTTGATGTAAAAGGTCTTGGAAAAAAGTGTCTTTTGTTGAATATTTGAAAATGACATGTAATGTCTGAGCTTGTATCTTTCAAATGGTGCATTTCTTGGACTTGAGGGCTGAAGAGAAATTGTAGGGAATTGGATTCTCTTAAAAATTATATTTGGTGGAAAACATTCTGATAAAGTATGAGAAAGTTATGTCTGGTCAAAGTTTGGTTGACTTCTCCTATAGAAACCCTAATTAGCAATTTTTGACTTTTGATGAATTAGGAGCGTCTCATGGGGAATCATGATCAACCCTTGATCAAATGATGGATATCACTTCAAAATGTTGATGTTGACCAAAAATCTTGAAGTTTGACTGTATATAGGCCATAGTTGACTTTTGACCTAATATTGTTGATTTTCAGGCATTTAAGCAATTGACTGAGCAAACTTGTAGTGGAATGCATGAAATTTGTCATGGACAATCTTGAAGGCATATTAGTACCATGGAAGACATTTGAGACCTTTAGAGCTCAACCATATTGATGAAAATTGAAACCCTAGTTGGGGGTTCATTGCCTTAGGAGGAGAATTTGTCTGGTCAATTCTTGGTCATCCTTGGGCAAGTTGGGGACCTCTAAGAGTATGTCTTGTGTGAAAATGGGAGGGCAAATTTTGGGGTACAACAGCTTCCCCTGTTCAATCTTATTGGACCTGAGGATGTAAATTGGCTTGTCTGTCTTTCGTGATCTGAAGGTGGAAGATGATTGAACACTAGAGTGCCCAAAAATTTGCACTCGTCCGAAGCGATACTATTGGTGAATAATATCGGGAATGGGCTTACATATGCCATTTGGAAAAGATGACAGAAAACTATCGGAGATGGGCTTAAGGACGCCATCCAAAGTAGATGCTGACTTTCTAAGATTTCTCTTTGTCGGGATTCTTGTTCCTGCTGTCTGAGGAGGAGTCCGCTGGGGAATGTTTTGGGGGAATATAGTCTAGGAGTTTCGGTTGTTCATTACTCTACTGGGAAGTTATCTCTTGATTGGAGAAACGAAAGTGAGCTGTTATCCAGTCGGGATCCCGACTTCACAGCGACTTGTTAAGGACAATAAGACTGACTGCTATCTGGTTGTATTCCAGGCTTCGCAGTGACCTATTGGGGAATATGAAATCAACTGCTATTTGGTCGGACTCCAGGCTTTACAGTTTCTTTAACTGGGTAAAAATTAGAAAAATCTTAGTGTCGATTTAACTAAACCAAAGAAGGTCTTGAATTAACTTTAATTAGAATAGAAATCAGAAAAATCTTAGTGTCGATTTAACTGAACCAGAGAAGGTCTTGAGTTAACTTTAACTGGAGTAGAAATCAGAAAAATCTTAGTGTCAATTTAACTAAACCAGAGAAGGTCTTGAATTAACTTTAACTGGAATAGAAATCAGAAAAAATATTAGTGTCGATTTAACTGAACCAAAAAAGGTCTTGGATTATCTTCAACTTCAACTGGAATAGAAATCAGAAAAATATCAGTTTCGATTTAACTGAACCAGAGAAGATCTTGAATTAGATTTAATTGGATAAGACAGAAAAATCTTAGGGTCGATTTGACTGAACCAGAGAAAGGTCTTGGATTATCTTCAACTTCAACTGAAATAGAAATCAGAAAAATCTTAGTGTCAATTTAACTGAACTAGAGAAGGTCTCGAATTAGCTTTAACTGGATAAGAATCAGAAAAATCATAGGGTCAATTTGACTGAACCAGAGAAAGGTCTTGAATTAACTTTAACTGGAATAGAAATCAGAAAAATCTTAGTGTCGATTTAACTGAACCAGAGAAGGTCTTGAATTAACTTTAACTGGAATAGAAATCAGAAAAATCTTAGTGTTGATTTAACTGAACCAGAAAAGGTCTTGGATTATCTTCAACTTCAACTGGAATAGAAATCAGAAAAATCTTAGTGTCGATTTAACTGAACCAGAGAAGGTCTCTACCGGAAAAGAATCAGAATAAATCATTGGTCGATTTAACTGAACCAGTAGAGGTATTGAGAATGATTTTTTTTTGAGGAAAATGCTGAAATATCCCTTCGTCAGTCGTAGCCTTTGAGAAGACTGTCGGGTCATATAAGTAGTCAACGGTATTTGTTGATTTGATCTTTCCTGAAAAGGTAAAGAGTTAGTCATATGCAATGCCATGATGTATGAATGCATTGTGTAATTACGTTCTCAAAATAAATGAGATTATGCTATATGCGATGTGTATGCGCATACCATGATGTATGAATATGGAATGTTGTTGCGATATCCCCTAGTCTGGGAAAATAAATCTCTGACTGTTGTTGGAGAGTACTAGGAAGCTAAATCACAGACTGCTTTTTGGTAGATGAGGAAAGTGATTCTTTCATTTCTGCTGGGGATGATGAACGAAGATGATTTGTCGGGGATTTTTAACTCCTGCTTGAGAATGACTATGTGGGAGCATCTGCAAGATGCTCTGTCGGAATATTTTACCGATATAGAGAAATAAAATCGGTTGGGGGTACCCTTCAGCGGCTAGAGAAATGAACTCTACCAGGGAATAAGGCTTTATAAACTGTTTGAGATTTGTAAAACTCAGCTGGAGATATGGATTCCAGTTCTCTTGAGGGAACTCTGTTGGAGGAGGTAATTCTTGCTTGGGGAAGAAGAGATCAAAACTTTGATTGTTTCTACTCTGTGGGGAACATAGATGTCACTAGGTCGTATGCTAAGGATGTAGCGGTGGATTTGTCTCAAAATGTCTTTGCCCTTGTACCTACTGGAAAGAGTAACTGTCGGGACTACAAATGGATTTTTTAGACTTTGCCCCATTTATTAAAGTCATTTAGCAATTGTCTTTTTGTTTCTTATGCAAGTATTTGTAAACAGTAATCATATTCAAATGCATATGTCAAAAAAAAATAATCATTGGACGTGTTTATAAAATAAAACAGGAAAATATAAAACAAATAGTTTTGTACTTTCAAAGAAATGATTTGCATTGATTTTGAAGTTTGCCTATAATAGGCATTTTTGTACAAAGAGATGGACGTTCTAGTAGGAGAACATCTTCGTGAAAATGAAAACTATACAAAATAGTGTACAAAGAGAAAATATCTATGTGTAATAATACCATTGAGTTTCAAATTTGCTATTGCCCTTATGTCTTTAAGTGTCTCATCACTTTGCTACTTGTCTGAAGCTGACTGGATTGTTCGGTGTCGTTTGAGCTTGATAGTTGATACTGAGGTCTGGTTGCAAGGTGATCCAATAGGGCATAGTTGTATGCTTCAAATTCCTAACTTTTGCCTGGACCGCCCTTTCGGGTTTTCGGTCCACCGGGATACCCTTTTTTGCTCAAGCCGCCTTTTCAGGTTTTCGACTTGCCGAGTGTACAGATTTTTTTGTATTTATCCCTAATTTTTGCCCGAACCCTTTTGGTTTTCCGGGATACCCTTTTTTTGCCTAGGCCAGTCAACCTAACGGGTCTTTATTCATGCGTAGTATCTTTTCACTATGTCTGCATTCACAGGGTGAGGAAGGTCGTCACCATCCATGGTGATTATAATCATGGCTCCATCAGAGAATATGCTTTTGATTACAAATGGTCCTCGTACCTGGGAGCCCATTATCCCATGGGATCACCTTGTGGAGGTATGATGCACTTGATTACTAGATCACCCACTTGATATACCTGACGTCTGACCTTTTTGTTGAAAGCCTTGATCATTCATTTTTGGTACATCTGACCAGGACAGACAGCAGCAAGCCTTTTCTCATCAATCAAATTCAGTTAGTCAAGTCGAGTCTGGATCCAATCATCTTCATTCAAACCCGTATCCTTCACGATTCTCAAAGAAGGGATCTGGACCTCAATAGGTAGGACAACCTCCACACCATACACTATAGAATAAGGTGTCTCCCCTGTTGACGTACGTGCTGAGGTGCGGTAACCATGAAGAGCAAATGGTAACATCTCATGCCAGTCTTTGTATGTCACCGTCATCTTCTGTATGATTTTCTTAATGTTTTTGTTATCAGCCTCCACAATGCCATTCATCTTCGGCCGGTAAGGGGAGGAATTATGATGCTGGATTTTGAATTGTTTACAGATTTCGGTGATCATAGTATTGTTGATATTTGTACCATTATATGTGATTATTGTCTCTGGAATGCCATATCGATAGATAAGGTTATGCTTGGTGAACTGCGCCACAACATTCTTGATAGCAGTAACAAAAGAGGCAGCCTCAACCCACTTTGTGATGTAATCAATGGTCACTAGGATGAAGCGATGCCCATTGGAAGCGGTAGGTCTAATCTCTCTGATCATGTCAATGCCCCACATTGCAAAGGTCCAGGGATCCGTCAAGACGTTCAAGGGAACCGGAGGTACATGCACTTTATCAATATAGATCTGGCATTTGTGACAAGTTCGAGAATGCTGATAATAGTTTGCTTCCATAGCGGACCAGTGATATCCTGCCCATAGGATCTTTTTAGCCATGGTGTGTCCACTAGAATGGGTGCCAAAGGTACCTTCGTGTAAATCTGCCATAATCCTCTCTGCTTCTCTCTTGTCTACACACCGAAGTAAAGTAGAGTCATGGTTGCGCTTGTAGAGGATTCCATTATTGAGGAAGAATTTTGTGGAGAACTTTCTCAAAAACTTTTTATCATTTACAGATGCCCCCTCAGGATATTCTTGAGCCTCGAGATACCTTTTCACTTCATGGAACCAAGGTTTGTCTGTTACCCCTTCAGTATCAATCTCATAGCAGTATGCTGGTTCATCCAATCTCTCAATAGTGATATGAGGAGCCTCATTGTCCCACCTGACCTTGAACATAGATGACATAGTAGCTAGCGTGTTCGCTAACTGATTCTCTTCTCGTGGAAAATGTTCAAAGTTGACTTCTTCAAAGTGTGGAAGCAACGTCAGCACATGTTCTTTATAAGGGATGAGATTAGGGTGCTTCGTGTCCCACTCTCCTTTGATTTGACTTATTACCAAAGCCGAATCTCCGAAAACACTCAAGAGCTTGATCCTCGGGTCAATAGCAGCTTTGAGACCCATGATGCACGCTTCATAATCAGACATATTATTGGTACAATTGAAACAAAGTCTGGAAGTGAAAGAAGTATGACAGCCCTCAGGAGATATGATTACATCACCAGTGCCATTGCAGAGTGCGTTGGAAGCTCCATCAGAAACCATAGTCTATCGGGATCCTTTCTCAAGCCCTTCATCCGGTCCAGGTTCTTCACGGTCAGTCACTAACATAATATTCTCATCCGGGAATTCAAAGTTCATGGATTGGTAGTCATCCACAACCTGATGAACCAAATGACCAGCTAATACACTTCCCTTGATTGCTTTCAGGGTCGTGTATTAAATTTCGTATTCGGTTAGGATCATCTACCATCTTGCTATCCTTCCCGAGAGAGCGGGCTTCTCGAAGACGTACTTGATAGGATCCATCTTAGATATCAACAAAGTAGTATGGGTCAACATATACTGTCTTAGTCGGCGAGCAGCCCATGCCAAAGCACAGCAAGTTTTCTCGAGCAGTGAGTATCTTGTTTCACAGTCGGTAAACTTCTTGCTAAGGTAGTATATTGCATGCTCTTTTCGACCGGACTCGTCATGCTCCCCCAACACACACCCCATTGAATTATCTAACACTATTAAATACATTATCAAAGGTCTTCCTTCAATCAGCGGCATCAGAATTGGAGGCTCTTGAAGGTATTCCTTGATTCTCTCGAAGGCAATCTGGCATTCGTCATTCCACTTTACCACTTGATCTTTCTTCAGGAGTTTGAAGATTGGCTCACAAGTAGCAGTTAGATGAGAAATGAACCTGGAAATGTAATTTAGGCGTCCTAAGAAGCCTCTAACTTCATTCTCAGTGCGATGAGGCGTCATCTCTTGTATGGCTTTAACCTTTGCAGGGTCTACCTGAATACCCTTGTCACTGACAATGAAGCCTAGGGGTTTACCATATCTTACCCCAAAGGTGCACTTGTTCGGATTTAACCTCAGCTTATATGTCTTCAACCTATCAAACAACTTTTGTAGATGATCAAGGTGCTCTTCCTCAGTTTGAGACCTGGCTATCATGTCATCAACATAGACTTCTATCTCATGGTGAATCATGTCATGGAACAAAGTTACCATGGCACGCTGATAGGTTGCCCCAACATTCTTCAATCCAAATGGCATCACTTTGTAACAGAAAGTGCCCCGTTATGTGATGAAGGTTGTCTTCTCCATGTCCTCGGGTGCCATCTTGATCTGATTATAACCAGAGAAACCGTGCATGAAGGAAAAGATCTTATGTTGCACGGTGTTGTCAACCAGAACGTCAATATGGGGAAGCGGGAAGTCAACTTTGGGGCTTGCCCTGTTCAAATCTTTGTAGTCCACACACATTTGTACCTTGTCGTCCTTCTTAGGCACCAGGACTACATTAGCGACCCATTGTGGATAGGAGGTGACAGCTAAGAACCCAGTGTTGAACTGTTTCATAACCTCTGCTTTGATTTTCTCTAACATTTCAGGGTGCATACGACGAACCTTATGCTTTACTGGAGGGCAATCTTCTTTAGTTAGAAGACGATGGACCACAATATCAGTGTCTAGCCCCGACATGTCTTCATATGACCAGAAAAAGATCTCGACATAATCATGCAACATTTGTATCAACAGTTGTTTGACACTAAGTTCCAAATTTGCACCTATCTTGACTTCTTTTCTATCTTCTTCTGTGCCCAAATTCACTATCTCAAATGGCTCTTCATGAGGCTGTATAACCCTTTCTTCCTGTTGTAACAGTTTGGCAAGTTCTCCAGGTACCTCACAATCTTTCTCACCTTCGTCCTCGACTTGGTTGATCGGATTCTCAAAGTCATAACCAGCAATAGCAGAACCGTTATCAATGGGATCCATAGTGGATATGGATCTGCAGTTTGATACGTGAGTGTGTGTAAGAGCATAGCTGTATTGACAAAGTAAAAAGCAGAAAAGAAAGATAGAGAGCGCAAAATTTGTATGCAAAACGTCTAATGCTTTATTAATGACATGAGATTGAAACATGATAACCCTCACAAATAAACCATTTTGCCTCGAGTAAGACACATGGCCATAAAGTTTATATTGTTTAATTATTACATATCCGAAAACAAGAAAAACAATTACTTCTGAATAAAAGTAATCGGTACAAAGTCTTTAGTCGTCCAGTTACTGGGTCCACCATTGGTAGTAGGGAAGATCTAGCTATCCATGTCATAGTCACCATCACTGTCTTCTAAAGCGTTAACCCCATGGTTGCTGATACGTAGGGGAGGTCCTCCAGCACGAGCATGGTGAACAACCCTTTGAGCCCCTGAAGAGAAACCCAAACCAAACTTATCAGATTTGTATGGAATGTCAGGGAGTTGGCCCCAGATGGTGCACCTACCTTCTTCAATAACTGCTTTGGTGTCCTTGAGAGAAGCCATTTTCAAAGGAGGTATGATGATCTTTGAAAGATTGGTAACAACCTCAATTGCAGCTATGGTCTGAGGTGTAACACCCCCAAATTCTACCAGGTAGTTATAACGAAAAATCAGAGTATTTAAAAATTTCCAACACATTTGGGATATCACAATTCAACATGTTGCAACACATAAACAGATACATAACACTTTAGTTTTCGGAGGATCATATAACAACTTGCATCAGCTTTTAAAACAAAACCAGTTCTTTTATTAATAACGCAGCAGAATCATAATTACAACTTCAAGTAGCATCATATGTTTCATTCAACTAAAACAACTTAAGAGGCAACACATTATTTCATATAATTAAACTTAGGATTCAACAACTAAAACAATTTCAACAAGTAAACAACTATTTGTTCATTTCCCCCCGAGTGCTATGTATCATAGCGACCAACCGACTTTTAACTAATAAGGCTAAGCAAATCTTCATTCTTTAATACCTGCACGTTACCAACAGAGGGAAACATTCAAACAGTAAGGGGTGAGATTCTCAAATCGTATAAGTGAGCGCATGATAAATCATATGTTAGAACCAGGCCATGCAAAAACCACCACTTCACAACAACAATCGCAACAGGATATCATCAAAATGCAACAATTATTTCATCAACACAACAGCTCAATTATACAACTTAGAATGCGAATCAATGTTATGCAAATGCATGTGGTACCATTGGAGAAGAACTCCCAACTTAGAAGATCTGCCAATAAATAGAGGCATCAACAAGGCATAAGCCTTCAACTTAATATTTTTCCAATCCAGGCCAACGTGGTGCCAACCAGGCCAACTTAATAATGCAAATGTATGTGACTTAATGAACGCAATAATCACATACAACACAACAATGTATACGACAACATTGGTATAAGCCTACAACTCAATCAACTTATTAATCACAACATATTAAACATCAACAAAGTATTCAACAACGTTGGCATAAGCCTACAACTTAATCAACTTACCAATCACAACACGTTCAACAATAACAATATCATATCAACAATTAGTAATGTGACAACCACACAATTTATTCGATAAAAACTTATTCACAACAATAACCAACAACACAATCCCATATACTGGAACCATTCAACTTAATTCGACTTCACCTGCAAATCAACTTGATTCTACATAATTCTAACAAAACAAATCAACTAAAAATACCCACATGTATATATGACTTATTTCGACAATTTCAACTAATTTTAGTTAACCAATTTTACCGCCCAAATCTACAAATTCGGCTAATCGATATTTCTTAATATACTTTTATTACTACTTTTTATTTATACTGCTACTAATCAATTTATTCTAATAAATTCTGCTACCTCTGCTATTTATCTCACTGCCATTATTGGTGTAACACCCAAATTTTACCCGACAATTATAAATGTAAATCAGAGTTATAATCATTCATGCAAACGAATCAGGATGCCACAAATTCATCTTTAAAAACACATTGCATTCAACATGGATACATAACACTTTAAACTTTGGATGAACCATCATCATAATACTTTAATCTCTTAATTCAACAGCTTAAACATCTACGCAGCGGAATCCTTAGTAACATCTTTATCCATCGTTACAACAACTTCAAAACAACACATACTTAATAACAATCAAATTAAATTTCAGCAACTGAAGTAATCAACAATTAAAAGCAATAACCGTTCATCCCCCCCCCCCCCCCGAGTGTTACATATCAGAGCAATGACATCGACTCGAACTATTGAAGGTATACAACCTTCACTCTTGATTACCTGCATGTTACCAATGTAAGCGTAACATTCAAACAGAAGGGGTGAGATATCTAACAATATAATAAAACGTATGATAATTAATATATTAAATTAGATCATATAACATCACCATTTCTCATCTTATAATCAACAATAATCGCAACAGAAATACCAACTATAATACACATTCATCACATCAATTCACAACTTCTTTATGCAATCATATAATGCGACTCAATACTATGCATATGCATGTGGTACCATTGGAGAAGAACTCCCATCTTAAAAATCTGCCAATAAATAGAGGCATCGACAAGGCATAAGCCTTCATCTTAATATTCACCAATACAGGCCATCTTAATGAGCATAAGCTCCATCTTGAAATGCAATGTATACGACACAATCATGAATGTAATGACAACACCATAATTAACAACATCTTAACACAACATCATCGCTGGCCATAAGCCCACATCTTAATAGCTGCCAATTATTAGAGGAATCTCAACATCTTTCCTCAATATCATTCATCATCATAATTCGTCAAACATCGTTTATACATCATAATTCATCAAACATCATTTATCACCAACAACTCAGCCATACAACAGTAAATCATCAATCTTACAACGTTGACCATAGGCCTACGACGTGATATTGCCTATAATTGATTAATCATCTAATGCTTACTTCTAAATTACCAAACCTCTACATATTACTATTCTGTAATACTACATCATTATCCTCATTAATCCTACTGTTACAAACCAACAGTAATTTATAAACATCTCATCCTCATCATTCTTCACAAAAATCAACATATGGATTAACGCGTGAACTAACTCTAATCCTAATTTGGATACTAGGATTATCCTTCCTATTCTTCATTTTGATCCTTAAGAATGAAGTTTGTCGCCTTAGCTATTCAACGCTTCGAACGGTACCTCAAACGGAGTCTGAAAACTCAAGTTACAGCCTTTTCAAACTGATTCTGTCAAAAATCTGACTACATGGATCGACGTGTAATGTCTTGGGTCGACGCGTACTAGACTGAACATGCTACATGAGTCGACACATATTCTCTTTGTATCGGCTCATACTGAGTCTGCAACATTGCATGTATCAATACATGCTCCTTCGTGTCGACTCATCCTAAGTTTAAAAGTCTTCATGTATCGACGCATGACTCCTTCGTATCGACTCATCCTGAGTCTAAAAGCCTTCATGCATCGACGCATAGCACTTGGGGTCGACACATATTGTTCTGTCATGGATATTTTCTACGATTTCACTGCATTTTCACTACGGTTTCCATACTTTAGGCCCTAAAAACATCATCTAATCATAGTAAATCCTCAATTATAATCATCCTATAATTCTACATCATTTATACAACATTGGGGCATCATTATTCATCTACAATCATCGATTCTCATCATACAACAACATATACATTAAAATCATGAACAAGACAATATTTTCACATCTAATCCCATAAACCAATCATCATAAACTCTATTATAGAGTCAGAACCCCACCCTTACCTTGGATTGAAGGTTGCTCTACAACTTTTCCGGTTGAATTTTCGTTCTACCTCTTTTCCTCCTTTCCAACAACTTTCACGTTCTCTTCTTTTAAACCCTTATTCTTCTTATTGCTTCTTCTTTTCTTATTATTTCTAACAATAATAAAATAACCCTATTATTCTCAAATTATCTTAATGGGCTTAAGACTACTACACCCCCTTATTACTACTTTTATCCTTTAAAACAAGCCCACATCAAATAATATTATCATGCTAATATTATTCCACAACTTAATAAAATAAATAAATCCAACTAATCATAACACATCATACCATCATAACACAACTTCACAAATATTCCAAAAATAATTTAATTAAATAATTAATTAAATTACGGGCGTTACAACTCTCCCCCACTTAGAATATTTTCATCCTCGAAAATTTATCTTAATTAAACAACTCAGGATAGGAGTCTCGCATCTTGCTCTCCAACTCCCAAGTCATGCTTTCTCCAGCAGCTCCTAGCCAAACCAATTTAACCAAGGCAATCTCTTTTCCCCTCAGAGTCTTTATTTCATGATCCACGATCCGTACAGGCATCGTCTCTACCATAAGATTATCCCGTACTAGCACATCATCCATATGAATCACATGAGATGGATCTGAAATATACTTCTGGAGTTGTGACACATGAAACACATCATGCAAATTCGAAAGATTAGGCGGTAAAGCCACTCTATAAGCAACATTCCCCACTCTCTCTAAAATCTGATATGGTCCAATAAAACGAGAAGTGAGCTTCTTAGACTTCAATGCTCGCCCAACATCGGTCACAGGTGTAACTCATAAAAACACATGGTCACCCGCTTGAAATTCTAAATCTTTAATTCGCTTGTCATGATAACTCTTTTGTCTACTTTGGGAAGCTTTCATCTTCTCTAGAATCAACTTCACCTTCTCAGTAGTCTCACGAACAAGTTCAGGCCCAAGTACTACACTTTCACCATATTCATGCCAACATAAAGGAGTTCTACATCTTCGACCATACAACGCTTCAAAAGGTGTCATCCCAATACTAGAATTGTAACTGTTATTATAAGAGAACTCTAACAATGGAAGATAAGTATCCCACGAACCTCCCTGCTCAAGAACACATGCCCTCAACAAGTCTTCCAACGATTGAATCGTCCGTTCAGTCTGATGATCTGTCTGAGGATGATACGCTGAACTCAACCTCAACTTAGAACCCAACGCTTCTTGCAAACTCTTCCAAAAATCATAAGTAAATCTTGGATCTCTATCCGACACAATGCACAAAGGGACACCAGGCAGCTTCACAATCACACTAGTGTAAATCTCAACCAACTTCGACACTGGAAAACTGATGTTAATAGGAATAAAATGAGCCAACTTTGTAAGCCTATCAACAATCACCCAAATTGAATCATGTCCTCTTAAAGTATTAGGTAACCCCATCACAAAGTCCATCGAAATGCTATCCCATTTCCATTCTGGAACTTCTAACGGTTGCATCAATCCTGCAGGTTTCTGATGTTCAACTTTCGACTTCTGGTAAGTCAAACATGCATACACAAACTGAGCCACATCACTCTTCATCCCAGACCACCAAAACAAACCTTTCAAATCTTGATACATCTTTGTAGCTCCTGGATGAATACTCAACTTACTTATATGACTCTCTTCAAGTATCACTTTCTTCATCTCAGCATCATCAGGAATAAAAATTCGATTACGAAATCTCAACACACCTTGTGCATCTAGCTTAAAATCATTATTCTCAGACTGATCGATTCCAACCATCGAATACACCAGTTTCACATCCAACTTCTGAGCTTCTCTGATACTGTCTAGAAATTCGTTATTAATCTTCAACATACCCAACATAACACTCTGCGGTGTAACCTCGCAAACTAAGCTCATATCTCTGAAATGCTCAATTAATTCCAACTCTTTAACCATCATTGTCGACATATGTAAAGTCTTTCGACTCAATGCATCGGCTACCATATTCGCTTTTCCTGGATGATAAATCAAACCGAAATCGTAATCCTTTAACAATTCCAACCATCTTCGTTGCCTCATATTCAACTCCTTCTGATCAAATAAATACTTTAAGCTCTTATGGTCATTAAACACTTCAAATCTAGAACCATAAAGATAATGCCTCCAAATCTTCAACAAAAAGACAACTCCATCAAGCTCTAAATCATGCGTAGGATAGTTCTGTTCATGAGTCCTCAATTGCCTTGACGCATAAGCAACTTCCTTATCATTCTGCATAAGCACACCTCCTAAACCAATCTTAGAAGAATCACAATACACCACAAAAGGCTCTCCTGGATTATGCAATGTCAAAATCGGAGCCGACGTCAACCTCTTCTTTAATTCTATTAAACTTTCTTCACACTGAACATCCCACATGAAAGCTCTACCTTTACAAGTCAACTTAGTCAATGAAAGTGCCAACTTAGAAAAACCTTTGATAAACCTTCTATAGTAACCAGCTAATCCCTCGGTAGCTGACCTCAGAGTTTCCCATTGCAACACAACATCAACCTTCGATGGATCTACAGCAATGCCACTACCTGAGATCACATGACCAAGAAAACTAACCTCCTTTAACCAGAATTCACACTTGGACAGCTTTGCATACAATTGCTTCTCTTTCAAAACTTGCAATACTACCCTTAAGTGTTCTACATGCTCTTCTTCTGACTTAGAGTAAATCAAAAAATCATCAATAAACACCACTACGAACTTATCCAAATAAGTATGAAAGATACGATTCATATATTCCATGAATACTAATGGTGCATTAGTAACACTGAAAGGCATCACCGAATACTCATAATGTCCATAACGCGTTCTGAAAGTCGTCTTTTGGATATCTTCATCCTTCACTTTAATCTGATGGTAACCCGACCTCAAATCAATCTTACTAAACACACGAGCATCCACCAATTGGTCCATCAGGTCATCTATTCTTGGAAGCGGATACTTGTTCTTAATCGTCACTTTATTCAAATGTCTATAATCAACACAAAGCCTCATACTTACATCTTTCTTCTTTACTAACAACACTGGAGCTCCCCATGGTGATACACTTGGCCATACAAACTTCTTTTCAAGTAACTCTTCCAATTTCTTCTTTAACTCTGATAATTCAGATGCAGACATCTTGTATGGTGCCATAGACATAGGTCTGGTACCAGGTACAAGATAAATAGCAAATTCAACTTCCCTCTCTGGCGGTACATCGGGAATTTCATCAGGGAAAACTTCAGGAAATTCACACATCACCTGCAATTCCTCAATTATAGCTTGAGTCTCTACAGATAGCGACGCCATCAATGAGAACATTTGTGCTTCCTCTTGCATCAACTTCCTCAACTGTCTAGCAGACAACATACCATATTCCTCTTCTCCAGGAGTAGAAAACCTCAGACTTGTCATAACATTTAATATGAACACAGTTATGCTCTAACCAGTTCATACCCAAAATCACATCCAAACCTCTTGACGGTAAACAAACCAAATAGACAGCAAAGTCTCTGTCGAAGATCGACAAGGGACACTTCAAACACACAAAAATAAGTAGTCACTGACCCCTTGGCTGGAGTATCGACGACCATTTCTCCATTCATAGAAGATAACATAAGGCCCAATCTTTCAACGCAATCAGCAGCAATGAAACAACGAGTAGCACCAGTATCAATAATAGTAATTAAAGGAGTAATATTAATGAAACATGTACCTCTGATAAGTTTGTCCTCGGCAGCTATCTGATCCTCAACCAAAGCGAACACTTTACCACTTGTATGCGCCCTCTTTGGTTTCTGACACTGACTACCAAAGTGCCCTTCTTCGCTACAATTGAAACAAATCACATCCTTATGCTTGCACTCAGATACAACATGTTCGTTCTTACCACAACGGAAACAGCTCTTTACTTCAGTAGTACACATATTACTCTTATGCCCAGGTTTTCCACATTTAAAACAAACCACACCAGCAGGATCATCTCCTCCACTAGTCCTCTGACCCTGAACAACTTTCTGTTTACCTTTACCAGCTGGGGTATCATAAGGCTTACCACGGTTCTGTTGGTGCTTACCCCTCTTCTCACTGATAATCTTGTAATGAGCATTATTATCCTCCTCATAAATTCTGCAGTTATCAATCAAATCAGCAAAGACACGGATCTTCTGGTATTCAACTGCTTTCTTGATCTCCGGGCGCAACCCATTCTCAAACTTCATACACTTCAAAAACTCAGCATCTGCCTCAGTGTAGTGCGGATAAAACTTAGCCAACTCAGAAAACTTTGCAGCATACTTAACAACTGACATATTCCCTTGCTTCAGCTCAAGAAATTCAATCTCCTTCTTACCACGAACATCTTCAGGAAATTACTTCCTCAAAAATTCCCTACGGAACAAAGCCCAAGTGACATTCTCACATGCAGCTTCCAATCTCTGACAAGTCTCTAACCACCAGTCATCAGCCTTAACTAATAGCATATGAGTACCATATCGAACCTTCTGCGCTGGAGTGCAGTCCATCACACGGAAGATTCTCTCAATCTCTTTCAACCAATCCAATGCTTCACCAGGATCATACTTTCCCTTGAACATAGGCGGATTCTCTCTCTGGAAAGTTGCCAAGCTACGAGATCTCGCATTCCCGTCAGCATTTGGATGATTCTCCATCGCATGAGCCATTACTTCTAAAGCAGCAGCAAGTGCAGCATCATTCCTTCCAGCCATCTTAACTTATCACTACAACATAAACAATGGTTAGAACTCAAATTAACAATACTCGATTGTTAGACAACTACGACTCGACAACAAGGTCGGACCAACCTTTTTCTCTGATACCAGCTTTGTAACACCCCAATTCTACCCGGAAATTATAAATATAAATCAGAGTTATAATCATTCATGCAGACGAATCAGGATGCCACAAATTCTTCTTTAAAAACACATTGCATTCAACATGGATATGTAACACTTTAAACTTTGGATGAACCATCATCATAGTACTTTAATCTCTTAATTCAACAGCTTAAACATCTACGCGGCGAAATTCTTAGTAACATCTTTATCCATCGTTACAACAACTTCAAAATAACACATACTTAATAACAATCAAATTAAAGTTCAACAACTGAAGTAATCAATAATTAAAAGCAATAAGCGTTCATCCCCCTGAGTGTTACATATCAGAGCAATGACACCGACTCGAACTACTGAAGGTATACAGCCTTCACTCTCGATTACCTGCACGTTACCAACGTAAGGGTAACATTCAAACAGAAGGGGTGAGATATCTAACAATATAATAAAACATATGATAATTAATATATTAAATTAGATCACATAACATCACCATTTATCATCTTATAATCAACAATAACTGCAACAGAAATACCAACTATAATACACAGTCATCACATCAATTCACAACTTGTTTATACAATCATATAATGCGACTCAATACTATGAAAATGCATGTGGTACCATTAGAGCAAAACTCCCATCTTAAAAATCTGCCAATAAATAGAGGCATCAACAAGGCATAAGCATTCATCTTAATATTCGCCAATACAGGCCATCTTAACGAGCATAAGCTCCATCTTGAAATGCAATGTATGCGACACAATCATTAATGTAATGACAACACCATAATTAACAACATCTCAACACAACATCATTGTTGGCCATAAGCCCACATATTAATAGCTTCCAATTATTAGAGGCATCTCAACATCTTTCCTCAACATCATTCATCATCATAATTCATCAAACATCATTTATGCATCATAATTCATCAAACATCATTTATACACCATAATTCATCAAACATCATTTATCATCAACAACTCAACCATACAACAGTAAATCGTCAATCTTGCAACGTTGACCATAGGCCCACGACGTGATATTTCCTATAATTTTTTAATCATCTAAGGCTTACTTCTAAATTACCAAACCTCTACATATTACTATTTTGTAATACTACATCATTATCCTCATTAATCCTACTGTTACAAACCAACAGTAATTTATAAACATCTAATCCTCATCATTCTTCACAGAAAACAACATAGCCATTAACGCAGCAACTAACTCTAACCCTAATTTGGATACTAGGATTATCCTTCCTATTCTTCATTTTGATCCTTAATAATGAAGTTTGTCGCGTTAGCTATTCAACACTTTGAACGACGCCTCAAACGGAATCTGAAAACTCAAGTTACAGCCTTTTCAAACTAATTCTGTCAAAAACTAGAATACATGGATCGACGCGTAATGTCTTGGGTCGACGCGTACTGGACTGAACACGCTACATGAGTCGACGCATACTCTCTTTGTATCGACTCATACTGAGTCTGCAACACTGCATGTATCGATACATGCTCCTTCGTATCGACTCATCCTGAGTCTAAAAGTCTTCATGTATCTATGCATGACTCCTTCGTATTGACTCATTCTTGAGTCTAAAAGCCTTCATGCATCGACACATAGCGCTTGGGGTCGACACATACTGTTCTGTCATGGATATTTTCTGCGATTTCACTTCATTTTCACTATGGTTTGGTTGAGGCCCTAAAAACATCCTCTAATCATAGGAAATCCTCAATTATAACCATCTTATAATTCTACATCATTTATACAGCATTGGGGCATCATTATTCATCTACAATCATTGATTCTCATCATACAACAACATATACATCCAAATAATGAACAAGACAACATTTTCACATCTAATCCCATAAACCAATCATCATAAACCCTATTATAGAGTCAGAACCCCACCCTTACCTTGGATTGAAGGTTGCTCTACAACTTTTCCGGTTAAATTTGCGTTCTGCCTATTTTCCTCCTTTCCAACAACTTTCACGTTCTCTTCTTTCAAACCCTTATTCTTCTTACTGCTTCTTCTTTTCTTATTATTTCTAACAATAATAAAATCACCCTGTTATTCTCAAATTACCTTAATGGGCTTAAGACTACTACACCCCCTTATTACTACTTCTATCCTTTAAAACAAGCCCACATCAAATAATATTATCATTATAATATTATTCCACAACTTAATAAAATAAATAAATTCAACTAATCACAACACATCAAATACCATCATAACACAACTTCACAAATATTCCAAAAATAATTTAATTAAATAATTAATTAAATTACGGGCGTTACAATTGGTCTCTGCCAAAACTACTTGTTCGCTATCTAGAACTTCTACCGATAACTCTCTGCTAAATTATTACATCTGTCACTAATATACTACTCCGTTAAATTATTTATTACCAACTCTGCAACTAAAACCATCACTGCAATTTTAATTTCTACACCTAGTACTAACATAATTCTACTAATTATTAACTCTGCTGATTTATTCTACTGTTCCTCTAAATTTACCACTTATTATTATTTCTATTATTATCCTCTATCACATAAAACAACTCTACAAAAATATGTTACTTCTATTAATGGTTCTTCTTCTATAACATGCTACTAATAAGAATAGTTAATTTGTTCCCAAACTATTTTTTCTATTAATAAAACTCTATACTGATACTATATAAAAAATTGTACATTATAGTGCCACAAAAACAGCACAAGTGCCCCTGCCCAAAGGTGGGTCGAACGGCACACCCTCCCACTTCCTCATAGTGCTGATCGGCACCTTCCATGACCATAACCAGCTGTCGTTCGACAGCATCCAACCAGCAAAAAGTTGTCGTTCGACAGCATTCCAGGCACAGTTTTCCTTCTCTATTTTAGTGGATTTCATGCTATCGACTATTCCGAATCCAATCCAGACAAGTATATAACACAGTAATACACCGATTCTTTGACAATTCCTTAATCACATCAATTATTAATAATGTTCATCACAACAACACAAACCAACACAAATCAACAGACAGTAATAATCCCATAAACTAATTTCCACATACAAAATATCATATACCCTATTATAGGATAACAAACCCCACCCTTACCTGGTTTAGTTTGATGGCAACTCTATGTGTCTCCGATTTGGATTTCCTCTTAGCCTCTTGGTTCAACTTTACGTAGCTCTCTTCTTCTCCAAAAACCCTATTTTCCTCTTTCTCTTTTCTTTCCTGATAACACTAACTCTCTTCCTCTTTCTTATTTTCTAATAATAATATAT
The DNA here is from genome assembly GCA_948472305.1 of Vicia faba. Lineage (NCBI taxonomy): Eukaryota > Viridiplantae > Streptophyta > Magnoliopsida > Fabales > Fabaceae > Vicia > Vicia faba. The sequence goes on along the minus strand of CATIWC010000808.1, from coordinate 116,778 downwards.
ATTATTCTATTAATCCAAATAATAGTGTTTCTCTTAGTGGGCCTACATACACACCCCACTATTACTACTATCACAATATAAGTCCAATTAAATAAATAGTCATATAATATAATCTAATATTATTTCCAATAATATTCTTCAACTATGATCGATCCACATTTTAAATAATACTAACTCGCAAATAATATTCTAATAATAGTTCTCTGACTAAACCGTCTAATTTATCCGACTATCAACTTACCGCTCAACTCAACATATTTATCCAATTATACTTCTTAGAATAATACTGATAATTCTCAAATTAATTCAACCAGATTAAATACGATTATTTATCATGCCACTAAATAAAACAATTCCGACTTCGACGATAAAAATTCGAATTAATATAAAATACTCAAAAATATTTAATTAAATAAATAATTAAATATCGGGCCGTTACAACTTCCCCCCCCCCCCCCCCCCCCTCCCCTCCACTCAGAATATTTTCGTCCTCAAAAATCTACTCGATACAACCATCCTCAACTTTGTTTCCAACCTTTCTGATTCTCAGTTGCGCTTGGCAACACTTCGACTACTACCTTTTGATATAGTAACAACTCAATCATGATGTAAATCTACTACACGCATGCTAATCACTCAACACCCTTACGACATACCCGTTAATAACTTACCAACCTTTTCGGAAACACTCTGACATAACAACTCCCACAGTAGAAATGTAACAACCATAACTCACTTATACTTGGATATACCACGTCACCTCTTAACAACTTTCCCAACACCAAAGTGCGTATACAACTTTATTCTTATACGTATATGTATGTCAACTATCAATAAAATATCAACAACTTTATTCACCATTATAGTGACATCGACATAGTCAACAAAATTAACTTCGTCATATTATAGGATATTATTCATCACTTACGGTAACCAAAAATAACATCTCAATAGCTCACCAACAAAATTAACTTAACTGTATAACTCAGCAAGCATACCCATAGCTCACCACCAAAAAACAATCCACAACAATCTTCTTATAAAATCCGCAAATATTTACTAGCAAACATAGCACTCTGGCATATCATCTCTACATCGACAATCTACCAAATCAAGCATGTAGATTAAGACACACCATTCTTATAGACTTCTGATGTTTTAATCCTTCACTTCTAACGATTCGTACACGCATAGTGATTTTACCACATCACGCTTCAGCTGTGCAACTCAGATCATCCATCTTAAGTCATCGTCCTCATTAAATTTTCCGTCGATTACATGGTTTACAAGTTTCAATCTAATCTCAAACTTTCTTTAACATCTATCATGAAATCGTTGTTCACTTGATATTCTCAATCATTCACTTTGCGACGTTAGCTCGCATACAAACCCACTACTCCGAATTGTTCATTACGTCTCAACTCTCACTCAACGACTCCTCTTCTAATTTCACACAAACTGGTGAGCAATTAATCTCGCGATATAACATCCATACTTTTTCACACCATTAAGATAGCAATACAAATCTATAACATCCAACATAATCTCGTCTACTATTAACAAAGGATTGAGGGTGATCAGTTCCTCAATTTGTCAATTAGTATTCGACAACCATAAAGGAGTATAAATCGTCGTACCAAACTATAATAGAGTTTCCTTACAACTTGTATTCAAGTTTTCTAAAACACAACATGTCTAATCCTCATTCACCCACCATCCCACGATGATCAATCATTTTCTAACTCGAGATCTGTTGGCATATCAATACATTACAAATCCTCTCACTCTAGTCTGAGTCTTTATCTACATAAAGGATTCTAACAACATTCTTGAACTCTTAATCCTCTTCTGAATTTCACAACATCAAAAATACATGTATCTCCACCTATCAAACTCATTCCAATCACACTCTCAACATTATCATCTTATCTAACAACATTTCATATATATCTACACCTCAAACAACTACGATAGTAATCATCTAAGCTCAACAAGCTACTAACCTCTATAATAGGCTTCGTCGTTCTCCAACTTAGAACTGTGTCCACCTTGAATGGATATACATACACTTTCACTTCAAAATAAAATTACTCAAGAGGACTCTTCTCCAAAAACTATAACATACATCCTGACAACTTAGCATAAATCTTCCTCCTTTTCGACACCGTAAATTCCATACAACTTCGCACTATCGTCTTTCGTTCTAATTAATAACACCAAAGATTTCCAAATGATACCTTTGATTTCACAAATTACTTTAAATAAATCTTCTAATTGCTCCTTTAATTCACCCAACTCGGACACTAACGTCCCGTACAACACTGAAGAACAAGTCTAGCCCCAAAGACAAGCTTAACAACAAACTGCACTTACTTCCAATATCATCACGTGATAAATGTATTTATTAAAGCTACTGGAACCATTTTTAAAATGAATCTCATTTCATTAGCTTTTCAACATTTCAAACGGAACTCAAATCGGATGCCCAAAGCTCTAGTTATGAATTTTTGAAGTCCCACAATAATTCTGCAGTTTCCTGCGATTCGCTTACGGAAATTCCACTCTGAAACTCATTTTTCTTCAACTTAGACATATTCCAAACAACTCTTAACATATCTCGTGCTCCGAAACTTCTCATAACTCGAGAGATGCATTCCTTCGCCAAAGTTCAAGTTCCAAAACACCAAGGCAACAATTGTTGCATTGTCATCGTCGGCAGCACACTGAACCAACACCTTTCAATTGAACATATCCGAGAAGCAAAGCTTCTCTCCCACTTATCTACAACCAACTTCCTGCAATTAAGATAAATAATTACCGACAGTGTTTCGCACACTTGTCGCGCACTAAGGAATAAACAATATTAGACAACTTGGTCAGACGAACCGACCTGCTCTGATACCACTATTGTAACACCCCAAATTCTACCCGATAGTTATAACGAAAAATTAGAGTATTTAAAAGTTTCACACACATTTGTGATATCACAATTCAAGATGTTACAACACATAAACATATACATAACACTTTAGTTTTCGGAGGATCATTTAACAACTTGCATCAGCTTTTAAAACAATACCACTTCTTTTATTAATAACGTAGCAGAATCATAATTACAACTTCAAGTAGCATCATATGTTTCATTCAACTAAAACAACTTGAGAGGCAACATATTATTTCATATAGTTAAACTTAGGATTCAACAACTAAAACAATTTCAACAAGTAAACAACTATTTGTTCATTTCCCCCCGAGTGCTACGTATCAGAGCGACCAACCGACTTTGAACTAATAAGTCTAAGCAAATCTTCATTCTTTAATACCTGCACGTTACCAACAGAGGCCGACATTCAAATAGTAAGGGGTGAGATTCTCAAATCGTATAAGTGAGCGCATGATAAATCATATGTTAGAACCAGGTCATGCAAAAACCACCACTTCACAACAACAATCGCAACAGGATATCATCAAAATGCAACAATTATTTCATCAACACAACAACTCAATTGTACAACTTAGAATGCAACTCAATGTTATGCAAATGCATGTGGTACCATTGGAGCAGAATTCCCAACTTAGAAGATCCGCCAATAAATAGAGGCATCAACAAGGCATAAGCCTTCAACTTAATATTTTGCTAATCCAGGCCAACGTGGTGCCAATTCAGGCCAACTTAATAATGCAAATGTATGTGACTAAATGAATGAAATAATCACATACAACACAACAATGTATTCGACAATGTTGGTATAAGCCTACAACTCAATCAACTTATCAATCACAACATATTCAACATCAACAATGTATTCAACAACGTTGACATAAGCCTACAATTCAATCAACTTACCAATCACAACATGTTCAACAACAACAATATCATATCAATAATTAGTAATGTGATAACCACATAATTTATTCGATAATAACTTATTCACAGCAATAACTAACAACACAGTCCCATATACCAGAACCATTCAACTTAATTCGACTTCACCTGCAAATCAACTTGATTCTACATAATTCTAACAAAATAAATCAACTAAAAATACCCACATGTATATATGACTTATTCCGACAATTTCAACTAATTCTGGTTAACCAATTTTACCGCCCGAATCTACAAATTCGGCTAATCGATATTGCTTAATATACTGTTATTACTACTTTTTATTTATACTGCTACTAATTAATTTATTCTACTAAATTACGCTACCTCTGTTATTTATCTCACTGCAATTATTGGTCTCTGCCAAAACTACGTGTTCCCTATCTACAACTTCTACCGATAACTCTCTGTTAAATTATTACATATGCCACTAATATACTACTCTGTTAAATTATTTATTATCAACTCTGTAACTAAAACCATCACTGCTATTTTAATTTCTACACCTACCACTAACATAATTCTACTAATTATTAACTTTGTTGCTTTATTCTACTGTTCCTCTAAATTTACCACTTATTATTATTTCTACTATTATCCTCTATCACATAAAACAACTCTACAAAAATATGTTACTTCTATTAATGTTCGTTCTGCTATAACATGCTACTGATAAGAATAGTTAATTTGTTCCCAAACTGTTTTTTCTATTAATAAAACTCATACTGATACCATATAAAAAAAATTGTACAACATAGTGCCACAGAAACAACAAAGGTGCCCCTGCCCAAAGGTGTGCCGCACGGCACACCCTCCCACTTCCTCATAGTGCCGATCGGCACCTCCAATGACCATAACCAACTGCCGTTCGGCAGCATCCAACCAGCAACAAGTTGTCGTTCGGCAGCATTCCAGGCACAGTTTTCCTTCTCTATTTTAGTGGATTTCCTACTATCGACTATTCTAAATCCAATCGAGATAAGTATATAACACAGTAATACACCGATTCTTTGACAATTCCTTAATCACATCAATTATTAATAATGTTTATCACAACAACGTAAACCAACACAAATCAACAGACAATAATAATCCCACAAACTAATTTCCACATACAAAATATCATATACCTCATTATAGGATAAGAAACCCCACCCTTACCTGGTTTAGTTTGATGGCAACTCTATGTGTCTCTGATTTAAATTTCCTCTTGGCCTCTTGGTTCAACTTTACGTAGCTCTCTTCTTCTCCAAAAACCATATTTTCCTCTTTCTCTTTTTTTTCCTGATAACACTAACTCTCTTCCTCTTTCTTATTTTCCAATAATAATATATATTATTCTATTAATCCAAATAATAGTGTTTCTCTTAGTGGGCCTACATACACACCCCACTATTACTACTATAACAACATAAGCCCAATTAAATAAATAGTCACATAATATAATCTAATATTATTTCCAATAATATTCTTCAACTATGATCGATCCACACTTTAAATAATACTAAATCGCAAATAATATTCTAATAATAGTTCTCCGACTAAACCGTCTAATTTATCCGACTATCAACTTATCGCTCAACTCAACATATTTATCCAATTATGCTTCTTAGAATAATACTGATAATTCTCAAATTAATTCCACCAGATTAAATCTTATTATTTATCATGCCACTAAATAAAATAATTCCGACTTCGACGATAAAAATTCAAATTAATATAAAATATTCAAAAATATTTAATTAAATAAATAATTAAATATCGGGCCGTTACATGAGGCACCTCTTCGAAGTTCTGACAAGGAGTCTCGATGAACTCGCCATCCATTTCTACATACCTGAAAGAGTTCAGGTGACTTACCACGTATTCTTCTTCACCATGTACCATGACAATCTTTCCTTTCACCTGGTACTTCATCATCTGATGTAGAGTGGACGTGACAGCTCCCGCCCCATGGATCCAAGGGCGACCCAACAAACAAGAATAAGATGGTATGATATCCATCATGTAGAAGGTGGAGTCAAAGGTCTGAGAACAAACTTTGATGAGGATGTCCACCTCCCCGTGCACCATTCTTTTCGAACAATCAAAAGCCCTCACTACAATGTTGATGGGCTTCAAGGTTAAACCTTCACAGTCTAATCTGTCTAGAGCCTTCTTGGGCAGCACGTTTAATGATGAACCAGTGTCTACTAAAACATGGGCCAAAGTAGTGCCCCTGCATTCGATAGAGACATGCAGCGCATCATTGTGTTTCCTTCCTCTGGGTGTCAGATCATCATCAAAAAACCCAAACCATTATCAGTCGTTAAACTGGTCACACAATCTTCAAATTAGTCAACGGAGGTTTCTTGTAGAACATGGGCAGTCTTTAGGAATTTCACCAAAGCTTTTGCATGAGCTTCGGAGCATAATAGTAGGGCTAACATTGCAATCTTGGAAGGGGTCTGCTCCAGTTGTTCGACCATATTGTAGTCGCTCTTTTTTATTATCTTCAAGATTTCTTCCATTTCCTTCTTGGAAGCCTCTGGAATAGATTCTGAACACACCTTTGTCTGGACAGGCTCAATCAATATGTCTTTTCCTCGAGTCTCGGCCGACTCGGTGATAAGGGTGGCAACAGGGGTAATCATAGGAATTATGGTGGTAGTGTCAGCAGGAACAACATTAGAAATGATCACAGGAATAGTAACGGATTTTGGAGGAGAAATCTCAGGGGAGAACACTCTTCCACTTCTTGTTATTTTGCTGGTCCCAATGATGTTGCCAATGTCGGGATCAGTATTTCCAGAAACTTGGTCTTCAGCAGCCAACAGGTCTTGCTTGACGCCATGGTAATAGACGTCAGCCCCATAGTTCCAGGGAATAACCTTGTCCGAGGAGTATGGGATTGGCCCTGGCATAGTATGATCAGAGGAGCCAACCTTGGAGCAGATGTAATCATGACGGGTCTTTTGGTGGAGACCCTAGGAGGATTGGCAGAAATGGTTATGATCGAAACATCCTTACAAGAAACAGTTGTGATGGGAGTCTTATCAAATAGAATCTCTTTATCATCCATCAAGCGCTGAACACCCTCTTTCAACAAATAGCAACCAGTCGGTAAAGATAAACACAAGCGGCAATCTTCACCACAGCCCGGAAATAAACTGGCTTGCAACAAATTCCACTTAACTGTCATGATAGGAGTAACAAGTTCCTCAACAGAAGTAACAAATGTATCATTGTCAACATCATTAACACCACGGATGTGCTTGGGCATGGGAGCAGTTATAACATTGGGAACCTCAGGAGCGTCAAATTCAATCTCCTTCGCCTCAATAAGGTCTTGCACCTTGTTCTTCAAAGCCCAATAGTCGTTTGTATCATGGCCTAGACTTTTTGAATGGTAAGCATAACGAGCATTTGGGTTGTAGCGAGGAGATGCGGTGTTGGGATTATTGGGAGCTTCCCTCAGGGTAACCAAATTGGATTTTAGTAGGTGAGTCAATACTTGATACAAAGTCATATTTATCCAGGTGAATTGTCTTACAGGTCTTTCTGCTCTGGGTTGATTGTTTCGTTGTTGAGTAGCTGCAGGCTTGGATATCATAACAGCCCATATCATTAGACGGTGCTCGGTTCTGCCCTGATTTCGTTGATTGTAAACAGCATTTACCTCTTTTTTTCCTATGAAAGGTCTCTTTCCCGCACTTAAAGAGGTATCCTTCTGAACCTTGACACTTCTAATCCCAGCTTCCACTCTTTCTCCCGTCAAAATCAACTCAGTAAAGCCAGCTGAGGAGCTTCCAATCAGATGATTGAAAAACTGACCAGATAGGGTACCCAAAAACATATCCACTAACTCCCTATTAGACAGGGGGTTGGACTCTTCCTGCTAAGTCCCTCCACTTCTGAGCATAGTCTTTAAAACCTTCGCTCGAACCCATAGACATACTTTGGAGTTGCGTATGGTTGGGAGCAAGGTATGAATTATACTGATACTGCTTGTAGAAAGCAGCAACCAGATCTTCCCAATTATGAATATTGGTCCCCTCCAGCTGATAGAAACACTCTAGTTGAGTCTCAGATAGACTGTCTTGAAAGAAGTGGACCCATAAGTCCTTGTCTGTATTGTGAGGCTGAATCTTCCTCACATAAGATCGGAGATGCATCTTGGGATATGAGACCCCATCATATTTAGCAAACACTGGAACCTTGAACTTCTATGGGATGACAACCCCAGAAACCAAACCCAGTTCTTCAAAATCCAGCCCCGGTACCTTCTGGATTTCCATTGCATTCAGACGATCCTCCAATTGTTTGTATTTTTCATCGGCCAGAGGATACTGCTCCTCATTATAGTCAGTCTGACTATTATATTCCCTTGGACTGGGGTCTTCTTCTCTTGTTTCCTCTTCTTGATTGTCTCCTTCTTTTGATGAAGTTATCAGTTTAGATGCTCGCCGCACTGGTCCTCTGATCCTTCTTCCCAAGTTGACCACACCAACTGGTTTCTTTAGCTTCTTCTCTTTGTCCTTCAATATGAGGGCTTTCAGATCTTCTTGCCCTTTAGCTAGAGCCACGATCATTTGCTGGAACTGGGCAGTTTGCGCCTGGAGATCCTTGATATTTTGTTCAAAAGCCATTTATTTACTTGCTGAAATAAACAACGAAGAAGATAAGAACCCTGCTTTGAGACCTGCTTATGCAATGAGATGCATGGTATTCTTATGCAATGTTTTCAAGGACCTTATTGGATTTAAGCTCTTTTAAACAAAACAAGAAGCAAAACCCTTTATTAGCAAGTTTTTAAAGAAACAAAATATTACATAGGGATAAACATTGAAAGGAAATTCTAAACTCCTAAGTCTCCCATGGGCGCTTCTTCTTGGTGTTGAGGTTCCTCTCTTTGTGAAGCTGCTTTGTTAATTCCAGCACCTTCTTCTCACTTGCATAGAATTGAGCCTCAAAAGTATCCCATTCTCCCTTGATCTGGATCTAAGACTTTTACAACTCCTCGAAGTTGGTTGGCATATCAGGATGGGGGATAATATGGGACTCGCCCCCTTGAACAATAGGTTCCAAGATCATTGGTAAGATGGAATCGTATGGCATCATAAGACTTTGGGCTCGAGCTCGCACCCATTTGAGGTAAGGTTCCAAAGGGATGGAGTTCTTTCTCCCCAAAGTCTTACTATCAGTCTTCTTAATAATTCCCCAAGCGCGAATGAACCTCTGACGATAATTTTGCAAATCATTTGAGTAGTTGAACACAATAACCCGGATGAGCATATTCGGTGGACCATCTCTCCATGCATAGAAAAATTGACGTAGTGCTAAAGAAGGATTGTAGGTGGTGCCTCCCCTAATGCCCAGGAGTGGAACATTAGGAAATTCTCCGCAACAAACAATAAAAGAGATGTCTTCTTGAGAGCGAGGACACTAACAGATGTCAGAGTGGGAGAGAGACATTAATCTTTGACTCCACCTTAAGCCTAAATCATTATGCATTACTGACCGATGAAGGTGCGAAATAAACCACCTATATAGCAGAGGGGTGCAACACATGAGAGTTCTTGCTTCTTCAAAGTACGAGTATAAAGAGAATGTAGGATATCCCCGAGCAATGTAGGAACCAAATTGTGGGCAAGAAAAATGTTGATGGCATTCACATCTATAAATTGATTTGAATTAGGAAACAGGACCAAACCATGGATCAAGAGGGCTAAGACATCTTCGAAGGCATGATAACTCATAACATCCAGGAAAATCTGAGTTTTGTTCATCAAAAAATTTGCAAGGAGACCCTTAACTTCACTTCTTTTTTCCCAATTGGACTCAATGTCAGATGGATTCAAGTGCAAAGCTACGGCAACATCTTCAGAAGTTGGGTCTTGTTCTAAACCAATGAAAGGTACTCGCTCCAATATAGGTAAACCAAGTAACTTAGAGAGTTATTCCAATGTAGGCACCAGTTGATAATCGGGGAATGTGAAGCAATGGTGCTTAGGGTCGAAGAACTAGAATAAGACACTCATCAAACCTTCGTCAAATCCGATGGTAACCAAACTGAGTAAGTGACCATGTCTTTTATGGAATGATGAATCCTCGGGAACTTTCAAGACTAATTCCTTGAGTTTGGGAGGAACTTCTGTGAAGTAAATCCGGATGGTTTTTCTGCGACCTGAATTCATATCCTACAAAACAGCAAAGAGGTAAATCCAACAGGTCCTTGAAATGATTAGTATATATGAATGTCATGATGTTTATGATGTCATGATTATGCTTAAAATCACAGATAAGAACAAGAAAATCACACAATAGACCTTAGGTTCAAATGTTTGCATGCGGTTTTAAGGTAAGTACCCTCTTGAATGTTCAGTTGGCTCAGCCTATCCTATTAATAGTAATAGGGTTCTAAGGAGCCTCAATATCACTGACCTTCCCTTCAGAAATTTTTTCAGCTCTGCACTGAAGTATTGCAGCCAAAAAATCCCGAAAGTCCAGTCTCAATGAGTGTAGTATCGAGTATCAACCAATCTTCGATCGGAACCAAAGCCGGTTATCTCAATACTTCCTAATGGCTAGGATGAGTTAATTAAAGTTTCTAAAGATCAGTTAGCGCTTAGTTACACTATGAGGAAGCCTAATGTTATCCCCGACTTACTCAAGGAACATTAGTACAATCCAGATTATCGCGCTAACGTAGCCACCACTTCGTCTGTATCGGTCTACGTTGTACAACCTCCATGATTTATTTCTACTTACCTAATAAGGTGCCCCAGATACGGGTGTAGGATCTTTTGGTAACAACTCAAACAAACCCTCAAAAGTAAAGCAAACAAAGCACAAAAAAGTAGTTTAAAAATGAACTGACTCTAAGGTAAACCCCATCTTTTGTTTCCCCAGCAGAGTCGCCAGTTCTGTGATACGGTGGCAGAACAGACTGTTTAATACTGGTTTTGCATTTGTATTTGCAATTGTTAGGGTAAGCGAGAGTCGCCACCGACTTTTCTTTTATCTAACAAAGGAAAGGGTGAAAAGAACAGAAAATGACCTTTTTCGAGATTTTTCTGATTAAGGGGGGTAGATTATGGAAAGGGAAGGTGTTAGAACCCTTTCCATGTGTGGTTTTCCACGGGCTCTTAGAGGTTTGCTCATTTTTAAAATACCTTTGTTCTTTGTGTTTGAAAACGTTTTTAAAATGCCTTAGTACGGAAAACTTTGTAATGTTTATCGGGATAGTGGTGAAAGTATACAAAGTGTTTTGAAATGTAGTTTTTGTGTAAGTGCAAAATATTTGAGCAAACTTCTAACAGCTATCTACTTTTATACTCGAAAAGGGTCTTTCTTTTCCTATTTTCCTTTAGACAATTGTTGTACCCCAAAATTTGCCCTCCCATATTCTTCAAGATTTGCCAAAAGCATGCTTCAAAATTCCCCAAGGGTTGCACAGTTCAAGGGCCTCCTAACAGTCAAAACTAGGGTTTTGGTTCTGACAAAGAAAATGAATTTTCCAAGGGTCCAATCAAGTCCCACATGCTTATAAACATTGTCAAGTATCCTCATGTCAAGTTTCAAGACTTACAGCACAAAATTGCACAGTCCAAAACCCTAATTGCCCTACAGTCAACTGTAGGGGTAAAATGGTCATTTGACAGTCAAAAGTTCAAATTTTTGGTCAACATCTCATTTTGAAGCCACAAACATCATTTGATAAATGCTTGATCATGATTCTCAAAGTATGGTTCAAAAAAGTCTCAAGATGCAAAAGTTTCCATATTTGGACAGTTGAAAAAGTCAACTGTAACTTGACCAAGGCATAACTTCCACATGGTTTATCAGAAAAATTCCATCCAAAGATCATTTTGAAGATAAAGACATATCCTACAACTCCTATTCACACTTCAAGTCCAAGAAATGCTCTCACAAAAAGTTATCAATTTCAACATTATAGGTCATTTTCAAAAGTCAACAAAAAGGGACTTTAATTCAAAGGCCATAACTTGAGATTGGTAAATCAAAATGACATGGGACCAAAGGCATTGGTTAGAGGACTTCAAGACCTTTCCAAAATGTCCAAGAACATGATCAAAGCTTAAATATTGAGCAAGATATGCCTTGTGGAAGTTGGGAAATGTTTGGGTATTTTAAAAAGTCAACTTTGCTTCAAATGTCTTAAAATTGTTAATGGGCCTCATTTTCTTCCAAGATTCATCATCCAAAGCATGTGCACGACCATTTGGCCCAAAGGGAATTTATTCATCATTTTTATTTATTTATTTGAATTTTTAATTGCTATTAATTCATTTAATTAATTAAAATATGGGGAAAATACCAAAGCAAGCTTTTCAAATCTTTTTATGCATGAAATATCTTCAAGATTTCGTGCATTATCTGATATGGAAAGAATCAATGTGATTTGGACATAATTGGTATCAAAACACATGTGAAAAAGATTGAAAATATATGCATGAAAATCAAATATTCATTCCATCAATGCAAGGATTTTTGGATCAAAAACTCAACCCTAATCCATCCTCATATAAGTGTGATCAAAACCTAATGCCAAGGGACCAAAAAAGCTGCGCCCAAAGCTGAAGAAGAACATTGCATTTTTTGTGAAAAATTCAAAAACTGAAAACGCGATTCCAAGGAGTTTCAAGGCAAAACATTAACTCCATTGCATTCCTGAGGCTTCAAGGAACATATATTGATCAAAACCATCAACTCTAACGTCAAGAAACGGTAGAATGACCGTGTCCTGTTCTTGATTTTTTCCATGTTCTTGTATCATAATTCATGCATTGTTTGCAATTTTTAATATTGGATTTGTATTCATTGGATCATTCTAAAGCTAACCATATGTTTTGATTGAGTTTTTAAGCATCGTACGCAATTTCACCATTGAAGCTCGCTAGGGTTCCCCAAGCTCCAAATTGGGCATTTTCGTATACTGTAAAATTAGGACTTCCCAGTACCATGGCTAAACTCAGGAAGCTTGGACGAACTTAACACACTATTCGCGCTCAATTTATGAGCCACCATATTCTATTCGCTATTTTTATGCTTGCTATTTAGTGGGGGTTTAAAACCCCCGCTATTCAATTGGTTTTTTGTTTCAGGCACAGCAAGCCATTGGAGAAGATGGTGATGTGTAGGCCAATGAGTGGAGCATTTGAAATTCGCGCGAAAATGTTCCACTAATCCTTGTTTTATCTCATACTGATTATTGGTCATATAATAAACAAAGCGCGTAGTTGGATCAGTTGGCAGGCACGTGAATTGGTAAGCAACGGGACCTGGGTTCGATCCCCAGGTCCCCCATATTATTTCCATATTTTTCTTGCTAATATCTTCCTATGCAGCGTGCCTCCTAATGATCACCATACAACCCCTGATCCAAACGTGCCACATGGCCACTGAGGGCAATCCAAGGGCCTTGATTTGGAGACCACCATGGGCATGAGTCAGACGTGTCATACGCAAGCCAATAAAGTCAACGAGGCCAGGAACTCAATGGGCCAAAATGCTGGATGATACCTCCCACTTGGGGTCAACACCCCCTAGGGTTTGTGTTTATTTTCTTTTTTTATCTTTTTTATTATTTGTTTAATTTAATTATTTCCTCTTAAAACTTTAAATTAATATTTTCATAAAACATAAAAATAATAGAAAAAATCAGAAAGACAAAATAAAAAAATATTTTATTTTAATGTTATTTTTGCAAATAAATATTATCAATTAATTTAGTTCTTTTATTCTAGGATTAATTTTAATGCTTTTTCTTAATAAATAAAAATAGTTAGAATTAGGGTTAATTAATTAATTTTTTGTTAATCTTCTCATTAAAAATCCATAAAATACAAAAACTCAAAAATCTTTTCTTTTTTACTTTAATTTAATTAATTTATTAATCATAATTTAATTTCATTAAAAAGGGTCCAACGCCCTCGCATTCGATCGCAATTCCAATTCGCGCGCTTATTTTATTTCCTCTTTTTATGTAATTCTCCCAAAGCCGTGTAAATTTGATATTTATCTTTCGCACTTTATTTTATGTCAAATCGGGTCCTGGATTTAATTTGGCGATGTGGACCCGCGCCTTTGTAATAGCGTAGAACTTTTAAATTCCGCACTTCTTAACTGTTAATAAATTTGCATGCAAGAATGAATGTCAAAATAAAACAAAAGCGTAGATCACCAATACATGACAAAACAAAAATATCTGAAAACGACACACAAATCACACACCACCCCTAGGGTACGCCTCACTGTTGCCTTGCCCCTCGAAAGGTGATCGTCGAGTAGAAGATGTTTTAGTAAGTCCTCATGATCCAGGAACCTGGCATGAGGGTAGCTTCTAAGGTATCTTCCTATTGCTCTGGTGATCACCATGTCCCGAACCCTCGAATTGACCCGAACACCTCCAACGGTGGTGCTACCTACCTCTCAATGGTGGGATGGCACTACTTTAAGGACATCTACACAGACGAATTCCTTAGGGTAGGTAGACGACTCTATATACTTGCTCTAATTTCAAAACAAATCAAAAATACTTTTCACACCGACACCTTTTCAAAAAGCTTTCGAAAGCAATTTTTCAAACACTCTTGAGGACCGATACAAGAGTCGAACTGGAATTTTCAAAGAAACTTTTTTAAACCCACAGTTGAAAAGCAAACAAACCATTTTTGAAAACACAAATGAGCAAGTATCTAAGAGCCCATGGATAACCATGGATAGAAAGGGTGCTAACACCTTCCCTTTCTATAATCTACCTCCCGAACCGAGAGCAAACTCTATAAGGAATTTTTCTGTGCTTTTGTCCTTTCCATTTGGAGAAAATAAAAGACGGTGGCGACTCTTGCTTCCGCGACATTTCGCGAACCAGCGTTAAACAGTCAGTTCCAGATCCACCGATCACAACAATGCTATCCTACTATTAGTGAGTAGGTAGCCCTATCGTTAGATGCTTGAGGGACAATCGAAAGGGACATTTCGATTACAAAGGCAACTTGGCAAGAAATTTTAGTAACTGTCCTAAAGTTCTAAGATCACTTTTAACCGAGGCCACATCGAGAGGGTTATTGAGGGACTTGTGATCTTTCAAACTAGAGGACAGTCACTAAAGCTTCTCACATTTCAAGAATTGTGACCATTTTCCGAAGGGAACCGAAGTGGGGTATCCTAGAGGTGCGCATATGCAATTGATTTAGTTCAAGTATTTATCTTGTGTTATTAGGTATGCTAACATTTGATTATTAGTCTTTCCATACACACCTAGTTACTAACAGTTAATATGTACAGAAAATAAAGTGCGGGAAGCGTAAATCTAGACTATTACATGGCTTTCAGGGAGGGGGTATTTACAATGTACGAACAATTGGGGGAAGAAAAATAAAGAAAGTGATAAAAAGTCCTATTTATAACTATTACAACCCAAATAACAGTTACATCAATAATGTAAAAATGCGAAAACAAAATAACGCACGCGAAATAAAGAAACGTCTAATAAAAACCTAAGAATTTAGCTAAGTAAAAAAAATGGTTTTTGTTTATTTTAAGAAAATAATTAAATTAACTTAAATCTAATTTTAATTTAAAAAGATAATTGCTAAATGAATTTAAAGCCTAATGCTAATTTTTTTGTATTTTTATTTGAGAAAATAATTTAAACACAAATTAAACTCTAAGTTCTAACTTATTTTAATTAAAAATGTTAATGTTAATTAATTAATTAATTAATTTCAGAAATTAATTGTTCTAAAAAGAAAAACTAATCCTAAGTTTTGTTGATTTTTTTTATTTGATTTAAAAAAAAAACTTACTCATTAAATAAAATAAACAAAATTAAAATAATAAAAATAAAAACAAATGGAAAACAAACCTGTAAAAACGTGTTAAATTGAAAAAGAAAAGGCCATATCCTGCACGAAATTTCACCCTGAGTCTAAATTCGGGGTCAAAACCGACTGGAAACTAATGGAAAGAGAGTTACGATACAAATACAAATTGCACGATTAAAAATGGAAAACAACCATGTGTACGTCTGAGCTTGCATGTAAAGACTCATTTCAGTCCTAAATGTCACCCTGATCACATCTAGCCACAAAACATTAGTAAACAATGCATGAATATAAAATTTAGGATGCAAGAAGTTTTACCAAATCGGAGATTGTGGTTTGGCCTCGTCTGGGCATGTGATGGCTTGAATGAGGGCTGGGAATGAGTCCTGGGATCTTCAGGAAGAAGATAGCACGCTTGGTTTGGATGGATGATGGCTGGAAATTCAGTTTTGAATTTCACAACTTTGAGAATTTCGGAAATTTTAGTGTGGTTCTTCTCAAGAAATTTGAGTGTGTGTGTTTGGCTTGGAAATAGCTTGTACTTATAGTGGGGAGGGAAGAGACAAGCTTTCATGCCAAGAATCTTCACCATAATGCCATGCTTTTATGTCAAAATCAAACAAATTTAATAGTTTCCAAAACTTGAAAATCTTGCCCTTTCCATGCTTGAATGTACCTGGACACTTTGGCCCGAAATTATGGGCTTCTAGGCAGGCCAAATCAATAGCCCAAAGACCAAGGCACATCTCCAAACATTTTGTACAATTTATTTTATATTTATTTGAAATAAATTAAAATAAATATGTAAAAAAATAGGTATAAAATGTAAGTCCATGCAAAAATAATATTAGAGGTCCTCTATAAACTTAGGAAAATATTTGAACCTTAAAAAGTTAGGCCATTGACTCAAAATTTCAAATTTGCTCAATGCACCATTCTTGAAATTTCCAAAAAAAATCTAACTTGGGTAAGCCGTAAGTTGCTCAGTTTTTATCTCATGATGATGATATTGGACTTTTTGGAAAGCCCAAGATGTCTACTTCAATCCCTCTTTTGATTAATTTTGCATTTGAATATGTTGTCTTGATGTAAAAGGTCTTGGAAAAAAGTGGCTTTTGTTGACTTTTTGAAAATGACCTGTAATGTCTGAGCTTGTATCTTTCAAATGGTGCATTTCTTGGAATTGAGGGCTGAAGAGAAATTATAGAGAATTGTATTCTCTTCAAAATGAGCTTTGGTGGAAAACATTATAATAAAGTATGAGAAAGTTATTCCTGGTCAAAGTTTGGTTGACTTCTCCTATAGAAACCCTAATTAGCAATTTTTTACTTTTGATGAATTAGGAGCATCTCATGAGGAATCATGGTCAACCCTTGATAAAATAATGGATATCACTTCAAAATATTGATGTTGACCAAAAATATTAAAGTTTGACTGTATATAGGCCACAATTGACTTTTGACCTAATACAGTTGATTTTCAGGCATTTGAGCAATTGACTGAGCAAACTTTTATGAAAATTGAAACCCTAGGTGGGGGTTTATTGCCTTAGGAGGAAAATTTGTCTGGTCAATTCTTGTTCATCCTTGGGAAAGTTGGGGACCTCTAGGAGTATGTCTTATTTGAAAATAGGAGGGTAAATTTTGGGGTACAACAGCTCACATGAAGGAATTATGTGTGGACCTATGAATAAATCTAATGTTAAAAAGGACTCTATGGAGGTGTTGGAATTACTTACTGATGATCAGAAGCATAACTCACCTTCAATAGAAGTTCCTCCTGAACTATAACTTAAGCAACTGTCTACCCATCTAAAATATGCTTTTCTAGAGCCAGGACAAAAGTTGCTTGTAATTGTTGCAACAGATCTAATGGAAGAATAGAGGAGTCAACTGCTGAAGATTCTAAATAAACACAAGAGAGCCATTGCTTGGCAAATTTCTGACATTAAGGGGATTGGACCCATAGTTTGCATGCATATAATTTTTATAGAAGAAAATTCCAAGAACAGTATTGAAGGTCAAAGAAGACTTAATCCCATCATGAAGGAAGTGGTCAAGAAGGAAATTATAAAGTGGTTAGATGTTGGGACTATCTATCCCATTTCTGTCAATGTGTGGGTGAGCCCAATTCAGTGTGTGCCTAATAAGCGAGGCATGACTGTAGTCAGGAATGAGAAGGATGAATTAATCCCAACAAGAACAGATACGGGGTGGAGGATTTATATGGACTAGAGAAAGCTAAATAAGGCCACAAGGAAGGATCATTTCCCCTTACCTTTTATTGATCATATGTTGGATAGATTGGCTGGAAAGAAGTATTATTGCTTCTTAGATGGATACTTGGGCTACAATTAAATAGACATTGCTCCTGAAGATTAAGAGAAGACAACATTCATTTGTCCTTATGGAACCTTTGCTTTTAGAAGTTTTCCTTTTGGACTGTGTAATACTCCTGCCACCTTACAAAGGTGCGTGATGGCTATATTTTCTGATATTATTGAGAGTTACATGGAAGTATTCATGGATGACTTCTCTATTTTTGGGGAGTCATTTAAGAAGTGTTTAGATAATCTGGATTTAGTTTTAACAAGGTGTGAAGAGAACAATATAGTGTTGAATTGTGAGAAGTGCCATTTTATGGTAAATGAAGGGATTATTCTTGGTCACAAGATTTCAAAAAGAGGGTTGGAAGTGGATCAAGCCAAGATAGAAGTCATTGAGAAGCATCCCTCTCCTGTGAACATCAAGGGCATTAGAAGCTTTTTGGGGAATGTTGGCTTCTATGGAAGGTTTATCAAGGAATTTTCAAAAATCACCAAGCCACTTTTCCTATTGCTGCAACATGACGTGCCTTTTGTCTTCAGTCAAGAGTGTTTGATCTCCTTTAACTTGTTGAAGAAAGCTCTGATTTATGCACCTATAGTGAAAGCTCCTGACTAGACAAAGCCATTTGAGTTGATGTGTGATGCAAGCGATTTTGCAATTGGGGTTGTACTGGGGCAGAGGCATGACAAGGTATTTCACACCATCTATTACGCTATTAAAAATTTGATTGAAGCTCAAGTAAACTACACTACTAATGAGAATGAGCTACTAGTTGTTGTGTTTGCCTTTGATAATTTCATAGCTTACTTGGTTGGTACCACGGTTATTATATACAATGATCATGCTACAATTAAGTACCTAATTACTAAAAAGATGCTTAGTTGAGGCTTATCAGATGGGTATTGTTGTTACAAGAGTTTGATCTGGAGATCAGAGATAAGAAAGGAGTTGAGAACTTGGTAGTTGATCATCTGTCAAGGCTGCCTGAGGAGGTACAAGAGAAGAACGATGGAGCGATTCAGGAGACTTTTTCTGATGAAAAGTTGTTAAGAATAACTTCTGGTGTGACTCTATGATACGTTGACATTGTCAATTACCTGGTCAACATATTTGTGCCACCTGAGTTCAATTCCCAACAAAGGAAAATGCTATTCCACATGACTAGAAGCTATTTCTGGGATGAACCATTCCTTTACAAGAAGCGTGTTGATAAATTGTTGAGAAGATGTGAGGATCAGCTAGAGGCAAAGCAAATCATGTCTGCCTGTCACTAAGCTCCATATGGAGGACATTTTGGAGGAGCCAGGACTGCGGCCAAAGTCCTACAATTAGGTTATTTTTGGCCCTCTCTTTTTAAAGATTCTCGTGATTTTGTTAGGAAATGTGATAGATGTTAGAGAGTGGGAAACATCTCTATGAGGCAAGAAATTCCTCTTACCAACATCTTAGAAATTGAAATTTTTGATGTGTGGGGAATTGACTTCACGGGGCCGTTTCCTCAACCTTTTGGTAATTTGTATATATTAGTAGTTGTGGACTATGTTTCCAAGTGGGTAGAGGTAGTGGCAACTCCCACTAGTGATGCAAGGGTAGTGACCAAATTTTAAGTGAAAAATATTATGTCTAGATATGGCACTCCTAGAGACATCATTAGTGATAGAGGGACTCTTTTTTACAATAAGATCTTTGAGAATCTAATGGAAAAGTATGGAGTTAAGCACAAGGTTGCCACGGCCTACCACTCACAATGCAGTGGGTAAGCTGAAATTTCAAATAGGAAAATAAAGAAGATTTTAGAAAAGGTTGTTAACCCTTCTAGAAAAGATTGATCTAAGCATTTGGATGATGCCTTATTGGCATAAATAATAACTTTTAAGACCGCCTTAGGCATGTCTCCATACAGACCTATCTATGGGAAGGCATGTCACTTGCCCATTGAGTTAGAGCATAAAGCTTTTTGGGCAGCCAAGACCCTGAATTTTGATTTATCTAAGGCTAGCCAAGCTAGAATGCTTCAACTCAATGAGCTTGAGGAGCATAGGTTGTTTTCTTATGGAAATGCTGATTTGTATAAAGAAAAAGACCAAGAAATGGCACAACAGGAAGTTCCTTAAGAGGTAATTAAGTGAAGGACAACTTGTTCTTTTGTTCAACTCTAGGTTAAAGCTTTTCCCTGGAAAACTTAAATCAAGATGGTTTGGGCCCTTTAAATTAATAAATATTTATCCTCATGGGGCAGTATATTTATTGAATGAAAGACCAAGCGAAAATTTCAAAGTGAATGGACAAAGGGTGAAAGTGTACCATGGTGAATCCTTAGACAACACAAGGGTCACTGTGAATCTGATTGAATCCATTTGAACTTCTCAAAAGTCAGGCTAGAAGAATATAAAATAGCGCTACTGGGAGGCATCCCAACTTAACTTTTATGTTTTAGTTTTTAGTTTTTTAGATGATGTGATTGATGCTATAAAAAGGGGAAGAGTCACTGATGAGTTCTATCGTGACTGATAAAGCTGAGATAATCTTGTATAATAAAGGAGAAAAAGTTGTGATGCTAAGTCCCTTGGATATAGAATGAGAGAGGTAAAGTTCTTAGGGCACGTGTGGAAGCGAAAAAGCAAGTGGAGAGATAAATCATCACGCGTGCGTGGTACTGTTCAGCTGCCAGCGTGACGTCACAAGGGGACAATGCATTAATTGTCACTTGCATGTTTTATGTTGAATCATTACCTGGAGTAACCATCACCATGCCCTAGACTGTCCAAACCCTCTCTCTTGTCAAAAATTCAAATTTATCCAATTTTGTATGTTACATCCAAATTTCTAAAACTCCTTAACACCCACTCACATTATAACTACGCATCATCTTATTCTTTCTCTCTTATTATTCCTTTAGCATCTTTCTTAAACTGACAACAATCTTTGTCTCTCTCTCACAACCCTTTTTCACACCAAAAAGCTCTTACCTTTCTCAAACCCTAAAACAATGAAACCAACATACTCCCAGAGAAGAATCAAAATCAGTGCATTTAAAAATGCTACCCCTGCAATGGAGATTTTTATGACGAGGGAAGTGATGGTGAAGTCTCCTTGCATACTTATTAACTTCTCGAACTAAGTGCGTAACACTAACATCCTCATGTTTAGTGATGAGCAGCTTAATCTGATCAATGCACTACTACAAAATTCACAAACAACAACGCCCAAGTAACAATGTCAAATGATCCACTGTGGTATTTTTTATATTTTATTAAAAGTCCAAGCATTGTTATATGTAGCGTGCATGGTCTTGAGTTCGAATCTTGCTATTGTTGCTTTTCTGCTGCATTTTTATATTTTATTAAAATACATACAACAACCGTTATTTAATACAACCATGTGTATGTAGTGTATTTAATGAGTTTCTTCACCATCCTTAAATAAATCTCAATCCTCTATTCATGTTACTATCAATGCTCAGGATACTACCGTTAGTGATCAGCGTGTAACCTAAAACTTAGACAAACTTCCAAATTAGACGAACTTCATCTTCTACCTTCAAACATCATCTTTCATTTATGACACTCTATTTCTCCACAAAACCAAGCTCGAAAATATCATTTCTTCGATAAGAAAAACTCAAAAGCATCATTTCTTTAATTTATAAATTTCAGAACTCCGTCATATATTCTCCATCTTGAATGAGACAAGGAAAGTATGGATTCAAGTTAGCAACGTTAGTTTTTGTTGTTCTTATTGTTCTTTTTTTAGTTATTGTTTTTGTTGTTCTTCTTGTTCTTATTATTATTATTCTTGTTATTATTCTTGTTGTTGTTGTTGTTCTTGTTGTTTTTGTTGTACGTTATTGTTGTTATTGTTGTTGTTGTTCTTCTTCTTCTTGTTCTTCTTCTTCTTGTTTTTGTTATTCTTCTTGTTTTTGTTGTTCTTATTGTTTTTCTTCTTATTGTTCTTGTTGTTATTCTTGTTGTAGTTCTTGTTGTTGTTCTTCTTGTTCTTCTTGTTGTTCTTCTTCTTGCTTTTGTATTTCTTGTTGTTGTTCTTGTTGTTCTTACTACTATTGTTGTTCTACTGCTATTTTTTTATTTATTAAAAGATATACAACAACGATTAAGTTAACTAACCATTGTGATATCACGAGAACTTTCCAGTATACGACAACGGTTCTAGGACCGTGATTGTAAATAAGACATTTACAACAACAATCTACATAACAACGCTTGGACTCGCGTAATTATATATATTTTCCAATTGTTATTAAAAATGCCTTTTTTCGTAGTAGTGATGATCACCACACTCCCGTTGTGTGTGTAGTTACCTCTCTCAATGGCCTGAACCACCAAATTTGAATCAATCTTAAGCTCAACCTTGTTGTATCTAAGGGCTAGCGTGAACTTGAGAACTTTAAAGACTCCCCATAACTCATCCATAAAAGGAGAGTAACTTCCCAATGACTTTGAGAAACCATCCAACCATCTTTCAAAATCGTCTCTAATAACACCTCCACACCCAACAACTAACTTGCTCCTGCAAGCTCCGTCTGTATTAAGCTTAACCCAGTTAGCACGAGGAGGACCAAGAGATACTCCTCGAGTGAAACTTCTTGTCGATACCCAACTTCATAAAATTACTAGCGACATCATACTCCTTGATTTTCTTCAAAATGAAATATCCTAGGTCAAACGGACGACCCCTAACATCACCATGCACGTCTTTATTCCTCCACATCCAAATAAAATAACACCCAGTCGCCCAAATATTACACCATTGATTCCTGTTCTTTCCCGCATAAGCAATATTTCCTTCAAACCAGTAAGCCAAGTCCACACTCGTAAAGAAATAATGAAAGGATACCATGGGCCGCAGACAAATCCACACCTACATGGCCTTAGGGCAGTCCCTCAACACATGTATGGTGTTTTCAATAACATGACCATAAAGATTACAACTAGCTTATCCTAATCCTCGTTTACCTTTGTTATGATTAGTCATCCGCCTGTCATGATACACTAACCACAAGACCAACCGGATTCTTTATGCGAATTTCAATTTCCAAATATACTCCCAATACTGATTCTCCAGCTCGTCCATATTATCTAGGAACGCCTTATACATTTCTCTTACGGAGTAACTAGCATCACCAGTTCTAACTAACGGGAAATTATCATCTCCTCTAGTAGGATTATGTGGAATAATAGCCTTTAACTTGTTAAGTATAACAAAAGGCAGACACTCGTGTAACACACTCTAATGCCACTCTCCACTTTCAGTAGTCAAGTCCTGAACTTTCATACCTTGTTGAGCTTCAGGAATTTGGACATCAAGATCTGTAATGCAAAATCCTGGCTCTATACAACACTCCTCCCAAGCATTAACACTCCCACCATTTCTAATGCTTCACACTCTAGTATCTCTAATATAAGACATCATATTATACATGGCCCTCCAAAGGCTAGAGTCTTTAATGTTATAATTACAATGTCGTTAATTATCATTATCAAGATACAACCCCTTCAATACTCTACACCACAAATCATGGGAATTATTCATTAGGCTCCAATTCAACTTCATGAAGCATGCTTTGTTCATGATCTCTAGCTTCCGCAAACCTAATCCAACATTGGCCTTTGGTTGCTTCACCATATCCCAATTCAGCGCATGAATTTTCTTTTGAGTTGGAGTATCACCCCATATGAAGTTCTGTTGCAATCTTTGAATGTCATCAATACATGCAACAGGGAGCATGTTAGTCATCAAAGCATACGTCGGAATAACTTCCATAATTGATTTCGCCAAGCTGACTCTACCTACAAAAGACAAAATATTAGTTTTCTA
The DNA here is from genome assembly GCA_948472305.1 of Vicia faba. NCBI lineage: Eukaryota > Viridiplantae > Streptophyta > Magnoliopsida > Fabales > Fabaceae > Vicia > Vicia faba. Next base: position 92,899 of record CATIWC010000808.1, on the reverse strand, counting down.
AAAGGCAAGCATGGTCTTGACTTGCTCCAAGAGATACTGAAAATCGTCCCTCTTTAGGTATTTCCCACTTAATGGCACACCAATATACTTCCCAAATTTACTTGTTTCCCAAAATCCATAGATATGAACCAATCTATTTCTCAAATTTTGCGGAACATTGTTTGGGAACATCAAGCTAGTTTTCTCAATGCTAACTTCCTGCCCAGACATCATACAAAACTTCTTAATGGTGTCCATAACACAAACCATATGCGCCTTTGTAGCGTCACCAAACAACAATAGATCGTCAGCAAATATGAGGTGAGAAATATAAGTACCATGTTTCCCCATTTGAATAACTCTCCAATTCTTCATCCTGACTTTATTCTCGATTAAGTGAGTAAGTTTGTCCATGCATAAAACAAACACATATGCGAAGATAGGGTCTCCCTGACAGATACCTCACTGAGGACGAAAGAACTCACCTCTAGATCCATGCCAATTAAAATTTGTTACCACACTGGTAAAGAATGCATGATAATATTCATCATTTCCGGAGGAAAATCTATTTCACGAAGGACCAACCAAATAAACTCCCACTCCAATTTATCATAGGATTTTGAGAGATCAATTTTAATGGCGAAATAACCTTTCATGCCTTTCTTCTTCCGTAAAATATTCATGACTTCCTTGGCAATAATAATGTTCTCATGAATGGACCTACCAGGCCCAAAGCCAGTTTGAAAGGGGAAACTAATTTATTCATAATATTCTTCAATCTCTCCATCACCGTTTTGCTCATAACTTTATAAATAGTGTTACACAAAGAGATAGGACGAAATTGTGTCACATGATGGAGATGATCCACTTTCGAAATTAAGTATATATCTGTTTTATTTAGATCATCAATGAGCATCGGGTTTCTCTAAGCTTTCCTAACAAACTCACAAACACTCTTACCAACAACATTCCAAGATATTTGATAGAAACCAGGGTAGCCATCAGGACCCCAGGGCTTTCCAAGGTTTCGTGGAAAAAAGGGCTTTCCTCATTTCTTCATATGTAACTTCATTAGTAATATTTCTATGCTCATCATCCAATCATAATTCAGGGCAAACAACTTTTTATAAAAAATAGTCACCATAAGATGTAACCGATCATGGTTCTCAACCCACTCCCTATTATCATCCTTCAGCATAATAATCCTATTACACCGTCTTCTATTGATGGAAGACATATGATAATATTTCGTGTTCCTATCCCCATCGACAAGCCATGAGTTCTCGAACGCTGGTACCACATCAAATCCTCTTACTTAAGGATTCTACTAAGTTCCGCTTGCAACTTCTTCTCCAAAATTATCATGCCCCTGATGTTATATCGTCTTTGCAGGCACCTTTGAACTCCAGTTAACCGAGCCATAATATTCCTTTTCCTAGAAACTACATGTTCAAAAGTATGAATCTTCCACTTCCTAATCTCCTCTTTCATATTCTGCAAATCTTTATGCACATTATTTCCATTCTTCCACATACTAATCAGAATATTGTTGTAATTTGAGTCTATCAACCAAGTACTCTCAAAACAAAATTCTTGAGGGACTCTGACCTCCATATCAAGAAACGGGTTAATCAGAAATGGATGATGGTCCAAAAACTCCACCCTAGTCAGAACTTTAGCTCGAGCATTCGGGAAGGAAAGTCTCCAATCTTTGTTACTCAAAAATCTATCAAGCTTCTCATAAATCCTTTGCCCATCATGGTACAAAGGACCTTTCCACGTAAATTTATGGCCCAGTGTCTCCATGAATAAGATGTTACATTCATTTATTCTATCTTTGAAAATTTGACATTTCCTAGTAGAGGCCACTACTCCACCTTTTTTAATCCGATCCAAAGGCTATATCATTAAAATCCCTGGCGAGTAACCAAGGAACTTTCACATTATCCGCAATACTTTTAAGGTCGTCCCATAAAGCTTCCCTTTTGATTTCCTGGGGGCTAGCATCAGTAGCTGTGAACAACCATTCTCTTCCTTTATTGTCTTTAATGCTACTATGGATAAATTACATGTCTTTTCGAAGCACCTCAATAGACACTCTACCTGACTTCCAAGCCACACTAATGCCCCCAGAAAAACCATTGTTCTCTATGCTAACATTGATATCAAAACCCAACCTGTTCAACGATTTTGCTAACAAAATTGGATCACTTCTGGTATCTAAAACAACAAACAGATCTGGCTTATAGGTATCCAAATAATGTTTGCTATATCTATAGAAAGCTTTACTTTTTGCACCACGACAGTTCCACACAAGGATTTTATTAGATGTACTCATCATAAAAACAATTTTGACAAAAAAATTCTTGAACAAAAACCAGCTCAAAGGCTAGTTATTTGCTCCTCTATTATTGTACCTCCTTTTTCCATGGCTAGCGAGCAACCAACCACTTCCACATTATCCTCTACATTTCCCAAACTCACATTAATATTTTTAACTTCCTTCATATTGTCATGCTGATCATTAGACTTTTGGCCTTCCTCAGGGGTATTAGGAGGTCTAATCCACTTGTAGTTGAATTTGGGGTCCCCTTCATAGCAATGAGAAGAAGTATTCATATGCCCATGTTCATCTGCATGGGAGAAAATTCCATACGTTCTTGTTTTGATATCCGTATTAAGCTTTCTCTCTCCTTTATTTATTGTGTACAAATCTAATTGGATGTTACTTTCTTGAATCCCACTAAATGTTTTTTCCCACGTGATGTTAACTCCTTTTGCAAGTTCCCCACTATTTTTTTCATTAAACTTGAGACCTCCACGTGTTGCCAGATACTTTGATTTCCTGTTGTTTTTAACTTTTCTCTTCCTCTATTTTCCCGTACGCCATCTGCCCTAGTAAACTCATGGGTAATAAGATCATGTTCCCCATTATTAACTTCCAGTCTGTTTAATGATTCAGTCAATTCATCATTAATGGACATGTCACCTGTATCTTTTCCGTTACCATTAACAATCATCTTCTTGCCAACTCTTGTGCCTACTATGTTAGCGTCATATGTTCTGTTGCAATTATTACTATTAATAATATTATTATGCATAATAATATCATTAACCTCCATATCCACACCATTTGTAGAAGAATTTTTCTTATTTTGGTAACTATCCCTTCCTTCCTTATCTATTCCCATCTACAATTCCTTTTCATTATAATGCAATAAAGAGGTGAATCTCGACCCATTATTGCGAATAATACCATTACTGGATATCGGAGGCTTCTTTCCTTATCTGACCACCGTGCCTCCCTCCTTCTGTCTACCTTTCCTTGGACTCCTCTTCTTTTGAACTACCACCCATGGACATTTGCTGCTTGCTCCTAATAGTTCTCCCTCGTCATGAACTTCCTTCTCTATCATATTTTCTTCAGCATATATCCGCTCCACAACTTGTTTTTCTTCTCAATGTAACCTTCAGCGTAGTGACCAAACCTGCCACACTTTGTACAAAGCAAGTGCAACCCTTCATATTCCATATTATATTTCCTATCTTTTATCATGAACATAGAAAGCAGAGGTTTTGAAAGGTCCACCTCGACACAAATCTTTGCATACTTCCCCCTCTCATGTATACCAGTATTCTGGTCTATTTTAATAGTATTTACGATAATGTTACCTATATGTTGCAAGACTCTCCCATCACAGTACTCAATTAGGAGTTCAACAATTCTCACCCAAACAGCCACGGATTGGATCGTATCACTTTGAGGGTGAAAATCTAGATTCCACGCCTTCACTGTGAGGTAATGATCATAAATAAACCATGGCTCATTCATCATGGTAATCATATGATCCCCATCATGGGAAAAGGTTACTAAGTAATACTCATTGATGAGATCAATGATATTAATAATACCTTTCCTCACCCACATTTGTTTTAGCCTTGCTTTCAAAGCCTTGTAACCAATCCTCCTTCCCAGCAGTTTGACAATAATCTCCTATTTCGGTGGCTTGTGTATCCTTTTCTCTTCAACCCTAGAGAGAATAAACAAAGTACACCCATATCCCCCTAGGGTTTAATTTTCCACCTGTCCCTCTCCCTCTTCCTCAACGTTGTCCGAGTATGAGTTATCCACTATTCCTTCAATGAAGCTGTCACTATCACCCCCATCACCATCTCCTTATAAGACTTAGCACAGTTTTTGGAAACATCCAAAAGTGTATCCGCTTTCTGCATGATAACTTCCACCATGATAACTTCCACGTCTGTCCTCTAAATAATTTCTTTTGTTGTGCTTGTATCTCCTTTTTCCTTAGCTCTCTTAGTGTTCCTCTCCCTTAAATCTTCTTCTTCAACATTCTTACTGGAATTCGTAGCAAACCCTAGCAGAGGGTTGGCGCTCATGGTTTTATTTTGATCATGATTTTGTATAAAAGAAAATCAAATAAATTTAATAGAAATAAAGTTTTTATTTGAATTTAAATATATTTTGTGATATATAACAAATTTTAGATTTAATTTAAATATAATTTGTTGTCATCAAATAAAGTTTTTGATTCCAAATAATATCTTTATGTTTTTTTGGAAGAAAAATGTTTGTGAAAATTTTGGTCTTATTTGGGATATATATATATATATATATATATATATATATATATATATATATATATATATATATATATATATATATATATATATATATATATATATATATATATATATATATATATATATATATATATATATATATATATATATATATATATATATATATATATATATATATATATATATATATATATATATATATATATATATATATATATATATATATATATATATATATATATATATATATATATATATATATATATATATATATCAATTATTTGGGAATTATAAATATTGAATTTATATCTTATTTTTGTGATTTGATTCTTGGTTTTGAATTTTTTTTAAAAAGGATTTTATTATCAAATCTTTTTAGTTGATTTTTTTAATTATTGTTTTATCTTTTAATTTGATTCACATAAAATCTTTGAATGAATTTAGATTTTGATATATAAGACAAATGCTAATTTATTTAATATATATTTAGTTGTTATATATTATTTATTGAAATTTTTTTAATATTTTGAATGTCTCTCAAAATTATAAGGTAAATCTAAAGATTTGATTCTTTAAATTTTGGATACTTTGGATTTTAGAATTGATTTTGTTAATTCTAAAATGATTTACTTAAAGAATTATTTGGTGTATATGTGAATTTGTTTAACATTTATTTGGTGCATACGTTTTATAAAATAATTTTTTTTAATCACTTAATTTATATAAATTCATAAAACTTATGTTTTATTGTGAGTTTCTTCTCAAATTAAGGGCTGCTAAGTAATCTTATGATTATGAGAAATTCGATGAACTTACGAATTCGACCTATATTTTATGGGTAGTGCCTTGTATATTTAAGATCTTTTTCCAATTTAATTTTGTAGTTTGTCTAGTAATTTTGATTGAGTTGGTTGAAACAACAAGTTGCAAAACTAACCTCTGTTGCGTATATTAGATCTAATTGAAATTACAAAAGATGTAGTATAGAATTGTTCATGGGAGTTGTTAGAGTTACTCAAAAGGAAGACACGGTTTGCTCGAATAATTGCATACATTTAATTGCATACATTTGATGGTGAATATGTGATAACTATTAAGTTTTTTCTCTATGTGGTAATGGTTACTGTCAAAGAAGCACATTATCTAACAAGACTTATTACCAATGTTTGATCAGTGTATTGAGAGTATCACTTGTAACTAATTCTTGTCAATCAAAGATTGTGGATCGATGGTGCGTTTGGTATCTTGTTTTTGTCTTATAAATAATTATGCATGTCTCTATAATAATTTATTGACGTGTCTAATAGAGTTGTTTAAACGTAAAATCATAAAAATATTCTGCTTATCAATATTAATTGTTAGTGTTTGATCATTTTCTATTACATATTTCATCTATAATAGTACATATTTAATAGCGCTTGTTTGTCAAACACTATTAAATATATCATCATAAAACCGAAGATAGCGCTTTTGTGTAAAGTGCTATTATAAGTTATAAAAGGTTAAAAAATATCTAAGGCTATAATATCGCTTTATCAGAAACGTTATTATAGATTTAAAACTTATAAACAAAACTTGATTTTGAGCCTATGATAGTCTTTTGCCAAAAACGCTATCATAGATAACGCCAAAAAATATTAACAAATTTCAAGGATTATAGGCCAAACACTTAATTATTTGAAAATTTACCTTAGTTTTTGATAGCACTTTAAAAAAACTGTTATTATCTATAATGATAAAGAGAATAAATATAAATATAAAATGTTGAGTGAAGTGTAGAATGGTTAAAGAAAGTAAGAATTTAGAGGACAAATTTATAATTGGGTAATTAATTAATTCTATTTTATTAGATACACTCTAATTTAAAGGGAATGAAAAATGGGTTAATAGTGGTATTAGAAAATATATAAATCAAAATAAAACAACATTATACCTAATTTCTAAAAATTGAAATTATAAAGTGTAGAATGGTTAAAGAAAGTGGAAATTTGTAATTGAGTAATTAATTAATTCTATTCTATTGGATACACTCCAATTTAAGGAGAATGGAAAATGGATTAAAATAATTGTATTGGATGGAATAGATTCCATCACATACTATTTCATTCCATTTATTTTTTTGTAAATTCAAACAATAGAACGTGACTCCGTTTCTTTACTTCCCATCTCTTTCCATCAATCCAAATAGACACTATAGGAGTTTTAAAGGAACAAACTATATATTTTTTAAAGTATAGTTGGTATCATCATCATATTTTGCATTAGGACTATCATATCCCTTTTCAAATTTCATGGCAATATATGAGCAAGAAAATTACAACAATTTTATAGGTAGACAGAAGTCTTGATAAAATAAAAATTTGAATAATCTTATTCAATATTCATACACAAACAAATACAAGATCTCTTACAAAAACAATTACATATTCTTTTATTGGACCAATTGTATACAAAAAAACACCAAAATAAAACTACAAAATGAAATAAGAATTCACATCTATCCAAATATTCTTTATTGTCGTGACATTCTTAATCACCAATTTTGCAAATGTAAACTTTGTCCGCAGCATCTCCCATCAACCTGAACTATGACCACTGATATTATCAAACAAAAATGGTAAGAAAAATAGCATAAAGTAACTCAAAAATTGGAGCAATTAAAAGCTATAATAATACGAAAACAGTAGTTTCAGGGACCATAAAATAAGAAAATGCTATAACAGCTGATCCCAAATGAAAAATCATAAGAACAATTGCTAAAACTCTATTGTCGTTAAATCGGTTGAATTTTTTCATTTTATTTTACAAACGTGATATAATGAATTATGAAGAGGGTTTCAGAATTACTGGTATATTTAAAATAAAATTAGTTCAGAGAATATATCAATGTAAAATCATTCAAAGAAAAAATATTGAAAGTAGTAATATTGCACTTTACGTTCATAAAATATTAATGGTGGATATATTGTTGATGTGTAGTGCAATGAACCTGTAATTAATCAAAATAGTTACAACTATTTGTTGGTACAAATTTCTTTATTCATGTTTGGTAAATCATCTAAAATGTTTTTATTTGATTTTCAGAATTAGATAATGAACAAAGCATTCAACATTCATCATGTACGAACCCCCGATTAGTAAAATAAAATTAATGATTTAAATTACAAATAAGATAATAATAATAATAGTAATAATAATAATGATAATAATATAATAACAATAATAATAATAATAATAATAATAATAATAATAATAAAAATAAAAAATAATAATAATAATAATAATAATAAGGCTTAAATGCAGTTTTGACCCCCCTAGTTTAAGGTTTTTGGAGTTTCGATCCCCCTAGTTTAAAAGCCAGGTTTCTAGTCCCCATAGTTTTCAAATTTGGGATTTTTGAAGCCCCTCCATCTGGCTGCCCAACAAGTTTTCAAATTTGGGATTTTTGAAATCTCGTACGGGCGGATGGAAGAGGAAATTAGGTTAAGCAATTTGGGATTTTCAGAAAATATGAATTATGAAATTAAAAATTCATTTGGAAATTAATATCACTTATTTAAATGTTTAAAAAATATTATTCTAAATAAGAAATAAGAAAATAATACGTGGCATTACTCTCCCTGTGCCATGTCACATGGAGGGGGCTTCAAAAATCCCAAATTTGAAAACTTTTTGGGCAGCCAGATGGAGGGGGCTTCAAAAATCCCAAATTTGAAAACTATGGGGACTAGAAACCTGGCTTTTAAACTAGGGGATCGAAACTCCAAAAACCTTAAACTAGGGGGGTCAAAACTGCATTTAAGCCTAATAATAATAATAATAATAATAATAATAATAATAATAATAATAATAATAATAATAATAATAATAATAATAATAATAATATATATAAATCAAGATAAAACAACAGCATACCTATTTTCTAAAAATTGAAAGAAAAAAGAGTAGAATGGTTAAAGAAAGTGAGAATTTGGAGGACAAATTTGTAATTGAGTCATTAATTGATTTCATTCCATAAATATACTCCAATTTGAGGGGAATGAAAAAATTGATTAAAATAGTGATATTGGATGGAATGGATTCCATCACATACCATTTTATTCCATTCATTTTTTATAAAATTAAACAATGGAACGTGACTCCATTCCATCCCTTTCCATCAATCTAAATAGACTCTTAATTTGTTGTGTGTTACCTCTGTCAAACCCTAAAATTTCATCAATTCGGCGTGTTATCTCGAACCCTAATACAACATTGATTTGCTGTGCAACTTTCTCCTTATCCTTCTTTAAACAACTGGAAAGCGCCAATATTCAAAAAGTATCTCTCTGCAGCTTCATTTGCACCGGAATCATCGTTTCAAAGCAAAGAACATGTATTTCTTCAATGTTTAAGCATACTAGAATTGCTATTTCTTGCTTTTATAATGATATGAATGTTATATAATCAATTAAATGCCTCATAGAAACAAGTTGTTTGTTATTCAAAATTACTGTGATCTTGATTCATTGTCGTAGTGGAGGTTAGGGTTATTAACGAGTTTATCATAGCTTTTGTAATTGCCAGTGTTGGTAGTTGAATAGAACTGTAGCTCGTGAAGTTTATGTTAGCTACATTGTTGTTTTTTGCATAGTTGTTGAGTTATCCACCATGGCGAGTTGAGTTTGTGTTGTATTTTTTGAATGAGTCGTTGCTTATTTTAACCCATTTGAATAGTTTTTAAAAGAGTCGACTCCACCTAATTGAGTAGATCCATAAGTTGTGAATCGTTTGTTTGAGTAGACTATGAAGTTGGATCATCTTTGGTACTATCTAGCATAGTAGCACATGGTGCTTCCTATAACACCGTGTAAGAATTAGTAGGGGTGCTTAATTATAAATTTAATGGCTATTTTGTTATGATTATATTTTTTCAAATGCAGTCCTCATTATCTTTTCTGGATGGATGTTTAGCAAGTCCATGTTGTTATTGTGAAGAAAGGTAGGCGTTGGTTTAGTTGAGAAATATTGTGTAACCTAACTTGTTCTTTAAGAAGAAAAGAAATAAAATATATAGAAACACATCTTGGGTCTTCAAATTGGCCTTCAACTATTCAAATATTATATTTGAGATGTTGTTAATGTTTAAAATATGAAGACTCCGTTTCCATTGATATCATGTTGTTGTGTTTAATAATTGGATAACATATTTTATTCATTCAGTACATGATATCAATGATTAATTTATAGTTGATATATTATTCATATTTGATAGTTGTGAATATATATGATTGAAATGAAATAATTTTGTTGATAATTAATACAAATTTGTTCAATGCAAATATGTATTTATTTTAGAAATTGGGCTTGTTTGATCTTTTACTCGAGATCAAATTTTGGAATGGCTTGGTTTTTCTTTTGGAAGGAAAACCAGTTTAGTATTAGAAATAGGCACTTTATTATACTCTTTAGTATCAATCAATTATATTGATATGTACATCTCATAGTAACACATCAACTCTTTCATAATTTGTTATTTGATACTGAATTACTCGATTATTTGTAGGGATGTGATTGTTGGCGGTGGAAACACAGCGGGATATATTGCTCATGCTTTCGTCGAGCACACCGTTGTCGATGGTCGTCTTTGTATTATGACTAAACAGGTTTAGTTTCTTTTTAAGTGCTTTGTTGTATCTGTCTTGTAGGTCTAGTTTGTGGCAATTATGTTGTATATACGAGAATGGAAAAATATTATTAGACATAATGAAATTGGCATTTGTATATTTTCTTGTTCTAACAATGCTTCGAGAATCAAGGTATTAATCGTGTGGCGAGTTGGGTGAAATGCTTGAAATTGTAATCCCTAGTTTTTTCATCATGACATTTGATTTAATACTATTGAGCCAAACGAGTAGAGCTCGCGCTTAAGGTGATGTTTACTCTAGATAAATAACGAATTGGCACTAATAACTGATGATGATTCTAGTTACTAATACCATAAATATAGTAATCTCCATACAACAAACTGATACAACACGCATTATTTGAAGAGTTATATTAAATATGTATTTAATTTAATTTAATTGATTATATTAAAAATTAAATTTATATTTAATATATTATATTAAAAATGATGTTAATTTAATTTAATTAATTATATTAATTGAAACAAGTTTTCATTTGTATTGAGATGTAAATTAGACATTATAGTTGATAATTAAGTTAAACAACAAAATGAAATGATGACTTTAACTTACAAGTCATTATATAAAAGTATGTTGTAACTATGAGTATAAATTCGAATTGATGGTGAGTTTAACAAAATCATGGGACCATTGAATTTGTGAAGTTTAAAAATGTACTAATTTTTATCAAAATCATATTCACTCATAATTCTATCAAACTCAGTTCTTAGACAAACACACTAATTTGTTATGTAGCACACTTAGTTAGAATCTTTAATGATATTCCTTTCACTTAGACTTTTTTCACGCATAAGGTATAAATCAAAACATAAAAAGATCCCCTAAGAAAAATGTTAAGAAATGTGATTGGATCTAATTCATCCCTACAAAACTGATTTGTAGGTGAGGATTGCCCACACTTTTAGCATATGTTTGAGCTATATATTTTCCAATGTGGGACTCTTAACACACACCCTTGAAGAATGGAAAAACACAAGAAAGGGGAGGATGAATTGGGGTTTTTAAAACTTAAAGAAAAGAACACGTTAGTTATCCTGGTTCGTTTGAACTCAAACTACTCCAGTCCACCTGCCAAGGTGATTTCGCCTCTCTCAACGAGGTCTTAATCCACTAATCAAACTTGATTACACAGCTACTATGACAACTGTCAAAGTCTTCTTGAGTTTAAACTACAATCCGGTTTTCTCAAGGAAATACACTAAATAATATTTTTAAAAGAGTGTACAAAAATGTTTTCTAATAAAACAGTATCTCAAGTGATGTTTTACACAATATAGATTTTTGACGTTTGAGGATGATGAAGATTACTGCTTTGCTGTGCGTGAAAATCGTAAATGATTTCTCCTTCAAACTTTGTTTAAATAGGCGAAGCATGTAGTAGCTTTTGGAATATTGATCAATGATAATTAAAGAGCTTTCCAAAAATAGAGATCTGTGTTCCCTTTCAGCCGTTACTTTTGAAATGACAATAATTGATTTGTGACGCTTCAGAATATGCTTGCTTCAGAAGATGAAAGTTACTATTACTTCTTTGCAGAGCTTTATGGATCAAAAACACAGAGTCTTGTTTGCAGCGTTAGAACTTCTTTGAGAGATGTATAGAATCAGAGTTGAAACAACCATTTAACTCATCTTCTGAGCTTCTTCCATCAGAACTTCTCTGCAAAACAAAATACAACTTTAGGGAGCATAATTGTTCTTTGAGTGTTTGTTATCATCAAAACTCTTACAAGGATTGTAGAATCAAATTATGTTCTAACACCCCTCACGCCTAAAACCAAACACCTGGAACATGAAAATAAATGGTGGGTAGCCCGATAGCAAAAACTTGATAGCAGGTGGCCCACTGCATCTTAAACCAGACTCTAATACCATGTTAAGAATTATGGTTGGATCTAACTCATTCGTACAAAACCGGTTTTTAGGATGAAAATTTCTCCCACTTATAAGCACATGTTTGGACCATATATTATCTGATGTGAGATTCTAACCAAAAACAATGTAGAAAAGATAAGCTATACAAGAAAGTAACAAAACACTTCACTTTTATCTTTGCAATCATGTACATTCCCTTTCTCTCAAATCTAAGAGAAAATGTAAATCCGATAGGTTTATAATATGCAATTTTAATTGAATGAAATTGAGGCAAGAAGAGAACAATATGGTAGTTGGTTGGTGCTTGGATTAAACATTTTCACACATGAGTGTTTCTATTTCTATGGTTTTAGAAACAACTAATTTTACAACTTTGTTGTATATGATGAGTGATTTTGGAAACAACTAATTTTATATTGAGAAAATTTTATTTCTCGTAACTTTAAAATGCAGGATATTAACTACGTGATACATTAAAGAAGAAGACTATGAGGGTGTAGTTAACCAGCCTTGACTTTCAACAATAAAAGAATCATCATCACTTCAGACACGACTTCCTATTTTAGAGTTGTTGATGGTATGTTTCTTAATATTATTGTTCTTGTTTTAGCTTATGTTGTTTGTTATACATATATGTTATTCTAATACTACTATCCTTGATTTGGTATTTCTATGTCGTGTGTTATAATAGATCTTATGGCATTACAAGACTTATGAATCAGTGATTACACTATTATGTTTAATGCTTATTAAGGCAGATAAATCAAAGTCAAATGTTTAAGGGTTTAACTTTATGGATGAAAGGATCCTGAATGGTATTTGGGTGAGACAATATAATTCTAATGTAATACAAAATTTCATAAAGGTTTTAGATGTATGTCATACCGCAATACCCAAAGTCGACGAAGCAACCAGTAACATTTTGTACAAACTTGAATCGCCTGCTGAGGCTGCTTTTGTTGTTACAGCCAGAGAATTTGGATTTGAATTTTATGAAAGGATATATGCAACTATTCATGAATTGGATATCGAATCAAACATGAAATCTGAAAGGTATGTGTGATACGGTGGCAGAACTGACTGTTAATACTGGTTTGCGTTTTTTGTTTGCAAATGTCGCGGTAAGCAAGAGTCGCCACCGACTTTTATTTTATCCAACAAAGGAAAAAGAAAAAGAACAGAAAAACCTTTTTTCGAGATGTTTCTCAGTACGGGGGGTAGATTATAGAAAGGGAATGTGTTAGCACCCTTTCTATCCATGGTTTTTCGTGGGCTCTTAGGTACTTGCTCATTTTAAAAACTGCTTGTGTGTGCTTTGTTTTGAAAAGTTTTGTTTTACTTCGTGTTAACCCTTGTTTCTGTCCTCAAGAGTGTTACGAAGTTGTTTTTGAAAAAAAGTTTTTTTGTTTATTTGAGCAAGTACTTAGGAACTAATCTACCTACTCGAAAAAAGTCTGTTTGTTTTCCTTTTAGACAATGTTATCCCATTATTGAGAAATAGGTAGCATCGTCGTTGGAGTTTTTAGGGACATTCGAAGGGACAAATACGATCACAAAAGCAATGTTAGGAAATGTTAGTAATCATCCTAAAGCCTTAAAGATCTTTTTCCGAGGCAACATCCAAATGGGTCATTTTAGATATTTCGGGGCTAGAGGACAACCACTACAAACCCTATACTTCATGACCGTTTACCGAAGGCAACCGGAGTGGAGTAAACCCTAGGAGTGAGCATGTGCGAGTGTAATTTTCAGTTAATTTACCTTTGCACATTTAGGGTTTTCTACCGTATTAATTTTCAGTTAGTCTTTCCATACAATCCTATTAACATACATCTAAGCAGTTTATAGTTTGCGGAAATTAAAGCGAGAAAGTTAAAGTCCTAGCTATTACAGGGCTATTGTAGATACATAATTATTTTGACCGAAAATAAAGGTGCGAAATTGAAACCCTAATTACTATTACAAACTCGGAGCAGTTACAATAATAATAAAAAGGAAATTAAAAATGTGCGCGGCGAATTAAATGCGAGAATAAATCTGAAGCCTAAAAAATCTAATTAATTAATTAAGAAATATTTTTGTTATTTTTTGATTGAGAAAATTAAACTATTTACAAATTAACCCTAATTTCTAATTGTGTTAAATTATGAAGAAAAAAAAGGAATTAAATTTCCCTAAATTAAATTAAACTAATTAATTAAAGAAATAAAATATTTTATAAAAAAATGATTTTTATGTTTTTTGTGATTTTTTATTTAATAAAAAATGATTTTTGTTGTTTTTTATGAAAGAAAATAATTAATCAAATAATTAAAATAAAAGAAATAAAATAAAATAAAAAGAAAAGAAATTGGGTCTGTATTGTTGAGCAATTCAGGGGGAGTGTAGTACTGAATTTGTTAGTCTCATTCCTTGCTCAGCCCAGTCAACGCGCTAGATCCAGTGTGATACTCTTTCTGATGGTCCATGGTATGACTTGAGTGTTGGGCGTTGGATCTGGATTGATGATGAATCCAATGGCTGAGATCAGGATGTATAGTGGGCGCCTGGAAGGGGTTGTGCACAAGATCTGCAATCAAATATGAAGAAAAATATTATGTAGGAGGCAGGGATCGAACCCCTGACCTCCTACACGCGCATGCCTTGAAACTATGCCTGCTTGCCATTGGACCAATTGTTCATTTGTTAATAGAAACGAAAAACAAATAATATAATAAAATATGGGTCAATGTAATAATGAAAACGTGTGAAATTTCTGGGCTTCATAGCTTGAATTTGAGATATACCATTATCTGGTCGACTCTAGGCTTCATAGTATTTTGTAGAAATTAAGATATTATCTGGTCGATTTCTGGGCTTCATAGCTTGAATTTGAGATATACCATTATCTAGTCGACTCCAGGCTTTGTAGTATTTTGTACTATTATCCGGTCGCGCTCCAGGCTTCACAGCGTCTCATACCGTTATCTGGTCGTGTCCCAGACTTCAGTAATTTGGAGAAATTAAGATATTATCCGGTCGATTTCCAGGCTTCATGGCTTTTGAATTGGAATAGAAATCTTAGTATTGATTTGACTGAACCAGGGAAAGGTCTCGAGTTGTCTTCAATTGGGAGAGAAATCTTAGTATCGATTTGACTGAACCCGGGAGAGGTCTCGGATTAACTTTGACTACCATAGAAATCAGGGGAATCTTAGCAGCGATTCGGCTGACCCAGACGAAAGTCTTAGAACATCTTCAACTAGAATAGAAACCTTAGTGTCGGTTTGACTGAACCAGAGAAAATCTTGAAAAGTGTTGGAATATCTTCAACTGGAATAGAAACCTTGGTGTCGGTTTGACTGAACCAGAGAGAACTCAAGTTGACTTGATTGCATCTTTCCATGAAAGGTAAAGAGTTATTCGTATGTAATGTCATGATGTATGAAATGTATTGAGTAATGATGTTCTCAAAATAAATGAGATTGTGCTGTATAATATGTATGCGTATGCCATGATGTATGGATATGCAATGCTATTGTGATATTCTCTAGTTGGGGAAAATAAATTCTGGACTGCTGCTAGAGAGTATAAGGAGTTAAGTTCTTCGTTTCTGCTGGGGATAATGACCGAAGATGATTAGCTGGAGATTTACATCCATTCTGCTTGAGAATATTTTACCGGGAGAGACTCTGTCTGAGAATAATCCTGCGGGGGAATGACTCTGTGGGGAAGGGAGATACTCTGTTGGAAGATCTGCTGATTTGGAGAAATAAACTCAATTAGGGATGAACTTCTATGCTGAAGAGAAGAGCTCTGTTGGAGATTGAGCTTCCGCTGTCAGAGAAATAAACTCTACTCGGGAGAAAACTTTATAAACTATTTATGATTATAAAGCTCGGCTGGGGAATGTAGATATCAGCTTTCTAAAGGAATCTGCTAGGGAAGGAATTGCTGCTTGGGGATACGGAGGTCGGACCTTGGTTGTCTAGGCTCTGTAAGGAATATAGGTATCATTGGCTTGTATGTGATAGTAACTTTGCTTCCAACTGTCTCTGTCCCTTGTACCATGCTTGAGAAAGTACATGCAGAGATTTTGTGGATGGATCTATATCGTGATTGTACTTGAACATGTATTTAATGAGTGTCAGGATGACATTCGTCTCTAGATCGCATCTGAACTGTACTTGAAACATGTGTCGAATGAGTGTCAGAATGACATCTGTCTCTGGATCGTATCTAAACTTTACTTGAAACATGTGTCGAATGAGTGTCAGAATGACATCCGTCTCTGGATCGTATCTAAACTGTATTTGAAACATGTGTTGGATAAGTGTCAGAATGACATTCGTCTCTAGATCATATCTGAACTGTATTTGAAAGTTGAATCTGAATGAGTGTTAGGATGGCATCTGTATCTAGAGTGTATCTGAACTGTATCTAAAAGTTGAATCTGAATGAGTATCAGGATGGAATCCGTATCTAGAGCGTATCTGAACTGTATTTGAAACATGTGTTGGATAAGTGTCAGAATGACATCCGTCTCTGGATCGTATCTGAATTGTATTTAGAGGAGAATCTGGAGTAAATATCAGGATGACATCCGTCTCCGGATCATACCTGAACTGTTTCTAGAAGAGAAATCTGAATTGTTTCTAGAAGAGAAGTCTGGAATAAGTATCAGGATAACATCCATCTCTGGATCGTACCTGAACTGTTTCTAGAAGAGAAGTCTGGAATAAGTATCAGGATAACATTCGTCTATGGATTGTACCTGAATTGTTTCTAAAAGAGAAATCTGGAATAAGTACCAGGATAACATCTGTCTCTGGATCGTACCTGAACTGTTTCTCAATGTAAGAAAATCTTGAATAAGCAGCAGAATGGCATCCGTATCTGGATCGTATCTGAACCATTTCTAGATGTATGAAAATCTTGAATAAGTAGCAGAATGACATTCATATCTGGATTGTATCTGAACTGTTTCTCGATGTATGAAAATCTTGAATAAGTAGCAGAATGACATCCGTATCTGGATCGTATCTGAACCGTTTCTCGATGTATGAAAATATTGAATAAGTAGCAGAATAACATCTGCATCTGGATCGTATCTGAACCGTTTCTCGAGTCTGATGCTCTTGATGAATGATGATCAAGGTATAAGTCTTCCACTGATAGACAGGTGACAGGACATAGTCGTACGTTTTAAATCCCTCTTTTGCATGGACCGCCCTTTCAGGTTTTTAGTCCACCGAGATACCTTTTTGCCTAAGCCTCCTTTTCAGGTGTACAAATTTTTTTATGTATATCCCTAACTTTTGCCCGAACCCTTTTAGTTCGCCGGGATTCCCTTATTTTTGCCTAGGTGTGTCAACCTAGCGGGTCTTTTTTTTCATGCGTAGTATTTTCCGACTATGTCCATGCTTTCAGGATGTAGAGAGTTGTCACTGTCCATAGTGTTGTGTTGTAGTACTGTCAAAAATGTTTTCTTGATGGCACATGATTCGTTGCTGGAATGCGTGCGCAATTCCCCAAGCGATTCAGATGGAGATATGCCCCTAGTTATTTGGCACTTTTTGAGAGACTGCCCCAGGTGTGTTTAGACATCATGTCATGCCCCTTGCTTATGGAAGACCTGTTATTGGAAGTGTCTTTCCCGCTGAGGTGATTCTGTCCATTGAGAGGATGTTTGTTCATTGAATATCCATTGTGCGGATTTCTCTGCTGTCAAACAATTAGTCATATGCAAACAATGTCATTTAAAGAATGCAAAACTCATGTCTGTCTTGAAATTTTTTTTGAAAATGTGTTTTGTGTGAAAAAACGAAATTTGCAAGAATGTGATATCAACTCTGGATTCGTAACAAAGCCTAAAGGAGTCAGGATACCTTTGTAACAGTATGCTCTCAAACAAACCCATGCTTCAGCTAGGACTTTTAAGCGTTATAACGTGGCCTGGTTCACGGTTCAAGAAACAAAGGATAAAGGCTCAAATTTTATTTGTACCCAACTCGCTCTTCGTGATGCTCTTCAGTCCTATGCTCAATTAATTGCGCGTTTAGATCCCAATTGAGTCTAGAATCTTTGCTCTGATACTTGGTGATGATTTGTTTTGAAAAGGCAGTCATTTTTGTAATCTTCTTTTTGTCGAAGATTTGTAGTAACCTCTTTTTTTGTTTTCGTTATCCCTTCTTTTGCCTAAACTGTTTCTTTTGTGATTACAGTCAGCGAGATGCCCCAATTTTTCTCTTAAGTCTCCTTCATAGGTTTTTACTTAATGGGCGTTTATTTCGAGAGATAATGACTGACTGTCTTGACGATTATACGAAACCATCACCGTCTTTTATTTTGGAAGGACGTCTTCGATGCCATTCATTGTGTACGAAGCGGAAGATTGTGACTGAATGCGCCTCTGAATTAACTGAGAAAACTACCTTGCCCCAGGTTATGATTAAGGGTTTTAATTTGTGTGAAAAGAAAAACTCCTACTTCTTTGGCTTAAAGGGGTTGACTAGGGATTATCTTCCTTATAACTCCACTATTTAGGATTTGAAACAATGCTTGTACATCGTCAGCGGGGCCTGTTCAAAAGCATACTGTAGAGATTGTGGTATCATTTTTGTCATCCTCCCTCTAAGGCTTAGAGTTTTTAATCGAGAGTTTAATATCACAAAAGGAAATAAGAACTCATTTTTGAAATAGTGAATACGAATGAATTGATTCAAGCAAACATGTGCAATGCATTGATGAAATAATGAGGTTTTATATGAATAAATGTTCAAACAAATCAAAAGAAAATTACACATTGAAAATTCTAATGAACGAAAAGTCTTCTTGTGAGAACTTGTAACTTCATATGGTATGCCTTGGAGGGATGGCAGGAGAACTCAGCCTGACCGTCTTGTGTAAATTCTAGCGCTCGTTCATTAATCAGGTCTTGAATTTTATTTCTCAATACCCAACAGTTGTTGGTGTCATGTCCAGGACTGTTGGAGTGGTACACACATCTTGCATTTGGATTGTACCTTGGGGAGGCTATGTTGGGATTCTGAGGAGGGTCCCTTAACATAACCAACTTGGCCTTCAACATGCATTGTAATGCTTGAGCCAATGACATGTTGATTTCAGTGAAGCGTCTTTCGGATGTATTCTTCTTATGTCGATTGCCCCGTTTTCGTTGGTGAGGTTGCGGTTGGGCTTGTGATGTAGTAGCAATCTGGAAAGGTCTGTTCCTGACCAAATCATCCTCTTCTCTCACTAGTGGATGATTAATGCCTTGATCCATAATTTTAACTGTTTGTTTCATGGATCTGCCTCCATCTTGGTGAAGCTTGTTGAGGAAGGATCTTAGCCCTTCTTGTCCTTGAGCTAAGTTTTGGATAAGAGCCATCTTCCCCAGCATCTGGATTCTCATTGCTTCTACTCAGCTTGCAGTTGTTCCAGTTGTTCATCCTTGTTGTTGTCAGGACGTTCCTTGGTCAGATTCTCGGCGAAGGGTGTTTTCAGGTCTTCTTGCCCCTTGGATAGATTTAGGAGAAATTCCTTGAACTGGGCATCTTGAGCTTGGAGATCTTTGTTGTCTTGTTGGGGAGTCATTGCTGAAATAAACAGTGAGAACATGAGACCTACTTTGAAACCTGCTTATGCAATTATATGTATTATATATATGCAATGTTTTCAAGGATCTCGCAGGGTAAACAAGAAAATGTCAGAAGTGGGATTTTGCAGCTTTGATTGAAGAACTTTGTATCGTTGAGAGTCCTTCTACGAGAGTCTAGCTCACCATATCAAGTGGGTCATATCCCCTGACTCAAGTTGTTGAGTTTTTATCTTCTGACGACATTGGCTAGAGGAAAATAAATCCCCTTGCCCATTGCTAGATGTCTGATTTATCATAACCTGCGTCACAGGCCCTCGAGATCCTTGAAATGGTTAAGGAAATGTTAAGGCATGATGTTATGATGTGTATGTTATGCTTTTAAGCAAAGGTGCAAAGTGATGTAAGCAAGTAAACCCTGCAAGAAATCCAATTTATTGGATAATAACTGTAAACAAAACCTGCAAGGAACTCATGTTGTCAGGTGATAAAACTCTGCAAGTAGTTCAAGTTGAAAGCACACAAGTCACGCAAACAACCTTAGGTTTAGGCTTGCATGGGTTTTAAGTTCATACCCTCTTGAAGCTGGATTAGTTTAACCTTTCCTATAAATAGTAATCGGGTTCTAAGGGATCTCAATATCACTGATCTTTCCCCCAAGCCTTGTTCAATCGACGATTGACTCGTAATCAAACAAAACTCAGAAGTCAAACCTCAATGAGCGTAGCATCGAGTATTTGTCGGCCTTGGGCATACACCAAAGTCGGCTATCTCGCTACGTTCTACTGGCCAAGTTGTGAAATTAAAGGTTCTAAGGTCAGTTGATGCTTTATGACACCACGCGGCAGCCCCGTACATCTCCCTGATTGACTCAAGGGTTACGAGTACCAACCAAAGTGCCACATCAACGTAGCTACTTCTTCAACCGTGTCAGTATACCCCAACACAGCTCCTCACAGTTTATTGCTACTTACCTAAAAGGTGTTTCTCGATCCGGGTGTAGGATCAAATAACCCAAACAGTTCCCATAAATATAAAGCAAGCAAGACAATCAAGAGAAAGCAATTAAATATGACCTAGATCCTAAGGTTTACCCCACTTTATATTTTCTTCCCCAGCAGAGTCGCCAGTTCTATGATACGGTGGCAGAACCGGCTGTTAATACTGGTTTAGGTTTTTTGTTCGCAAATGTCGCGGTAAGCAAGATTTGCCACCGACTATTATTTTATCCAACAAAGGAAAAGGAAAAAGAACAAAAAAAACCTTTTTTCGAGATGTTTCAGAGTATGGGGGTAGATTGTAGAAAGGGAAAGTGTTAGCACCCTTTCTATCCATGGTTTTTCCATGGGCTCTTAGGTACTTGCTCATTTTGAAAACTGCTTGTGTGTGCTTTGTTTTTAAAAGTTTTATTTTACTTCGTGTTAACCCTTGTTTCTATCCTCAAGAGTGTTATGAAGTTGTTTTTGAAAAAAAAAAGTTTTTTTGTTTGAGCAAGTACCTAGGAACTAATCTACCTACTCGAAAAAAGTTTGTTCGTTTTCCTTTTAGACAATGCTATCCCATTATTGAGAAATAGGTAGCATCGTCGTTGGAGTTTTTAGGGACATCCGAAGGTACAAATACGATCACAAAAGCAATGTTAGGAAATGTTAGTAATCATCTTAAAGCCTTAAAGATCTTTTTCCGAGGCAACATCCGAATGGGTCATTTTAGATCTTTCGGGGCTAGAGGACAACCACTAACAAACCCTATATTTCATGATCGTTTACCGAAGGCAACTGGAGTAGAGTAAACCCTAGGAGTGAGCATGTGCGAGTGTAATTTTCAGTTAATTTATCTTTGCACATTTAGGATTTTCTACCGTATTAGTTTTCAGTTAGTCTTTCCATACAATCCTATTAACATACATCTAAGCAGTTTATAGTTTGCGGAAATTAAAGCGAGAAAGTTAAAGTCCTAGCTATTACAAGGCTTTTGCAGATACATAATTATTTTGATCGAAAATAAAGATGCGGAATTGAAACCCTAATTACTATTACAAACTCGGAGCAGTTATAATAATAATAAAAAGGAAATTAAAATGAGCGCGGCGAATTAAATGCGAGAATAAATATGAAGCCTAAAAAATCTAATTAATTAATTAATTAAGAAATATTTTTTTTATTTTTTGATTGAGAAAATTAAACTATTTGCAAATTAATCCTAATTTCTGATTGTGTTAAATTATGAAAAAAAAGGAATTAAATTGCCCTAAATTAAATTAAACTAATTTATTAAAGAAATAAAATATTTTATAAAAAAAATATGATTTTTATGTTTTTTGTGATTTTTTGATTTAATAAAAAAATAATTTTTGTTGTTTTTTATGAAAGGAAATAATTAATCAAATAATTAAAATAAAAGAAATAAAATAAAAATAAATAAAAAGAAATTGGGCCTGTATTGTTGAGCAATTCAGGGGGTGTAGTACTGAATTTGTTAGGCCCATTCCTTGATCAGCCCAGTCAAAGCGCTAGATCCAGTGTGATACTCTTTCTGATGGTCCATGGTATGACTTAAGCGTTGGGCGTTGGATCTGAATTGATGATGAATCCAATGGCTGAGATCAGGGTGTATAGTAGGCGCTTAGAAGGGGTTGTGCACAAAATCTGCAATCAAATATGAAGAAAAATATTATGTATGAGGCAGGGATCGAACCCCTAACCTCCTACACGCGCATGCCTTGAAACCGTGCCTGCTTGCCATTAGACCAATTGTTCCTTTGTTAATAAACGAAAAACAAATAATATAATAAAACATCATGTAATAATGAAAACGCGCGAAATTCAAATAATCCAATGGTGGTCAGCCACGTTATTGTCTCTTTCCCCATGACTGTCGTTTTTTACACCAACTCTTTACCTACGGTCAAATTCGTCGTTGTATGCTATAGTGACGGTATTTTCCTGTAGCTATAAACCTACGAATCTTTAAAACAAAATTCAAGCGATATAAATTCCATTCAAGGGCATAAATCAATTGTATTTCCTCCCCTGAACATGAATAGGCCCTTAATTTGGCCCAATTTTGCCTCTAGCTAGGGTTCCCCAATTTGGAGCTCACGAACCCTAACTATGGCAAGTAACCATTCCTGCGTCAAAACTTAAATCCAGGCTATCAAAAAGATTCCCAGCATGATCATGAACATGTTGTTGGCTGAAGATTTTGATAATATTATTAGAAGCCAAGCGAATTGAACATTTCGATCAAAATGAAACAAAGCGTCATGTTTCGAAGTAGCAGAAGCAGTGTTTCGAATAAGCATGTCAAAGCTTGGAGCTTCGAGTGGCAATTATGGGAACATATCTAAAGAAGTCTCGAAATAACAACAAGGCTGTGTCTGAGAAGTACGTTCGAAACGGAGAAGTACCAAAGCATTTGAAATTCAAATGGAAGCGGGACATTCGAAGTTTGAAATTTATGCGCTGGAGCATTTGGGGACACGTGGAAAGAAGAGAGAAGCATTGTTCTGCATGTTCTGAACGTGGCATAATCCTATAGCGAGACCATTATGGTCGAATTAGTATAAATAGAAGTCTTAGTATTAGGATTTCGTGTGTCATATCTATTGTACTAAATACTCAGTAACATTCAAACTACCACATGGCAAGGGAAACGAATGCAAGAGCAATGTACGTATGATAGCACCACATATTTATGATTTAATGAAAACCTTTTATCATTTCCAGCACTTTCCTTTATCTTTCTGTCAAATAACATTTACAAGTTTTCTCATTCAAAGTCTTTCTATTTCGAAATCTCTTCATTAAAGCTTTACATTTCAAGCACTTTACATTTCAGAAAACTGTCATACTTTCCATGCCTTTACCTTCAAGCTTTATCCTTCGAACGCCTATTTTTACTTAAAGTCATTTACAGATTTCTTGCATTAAACGCTTTCTTCATATTTCAAACCTTTTACGTTCCAGAACATCTTTTACATTAACTGTTTTTATAATTCGAAACCATTTACTTCCCTTTTATGCAATTTTACATGTCTTTACAATTAACATTTATTCATGTAACTTAGTTTCGTACACACACATTTTGATTACATCTTTAGACCTTTAAGAGAAAAATCGAAATAAACCAAACACCTATACAACACTCAAATACCAGCCATGAATATCTGTTCGATCATGAGAGTTACCCTAATGGCCAAGGAATCCTAGGATCAATCTAGTCGATCCTGTGAGTTACCAGAGGAATTGAATAACAGTCAGAAAGTTTATTCGATAGTTTGGAAGACTAGCGGTTGTTTACCAGAAATCACTGGAAACAAATTGGCACACCTGGTGGGACCAATAATTGGACATTAGAAATAAAGATTGTTCAGACATAACCGTTATAAAAACATTGGAACTTAAGAAGTTTGATGTTTTATGAACCTAAGAAGTGGTAAAATAACCAACAGCAACCAACCATTATCCAGAAGAAAACGTTTGACCAAAATGTCTAATTCTGACAATCAACAAGGGGAACAAAATGCCCCACATACAACAGGCACTAATGTGTCCACTTCGATCGGAACATCTAATGTGATCCCTTCGAATGCACAGTCTGTTGCATCTTCAACCAGTAATATAGCCACCAATGGAGTAAGTGGCATATAAACTAATAGTTCGATCTTAGGAAATACTGGAACCATTGGTTACCCTGGGGGATTCGTTCCACCATCAGGGACACAATCCCATTTCGCCACTCCACTAACTAGACCACCCGGTTTCGATGGTAATAGAACTAGAAACTCCTCTTATGGAATGCCAACTTCCTTTATGGCAGGTTTACACAATTCCACATCGAATTCGTCACCACAATTAGGGTCTGGGTCTGGGGCGAATCAGTTTATGACAAATAACCAAGGGTCAGTGGGTTATAGCACAATGCCTATTTTAACCACAGAAAACCAGTTGGCTTTTAGGCAATTGATGGATGACAGTAACCATAATATGATAGGGGTGTTAGCACAAACCATGCAGGAGATATTTGCCCCAATAGTGCAAAATGTGACTGTGACAAACAGGGAAAACGCTGACAACATGAGTCGAATAGCAGATTTCTTTGCTCCCCCAGAAAGGCGTAGGCAGAATCAGGCGGGATTTCGAGCAAACATGCCTGTTATAGAACAAATTGCTAACGACCCAATTTATAGACCACCCAGAGAAGAAGTTAACTTAGGGGCCAGGGCACCAAGGTTAGAAGCCCCAATAATCCCAGGCCCACAAAGAGAAATTATGGAACCAGGGGCAAGGGTCGAAAGGCTAGAAGCCCCAGAGTTTCGAGAAGAACAACCTAGGGGAGTTGTCCTGGTTGTTCGAAATCAAGATGCCGATGCTGTCGTTCATAGAATTCGAAACGATAACATCTTGGCAGAAAACAATCTAACCACCATGATAGAGAGAGTCATGGCCCAGAATGGCCTCAACACAGGAATGAGAAGGCCAAATTATGCTTCTCCTATATTAGATTGCATAATCCATACTGATTTACCAAGGGGATATAAAGTCCCTAAATTTACAAAGTTCGCTGGGGATACCAATGAGTCAACAGTCGAACACATAGCGAGATATCTAACGGAAGCGGGAGATATAGCCAATAATGAAGACCTTAGTATCAAATACTTCCCAAGTTCCTTGACTAAAAACGCCTTCACGTGGTTTACCACTTTGCCTCCTGGGTCCATTGATACTTGGGCTCTCTTGAAGAGATTATTCCATGAACAATTTTACATGGGACAGTCGAAAATAAGCTTGAAGGAATTAGCCAGTGTCAAGAGAAAGTTCACCGAACCCATAGATGATTATCTGAACAGATTTAGGCTTTTGAAATCCAGATGTTACACAGTAGTGCCTGAACATGAGTTAGTCGAAATGGCCGCTGGTGGTTTGAATTACTCTATTCGAAAGAAACTAGATACTCAATATTTAAGGGATATGGCTCAGTTAGCCGATAGGGTTCGACAGGTCGAAAGACTAAAGGCCGAAAAAGCCAGAGTCTTTAAGAATAGCAAGAAAGAAAGGATTTCCTATGTTGGAACTGAGGAAGCAGAAGAATATCCTGAATTCGAATTCGAAGAGGTCGAAATCGACCTTGCTGAATTAAAACAGGCTCCGCCTTATTCCTGCAAATTATTAGTTCCCACAAAAGGGAAAGAGATTGTTGAAAATGAGAAAAGTGACAAATTCCCAAAGAAGGTTTATACCTTCGATGTCACTAAATATGACGAGATTTTTGACTTACTTGTCAAAGATGGCCAACTCATTGTGCCATCAAATGTCAAAATACCTCCTTTAGATCAGAGAAAGAAGAGAGGGTTTTGCAAATATCATAGTTTCCTAGGCCACAAAACCTCACAATGTTTTCTTTTCAGGGACCTAATTCAAAACGCAATCAAAGATGGCAGACTAAAGTTTGCTGATAAGGTGAAGATGAAAGTGGACGAAGACCCCTTGGACATCGCAGACACCAACTACTCCGAGCCTGCATGCATTGGAGAGATTAATATGGTGGAAGCTGAACAAAGCGATGCCCTAACAGGAGAGAAAGGTACTGAAACTGAAAACTGGGTGATGGTCGAAGTCAATAAGGAGGTCACTGAAGACATCCAGAAGACGCCAGAGACTTCGATTACAGCACCTGTAGCTGTTGCAAGAGAAACCCAGGCTACTGAAGGCCAGGGAAATCAAAACCAAGAACTAACACAAGTCACTGAAGGCTTGAGGCTGGAATTGGAGAAAGTCCAAATCACGAAGCTAATTTCCCCTCAGAAGGAAATATGGGACACTCTAGGGGAACCCAATGGAAAATTTGACTATTTGGTCAAATATTCTGCCCCAGAGAGTTCGAAGGTTCAGATTGAGGATATAAAGCCCACAGGATGGGGCGATGATGAAGCTAAGGGGGAAGATGTTGAGATAAATATGGTGGATATGGAAAGGCCTCGCTCTGAGATGGAGGAAGTAGAAAAATACTTAGAAAAAGAAAAGTATAGAATGGAGGATAATCACACTGGAGATGCTAGTCTCAAGGATTACCTCATGACATGCCACAAAGGAGATTCAGGCATGATATTATGCCCTAGGTGCAGCATCCTCTGCAATCAAAGAATCGCTGCGAGTTTCAAAAGGGTACAGAGGACTCAAACTGGCAACAATTGGCGCCAGGATAACCAGCTTTTTAGGTGTTATCCCAAGGCTGGAGAAAGTTTGCTGGAATTTGTGTTTCGCTGCTACAAAGGGGCAACCAAGTGCTTGATTTGCCCAAGGTGTTCTGCTGTGTATGACCAAAGCATGGCCAGAGCCTTCGAAACGATTCCTTTCGCCCCTTGCTGGAACCATCAAGAAACTGTCCAGATGGGCCCACGTTTCGAAAGCAGACACAATTAGCGAAGGCCTGATAGCCCTCACCCCAAGGCTGCTCGAAGAGTGACTTTCAAACTCCCTGCTGAAGTGCCAACCGACAGATGGTTGCAAGTCAGAAATGACAAAGGCAAAGATAGATGGAGAAACACCGAGCGAAATGCACGCCATGCTGTGACATACAGAAGGCAATTTAACACAGCAAAAAGGGAGGAGGTAAGATTAGAAAATTACAAAGGAAGGAACCCAATGTCAAGGTCCCAGTGGCGCAGACAGCAAAGGATTCGAAAGGCTGAGAGGGAAGCTGTGGCAAACAAAGGGGTTACTTCAACAAAGAACCAAGGTGAATCTAGCACCAACAAACCAAAGAATCAAACTGAAGAAAAACCTTCAGTCAATAGGAGGCTTTTCTCTGAAGTACAACAGGATGAACCAAAGGAATACACTCCAGGCCCAGAAGAGGACGAAGATATGATAACAGATAACTTCGAATCGGAGGGGGAGTCTTCATTCAACCTGAACTGTAACGTGGTATATGTGCTTCCCTGTGAATTTGGGCAGGAAATTGAAATTGATGAATATGAGGAAGAAGATACCACAGATTTGATGAAACATAGGCCCGTGTGCTACTATGTGATGGACAATGGGGCTGTTGAGGAACAAAATGCGTTCTTCAAACGTCCAGAACCTGCTATGAAGAACCATCTTAAGCCACTTTTTATTCGGGAAAAAGTTGGTGTCCATGGTGTGAACAAAGTTCTAGTAGATGGGAGTGCTGCAGTCAATTTGATACCCCATTTCATGCTGAAAAGATTAGAGATCCGCGAAGGAGACATCAAGCCCCATAATATGGTTCTGTCCAATTATGAGGGAAAAGTGGGCAAAACACTGGGAGTGGTCCAGTTGGAATTGACAATAGGCTCAAGCTGTAGGCCCACCATGTTTATGGTGATCGAAGCCAAGGCCAACTATAACTTATTGCTGGGAAGGGAGTGGATCCATGGCGTGGGGGCAGTTCCTTCGTCAATGCATCAGCGACTAGTTCTGTGGAGAGATGATGGAATCGTGGAAAATATCGAAGCAGACCAGAGTTACTTTATGTCAACAGTCAATTTAGTTGACAAGAGGGATTATGATAAAAATCTGGTAAAGATTGCTCCGTGTGTTCCAAATGATGAGATTAATGAAACCAGAAACGCCCACTACTACATGACCCTTCGCCATGATGGCCTTTACTGGGATAGAACAATAATCAGTGAAGAAGAGGGAGTCGAAAGCACTATACAAAAACGGCCAGCAGGCTGGGACTTCGACAACCTTATCCATGACTGAGTCCACTTTTTTCGAAAGGATTTCGGCCTATATGGCTGAGAACGAATCAAAAGCGGCCTTAGAGGCTGAAATAAATAAATCAACTATAAAGATGAACGAAGTAAGTGGGGATGGCTCGAAATGCTCACCCTTCAGAGAGTTTGAGATGGATCAAAGGTTGGATGCCATCTACGATAAAGAACCCTTAGGCTTCGAAAGGGACCCCATAAACTCAGGTGCCAAAATGTTGGCACAAGATCCACTCGAAGAAGTTAACTTAGGGGATGAAAAAACGAAAAGAATAACCTACATAAGTGCAAAACTTAGCCCAGGCCTCAAGAAGGGAGTAATCGAAGTCCTCAAGAAAAACAAAGATTGCTTCGCATGGGATTATGACGAAATGCCTGGTTTAAAGAGGGAGTTGGTCGAACACAGACTGCCAATCAAAGATGGCAAGAAGCCCATCAAACAAACTCCCAGAAGATTCGCACCAGCGGTTCTCTCAAAAATTAAAGCTGAGATCGAAAGGTTGCTGCGTTGCAAATTCATCAGAACAACAAGGTACGTCGAATGGTTAGCGAACATAGTACCTGTTATTAAGAAAAATGGTTCTTTAAGAATTTGCATAGATTTTAGGGATTTAAACACTGCAACCCCTAAAGATGAATATTCCATGCCTGTGGCAGAAATGCTAGTAGATTCTGCTGCAGGGTTCGAATACTTGAGTATGTTAGATGGATACTCTGGGTATAATCAGATTTTCATTGCTGAAGAAGATGTTGCAAAAACAGCATTTCATTGCCCAGGAGCCTTAGGCACCTACGAGTGGGTGGTGATGCCTTTTGGTTTAAAGAACGCTGGGGCAACTTATCAAAGGGCAATGAATTCAATTTTTCATGATTTCATTGAAACCTTCATGCAGGTGTATATTGATGATATAGTCATCAAATCTATATCTGCAGAAACACATTTGCATCATTTGAGCCAATCATTCGAGCGAATGAGAAAACATGGCTTAAAGATGAATCCCCTTAAATGTGCATTTTTTGTGCAGGCTGGAGATTTTCTTGGTTTTGTGGTTCACAAGAAAGGGATTGAAATCAACCAGAACAAAACCAAAGCCATAATGGAGACGAAAGCACCTGCATCAAAAAGGGAGTTGCAATCTCTGCTAGGGAAAATTAACTTCCTCAGAAGATTCATTTCGAACCTGAGTGGGAGAACCCAAGCTTTCTCTCCGCTACTTCGTCTAAAGCAAGGCCAAGCCTTCGAATGGAACGAAGCTCACCAGGAGGCATTTGACAAGATAAAATAATACCTCTCCCAGCCTCCTATTTTGTCTCCACCTTCATGGGGGAAGCCCATGAGATTGTACATATCTGCCTCTGAAGTTAGTATAGGTAGTATGCTAGCACAAGAAGATAGCAATGGTATCGAAAGAGCCATATACTATTTAAGTAGAGTGCTAAATGATGCAGAGACCAGATATAGCAATTTAGAAAAGATATGTCTCTGTTTGTATTTTTCTTGTATGAAACTCAAGTATTATATAAAGCCTGTTGATGTTTATGTTTCACCTCATTTCGATGTCATTAAACATATGCTTTCAAAACCAATAATGCATAGCAGAGTTGGTAAATGGGCTTTAGCCTTAACAGAATATTCTTTGACTTTCATGCCTTTAAAAGCTATGAAAGGTCAAGTGATTTCTGACTTCATTGTGGACCATTCTTTGGTTGAGCAGACTGTCATGAGTTACGTCGAAATGCAACCATGGAAATTGTACTTTGATGGTTCAACCCACAGGAATGGAAGTGGCGTTGGAGTCCTTCTGATTTCTCCTGAAGGAATTCCAACAAAATTCAAGTATAAAATAGATGGTCCTTGTTGCTCGAACAACGAAGCTGAGTATGAAGCGCTCATTGTTGGACTTGAAGCTTTGTTGGAATTGGGGGCAACCAGAGTCGAAATTAAAGGAGACTCTGAATTAGTGGTCAAGCAAATCACAAAGGAATATAAGTGCATAAAGGAAAACTTAATGGTATACTTCGTCATAGTCAATAGGCTATTAAGGAAATTTGAATACATGGATATTCAACACATACCAAGAATAGAGAACCAAGAAGCAAATGACTTAGCGCAGTTGGCTTCGGGTTATAAAGTGTCTACCAAGAACTTTAAGGATTTAGTTGAATTAAGGGGTAGAGTTATGGCTACTAGATTCACACCATCGTATCTGGAAAGTATGAAATTGGGATATGCTGAGAAACAGGGATTCGAAATATTAGCCATAAATACTTTGTCAGATGCAGATTGGCGAAGTCCACTGAAGAGTTATTTAGCAGACCCAACTTTAAACGTGGATAGAAAGACAAAATACAGAGCATTGTCATATCTCCTCATGGGGAACGAATTGTTTAAAAAGATCCAAGAGGGTGTATTATTGAAATGCCTAGGAGAAAGTGAGGCATATTTAGCACTATCAGAAGTCCGCAATGGGGCATGCGGGGCACATCAAGCAGGCCATAAAATGAAATGGTTGTTATTTCGATACGGCTTGTATTGGCCTAGCATGCTCAAAGATTGCATAGACTTTGCTAAAGGATGTGAGGAATGTCAGAAACATGCAGGGATTCAACACACCCCTGCAAGTGAGTTGCATTCGATCATCAAACCATGGCCATTTAGAGGATGGGCATTGGATTTGATAGGAGAAATAAATCCTGCTTCGTCCAAAGGACAGAAATACATCTTGGTAGGAATAGATTATTTTACCAAGTGGATCTAAGCTATACCATTAATAGTTGCTGATCAAGAGGCTATTATTGAGTTTATACATAAGCACATTATCTATAGGTTCAGATTTCCAGAGAGCATAACCACAGACCAAGGCTCTGTGTTTACTGGTAGAAAGATGCAAGAATTTGCACAAGAAATGGGGTTTAGATTGCTAACGTCAACGCCATATTATGCTCAAGCAAACGGTCAAGTCGAAGCAGCTAATAAAGTGATAATAGGATTAATCAAGAAGCATATTGGCAAAAAGCCAAGAAACTGGCACAAAACTTTGGACCAAATATTATGGCCTTGTAGAACATCTCCTAAGGAAGCTACTAACACTACGCCTTTCCAACTCACATTTGGTCATGATGCAGTGTTGCCAGTAGAAATTCATCTACAATCAGTTCGAATTCAGAAACAAAACGAAATCCCAGTTGCATTATATTGGGAAATGATGATGAATGAATTAGTTGAGTTGGACGAAATTAGATTACATGCATTGGAAATTTTGATGAGACAAAAAGAAAGAGTGGCCAGAACATACAACAAAAGGGTAAAGAGAAAGGTATTCATTATTAATGACTTAGTTTGGAAAGTCATATTGCCCATGGACAAGAAAAATAAAGCATTAGGAAAATGGTCACCTCATTGGGAAGGACCTTTTCGAATATTAAAAGTATTCTCAAACAATGCATACGAAATCGAAGAACTGGTGGATGATAAACGTATCCTAAAGGTTAATGGGAAATATTTAAAGAAATATAAGCCACGCCTGCAGGAGATTCGAATAGTAACAACGTAACCAAGATATTATAAAAGGCCAAAATGGCAAGATAAGATGCCAAAATGGCGTTGTTCGAATATTACATATAAGAAACCAAAATTGTAGTCAAATAAACACTGAAATCTAGAAATAAGAGTTATTTTTCAATCGGTTGAAAGTGCTTCGAAATGATTCAAGCTTCTGCTGAGCGAAACGCCTGGCTCCTTCCAAGGTTGCCACTTCTCCTTTAAGTTGTTCTGCAGTCTCCATTTCTGCAAGCCCCTGATTGAGAAGCTCTTCGAATTGGTTACCAGCAGTATTGGTTTCGAAGGCTATTTGTTGTTCTTTAACCTCCTTAACCTTCTGTTGAAGTTCCAGAATCTGCCTTTCCCAAAGAAGTATGGACTCAGCTCGAGCCTCATAATCAGTTTTCACCTGCTTCAGATGCATAGCTTGATCCTCAGCTTCTTGAGAGAGTTTCGAAGCTTGTTCATAAGCAGCATCCATGGCAATGCGTTTCTCTTGAACCTTCTTGGCAGCAGATTCATCTTGGAGAAGGTAACCAGTTACGTTGTCCAGCAAAGCCTGAAGATCGAACAAGAGAGTACTAACTGGCAAGGAGCAGGTAGAAAGATTGACCTTTGTAAGCAACTCCTTCATAGTATAGCAAGCAGTACTATCTTGCTTGAGCACTTCGAATATATCCACATTGAGAATTGTTTTCCTAATCTTATTAAGAAGTACAATTCTTTCATCTGTGGGAAGAGGATAGTTGGTCGAACTCGTGCCAGCCCTAGCAAGTGGGACGTCCCTCTGAGCCAACTTTTCCTTCATATACCCAATATGGTCATTTCGTCTCAGGAGTGCAAGCTCCTCGTCAGTCATTCGAGACAAAGAGGATTGAGGTAGTTCCACACGGAGGGGAGGCACGTCCATTTCAACCTCCATGGGTTCGTTGGTTGCATCACCATCCCCTTCATTCGTTTCGTGCTCTTGATCTTCTTCATCATCATCCAAGTCCAGCACTTCGATGCCTTCCTTTTCACTGCTATTTACGTTGGACTCCGTCCCAGCAGTCGAACCATCATTGGCATCCCCCTCCTCAGACTCTTCGTCTCTTTGCCCAGAATCAGCTTTCTCTCCTTCAGTTTGAGTATCCTTTGGGTCCTCTTGAAGAGTTTCAAGAGGGGACTTTTGAAGAGAAGATCTTTGCAAATCCTCTGCAGATGTTTGAAGTGGTGTTTCGTTTGTCTCCTTCAGAGGAATGGAGGTACCTTGATCATCCTGCTGCTCAGAAGTTCCAGCCAGAACCGCCATATTGGAGGAACCTTTATTCTGTACAAGGTTGCTGGAATCTCCTTGAGGAGAGGAGTTGAGTGGAGCAGCAGCTTTGGATGGTGAGTTCGAAGTAGTGGAAGCTGGATTCAAGATGTTCTGCAAGGAGCAACAGAATGTTAAAAACATGCACCAAGGTAATAAGAAATTATTATTTTCAAAGAGATTTTAAAAGTTCAATTTACCTGTGGACTCTCGGAGGAGAGGTTACTAGCTATGCGTTCCAACATTGTGTTGGAGGTCGAAGGTGGAATTTTGGATTTGGGTGAGGGAGCAGCATCCCTAGAGTCAAGTCCAGAGACACTAGTTGGAACGGTACTTTTCGAAATATCTTTCTTTGGCTTCTTCTTCGAAGCAGTTGTTAAGTTTCCTCCAGCCTTGGGGTCTTCCCCAGTGGTGCTTGATTTCCGCTTCTTCGGAGTAGGAGGAGGAAGCTTGTTGGTCTGAAAAGATTCAAACGGAGAGTTAGATGCAAACCATAAAATATGAGTGAATTCGAAACGTCAAGGCTAAGTGATTACCGTTGGAGTTGGAACACTGGTTGTTGTTGGTATTGTTGTTGTTATTGTGGTTGCAGCAATAGTGGTTGTTTCGGGTGGAGTCACTTTGTCAGTAGTTTCGATGGAGGCTTGAGAGGCGCTCCCTTCTTTTGATTTCGAGGCGGCTGTCTTTATCCTGATGGCTGAAAATCGAAACAATTAAAGCAAAGGTTAAAGATATGGAAAATAAAAGACGTTTGGGATTTTCCCAAGCATTCGCACCTGTGCCTTGATCAGATTTAATTGACATGGCAGAAAGGTCGTATCGAAGGCGTCCTGGGAAATCATGAAGCCAGTGTCGAGCCCATGTCACAGTCTCAGATGGCTTTGGTTTCCTTTGAAGATGTTTGAACATCTCTTTGCAAGTGAACCACCATGGATATGGGGGAAACCAAGCCAGAGCCAGTTCTGAGGTAGGTAATCTAGGAAATTTAGGTGGATGCATTTCGAATGCCAACCTATACCTATCCTCAGGTGACAACCCTGAAGGAAGTTTTAACTTAGAAACTTTTTGTTTGAATTTTTCCTTCAAGGTCTCAGCCGCTTGATGCACAGTGGAGTCCAAGCGCGTGGGGTCATAAGTAGTTTCAAAATAATTTTGGAAAGCGTTAATCTCTTTGGCATGAGTAAACATACCTTTCTTTGCTGGTACCTGCACATCGAAGGCATCAATTAGTTTCTGTTGAATTGTAAGTGTATCGAACATATAAGTTTGATAAAACTTGGTCCACCATTCCAGAAACCCTTTAGCTGTGAGGTGGGTAGGTTCGAAGGTTATCAGCTCGAACTGGGCAAAGCCTTGATATTGTTCTTGCTGTATTTTGGCTTCCCGTGCCTTGAAAGTTTGCCCAGAAGTAATGGCACTCTCAGTGTGGAATAAAGGTTCAGGAATGAGTTGGCATAAGCCAAACTGTCTCGAAACAAAATTTGGCTGGTAAGCAAAGAGAAAAATCTGGTTCTTGGCTGGAGTTATTCTTGAAGAAATGAGTCTAGGTAGCAAAAAAGCTCTCCATACATCCTGAATCTCCTTGCTCTTGATAGCTTCTGAGAGAGCCATGGTGAACCAAGAAGGTCCATGAGCCCTCGAAGCAAAAGGCGCCATGCTCTCTTCGAACTTGTGCCTTTTGGAGAATATCATGATGTACTTCGAGAATTGGACTTTGAAGTCATCTTTGTCGTCATTTGGAGTTAATCTTTGAAGCCTAGTGCCTTCGACTATCTTATCATTTATCTCAGGATCTTGTTCATCAATGGTGTTGGCGGTTGACAAGGAGGGTTCGAACATGGCATTTAGCCATAGCTGAAGCAACCAAAAAGGGCCAGCCAACAAAATATTCTTGGAGGTATGGGATTTGAGGCTCGAAACAGCTGACCTCAGGCTTTCATAAAGGTCAACTAAGAGCAGTTCACTTAAGCACACTTTTCGATTTTCATGCAAATCCCTAGCTAGAGGAATAAACCTACTGGCTACTTGTAGGGATCTACTGCAGAAGACGTATCTTGACAGCCATAGGGTTAAGAAAGCAATGTGTTCTACGTCAGACACATTGTCTCCCTCAGCATGGTAGTGACTGATAAACTTGGAAAAACTTGCTAGCTTGACTTCGAAGTCAATTATGCTTGAATGTTCTTCGTTGTCAGGTGTGTATGTGTCTCCTACTGGCGATAGCCCAGTGATGGCCGCTATGTCGAAGAAGGTGGGGGTGATCATTCCACCTGGGAGATGGAAAGTATTATAGGTACTGTCCCAGAAATAGAGGGACGTGAATAGAAGAGGGTGGATGTAAGTGAAACCAGGCTTCGATAGCTTAATCAGGTTATAAATACCTAATTATTCCCATTGCTGGGATTTCTTAGCTTCTACTTTCTTGAACCAATTTTGATAGGCAGTATCAGAGGTGGGGCAAGATCGAAATGGTTTAAAATTACTTTTTACATAGTCCAAAACAAAGGGGTCCTTAGGAGGGATAGTTGGATTTTCTATGGTGTTTGAACCAGAAGATTCTATTGCCTTAGGGGCGTCCATTTTGTTAAACAAGGGTTTAAAACTATAACAAACTGGGAAAATCGTCCTGGTATCTTTTAATATTTCAAAAACCGTAAGAGGGCCATTTAAAGCTAACCTTTTACCAACAACGGTGGTAGGAATGAGTACCTGTGACGCATACAACATTTCTTTTTCCTTTGAAATCATCTGAGGAGCAAGAACGGATTGACCTTGGTGAGTGATAATCTTACTTTCCATGGTAGTTCCTGCAGTTTTTCCTTTCTTCTTGGAAACTTTCTTGAGTTGGGATGAAGTAGAAGAAGACATTTCTAAAGGATGTTGAAAGCTTAGGTTTTTGACGAGAGAAGGAGGGTAAAAGATTCAGAGTATGAAAAGAAAAGAAAAAGATTAAATTGGTGATGTTTTATAATGTGGAAGTTTAAGCATCCACTGAATGGGGGTGTGATACGTGGAAATCATGGGTTGGTGTGATGAATAGGTGGCGTAAAGTTAACATGGGTAATAGGCGTGATTTAAAGATAATCATTGTTTGTAACTGCACCATACTGTGAAGTGGCTCCAGGCGGTTAAGGAATCCGAAAAGTGTTATGATTGACGTGACTGGAGTCAAATGCATTAAATGTTACGATGATTCGAAGGTCACATCAAAATCTTGTGTAGATGTTTAAAATAGGTATTTCTCAGAGAGATCGAAATACATATTTTAAAGGGGCAATTTGTTGGCTGAAGATTTTGATAATATTATTAGAAGCCAAGCGAATTGAACATTTCGATCAAAATGAAACAAAGCGTCATGTTTCGAAGTAGCAGAAGCAGTGTTTCGAATAAGCATGTCAAAGCTTGGATCTTCGAGTGGCAATTATGGGAACATATCTAAAGAAGTCTCGAAATAACAACAAGGCTGTGTCTGAGAAGTACGTTCGAAACGGAGAAGTACCAAAGCATTTGAAATTCAAATGGAAGCGGGACATTCGAAGTTTGAAATTTATGCGCTGGAGCATTTGGGGACACGTGGAAAGAAGAGAGAGGCATTGTTCTGCATGTTCTGAACGTGGCATAATCCTATAGCGAGACCGTTATGGTCAAATTAGTATAAATAGAAGTCTTAGTATTAGGATTTTGTGTGTCATATCTATTGTACTAAATACTCAGTAACATTCAAACTACCACATGGCAAGGGAAACGAATGCAAGAGCAATGTACGTATGATAGCACCACATATTTATGATTTAATGAAAACCTTTTATCATTTCCAGCACTTTCCTTTATCTTTCTGTCAAATAACATTTACAAGTTTTCTCATTCAAAGTCTTTCTATTTCGAAATCTCTTCATTAAAGCTTTACATTTCAAGCACTTTACATTTCAGAAAACTGTCATACTTTCCATGCCTTTACCTTCAAGCTTTATCCTTCGAACGCCTATTTTTACTTAAATTCATTTACAGATTTCTTGCATTAAACGCTTTCTTCATATTTCAAACCTTTTACGTTCCAGAACATCTTTTACATTAACTGTTTTTATAATTCGAAACCATTTACTTCCCTTTTATGCAATTTTACATGTCTTTACAATTAACATTTATTCATGTAACTTAGTTTCGTACACACACATTTTGATTACATCTTTAGACCTTTAAGAGAAAAATCGAAATGAACCAAACACCTATACAACACTCAAATACCAGCCATGAATATCTGTTCGATCATGAGAGTTACCCTAATGGCCAAGGAATCCTAGGATCAATCTAGTCGATCCTGTGAGTTACCAGAGGAATTGAATAACAGTCAGAAAGTTTATTCGATAGTTTGGAAGACTAACAGTTGTTTACCAGAAATCACTGGAAACACATGTATATGAAAGCAAATTGGATTAGAAATACGTAAAACCAAAGGAACAAGTTTGAGTTCAGAGGGTGCAAACCGTGAGGATTATATGATGATTCCTGGAGCTTTGAGGCGTGCAACTGGTCCTGTTAGCTTCAGGAGATATCCAGGAAGGGATTTGTGACTTTTAATTGCTTTGAATCGTCCTCTAGGTTAGAAACAGATCCACACTTTTTTGCAAAAAATTCACTTTGTGTTTGATGCTTTTCACGACTCCAACCCTTGTTTTTTTTTGCCTTGGCTGCGCATTGTATTTGTACTAGAGCATATTAGGTCAACAAAAACAATTGTATCTTGGTAAATCATGGAGATTTGATTTTATTTTTCTCCTTGTATGATATGTTTCCAAAATAGCCTAATCATGCCAATTTTGCTCCTAATCATCCTTGATATGATTTGATCTGATATGCCAGCCTAATTAGATTTGATTCATGCAAAAAATCAGATCAAAACCAATCTTTTTATATTTTTTGCAATTTTTTTGATTTAATTTAACTTTTAAATAATAAAAAATCAAAACAAATAAATAAATAAATAAAGCAAAAAATGTGTGGATTCTGATTTGGGTCGTGGACCATGTTTCCAACAAGATACAATCATGAAATGCTAGGCCCATTTGACAAAAATGCACTTTTGAGCATATTTGACTTTTGGCAATTTTCCAAAAATGGTCAACTTTGACAAGGCATATCTCCTCCAATTTTAACCCTAGAGAGGTGTTCTTGGACTTTTTAGAAAGCTTAGGATGTCCCCTAAGCAACCCTTTTGGTTTCATCTCAATTTAGTCTTCCATGTTCATGTAAGAAGCTTTGACCCAAAAGGTGTTTTTGTTGACTTTTCAAAAGGACCTATGATGTAGAAATTCATATCTTTTGGTGAGTGAAGATTTTGAACTTGTGGGATGAATATGAGTTGTAGGGAATTGCATTCTCTTCAAAATGAGCCTTGGATGGAAAATTTCTGATAAAGTATGAAGAAGTTATGCTTATTCAAAGTTTGGTTGACTTTTCCTAAGAAACCCTAATTTAGCAACCTTTTGGGTTTTGATGAATTTGGGGCATTCCTTGGGGAATAATAATTAACCCTTGATCAAATGATGGAATAATTTTCAACATGTTGATGTTGACCAAAAATCTTGAAGTTTGACTGTATGTGGGCCACAATTGACTTTTGACCTAGTGTAGTTGATTTCCAGGCATCTGAGCAATTGACTGAGCAAACTTCTTGTGCAAGGCATGAAACTTGAAATGGATGATCTTGAGAATATATTGGGACCATGGAAGGCATTTGGGACCTTTGGGCTTTAACCATCCTGATGAAAATGGAAACCTTAGTTTGAGGTACATTGCCTTAGGAGAGAGTTTGTCTGGTCAACTCTTGAGCATCCTTGAGCAATTGAAGACCTCTAGAGGCATGTCTTGAGTGAAATGAGAGGGAAAATTTTGGGGTACAACAGTATGGTTATTGTTATTGTTTTTAAGAATCTTAACTTTTTCATGTGTGGAAATGAAACATGAGCTATGTAAAAGCATCATTTGATTTTCATTTTTCTGGTCTTATAGCCTTTTGAATGTATTAGATTTTACTACTACATGAAAGCGGATCTCGGTAATCGTAAGAGACCATACTGGGAAACTATTACTTTTTAGAAAAGGTGTTATTATCGATAGTGTCGTGTTTGAACTACTTGGAAAAGTTAAAGGAGAGTTTGAAGAGAAGAATAAGTATCACATTAACTAATATGCGGATTCTAGTTTAAGAACTTTGAGGTAACTGACTTTAAACATTTATATAATTAATTTTTATTCTTTGTAATCATTTTGAATACAAATTATTGACTGTGTCTTATGTCTCATGCGGTCGATATTAGCATTTTGAGGAAAAAATGTGTGATTTTTTAATGGAGTAGAGAGTTTCAAATTCTCATTTTCTTAAAAGAATAAATAAAGGGCATTAATAGCGCTTTTCTGTAAAGTTTTTAAAGATTATGTCTACAATAGTGCTTTTTGAAAAAGCGCTATTAAATGCTAGGACTATTATAGTTCTTATTCAAAAAGTTAAATCCTTTCATTAACAAAATGTATGGTAGTGCAGAATAGGGAAATGATAGCATTTATTTTGAAACGTTATTAAAAATTTTGAAACGCTATTATCTGGATGGGTTGATAAACCAGCCATATAGCTCTATTGATGGTTCTTAGATTTCCTTATCTTCAAGTGCATCAGTCTAGTGTTTTGTCCTTGTATTAGCTTCTTTTAATGAATACAAAAGTCTTTTATGTTACTTTCATATCTCACTTTTAACACATGTACTAGACTTAGTAGATTTTGATTAACCATCAATCAATTTTTTTAATAAAAAAATGGTTTAGAAAAACTTTGAAAAATAGTTTAAAGTACAGGGTTAAAACAATTTTCAAAACCTTATTGGCTGGAGAGAAGGCAAACATTATTTCCACAACTTACAAGATGGATAATAGCATATATTGACAAGATATATTCCCAAGGCAATATTTAGTGCATATTTGTTTTAAAGTAGAGTTGGAACACAATGAGATCATTTCCACATGTCTGTTATCTTTGTTTTCAATTTTGTTTTCCTTTCGACGATTTCCTCTTACTAGGATCTCCGTCTCTTTGTACAAAATGCATATTCATGGGCAAAACATCAATACAAATATACTTTGAAGTGCAAACTTTTTGTTTTCGTTTTTAAGGGTAATGACGTCCAATGACTAAAATTGAATGAACATATGCATATGAACATATTTAAACTATTTAGTAAATGTGTCCTGCCAAGCAACAACGAGTATCTCTTTAATGCAATTGAGATATCCCCATAGAGTTATCTCATTAGCATTATCCCCACGGAGCCTGCTACAATAAACCTTTGCCCCACAGAGCTGCTCACAAAGCTGGATTTATGCAACCCTCGATCAGAGTCTCAATCTCTCGACAGTCCTCTCCTCGGCTGAGTTGGTCTTAAAAGAAGAAGCCTCGTGAAATTCTTTCTAAAGAGTTCACCTTTCCAGCATGTCATAGAATATTATCTTCAACAGAGTTTATTCCCCAACCGAATAATACACTCCTCAACAGAGTCTTTTCCTATTCAAACAACTTTCAGATACTATGAAGCCTGGACCCGACCAGATAATAGTTTAACTTCTCAAGATACTATGAAGCCTGGACCCGGCCAGATAATAGTTTAATTTCACGAGATTTTGAAAAATAAACCTGGAATTCAACTAGACAATGGTTTGACTTCTTTTCCCCATTAGATTTTACCTCTACCCCAAGTAAGTTAGTATGAAGCCTGAACCCGACCAGATAATAGTCTAACTTCTCGAGATATTCGACCAGACAAGGGTTTAATTTCCTTTCCTCAGTAGAGTTTGCCTCTACCTCTAGCAAGTTACTGTGAAGCCTAGACCCGACCAGATATCAGTTCAACTTCATCCTTTCAAGCAAGTTATTGTGAAGCCTGGATCCGACCAGATATCAGTTCAACTTCATTCATTCAAGCAAGGTACTGTAAAGCCTGGACCCGACCAAAAATTTGCTTTGAAGCCTGGAATCCGACCAGACGGCAGTTTAAAGTTAGCAAGTTATTGTAAAGCCTAGATCCGACCAGATATCAGTTCAACTTCTTTTCTACAATCAAGTTACTGTAAAGCCTAGACCTGACCAGATATCAGTTCAACTTTATCATGTCAAGCAAGTTATTACAAAGCCTGAAGCTCGACCAGATAACAATTAACTTCATCCCTCTCAGAAATTTCCTGCGAAGCCTGGAATCCGACCAGATAACAGTTAATTTAATCTTCCCCAGTAAGTCATTGCGAAGCCTGGAATACGACCAGATAGTAGTCAACTTCATTATCCTCAACAATTTGCTTCCAAGCCTGGATTTTGACCAGATAACAACTAACTTCTGATGCTCTCCAGCAAGGAATAATTCCCCAGTAGAGCAATGGACAACCCAAGTTCCTGAACTCTATTCCTCCAAGCAGAAATCAATATTCCCCATAGAGTATCCTCATGCGAAGAGCCTAAGTCAATATTCCCCAGTGGATTTCCCCTCAAACGACATAACAGGAATTCCCAGCGGAAACATTCTAAACAAAGTTGAAGATACATCTATTCTCCAACAATAGTTAGGGATTCAGCCTCCAAAGGCTCCCCAACATGTTGTCAGGGGTTTATTTTCTTAAACAAAGACACACTGCAATAAACACATCACATTCATAAACCATGACACATACATAACAAATGCATACATCATTATCTCATTTATTTTGAGAACATCATTAAGCCATACATGAATTTACATGTAACTAATCCTCTTCCTTGCAGGAAAAATTAACAGGCAAAAGACATCTACTATTTCAGTATAAGTCAACCAAAAGATTTATCTTGATACCTTCCCCAGTCACTCTGGTTGGCATCTGTAAGCCCATCTCTGAAAACTCTCCATCATCTCCCCAAATGGCATCTTTAATCCCATTCCCTACACATTTAACTACCACATCATCGAGTGCAAATTTTTGGGCACTCTAGTGTTCAATCATCTTCTACCTTCAATCTACGAACGAAAACGTGCCATACTTGCTTTTCAGGTTTAAGAAGATTGAACAGGGGTAGTTGTTGTACCCCAAAATTTTCCCTCTCATTTCTCAAGAATTTCCTTCCAAAATCTCCCATGACATCAAGTTTGCAGCACTAATACATCAATTTGGGTTTGGAATTGGCACAAGAGCAAAATGGTCAAAATGCACATTGAATAGTCAAACTTTAACTTTTGGATCAAAATCAAGTTTTAAGAATCATATTTCATCAAGACATGTTATAATATGAAGTTCTTTCATCAAGAAAACCAAAAAGTCAAAACTACCTTGGAAAAGTCAAAATTCTAAACACTTTGAAATTTTTCTAAGTGTTAAGAAATATTATAAGTTCAGAACTTTTGGCCAGATTTTCATCGTGATGCAAGATGATTCAAGAAGAACTTCTGACACAAGAGTTATAGATCTCAATGAGATCTAAAAACATTGTAGAACATAACTTCTTCTAGAAATGTTGGGATTTCAAGTTATAAATCCTTGAAGACACGTCCATGAAGCTAAAGCACTTAGTAAATTCTGAGCATTTCCAAGTCAGAATTTGGTTAGAACTTCTGGGCCAATTCCCACGTAGGTACGATCAGAGTTTGCAAAAGTAATTCAAAGAGGGTTTATAAAGCATGTTACAAGCTTTCTGAAAAGTCTGAGTACTCCTTCAGATCATGCTGGAACAGGGAGATTTAAAGATCAGAAGTTGGACATTTATTCTTAATTTAAGTTACGTTTATGCTGAATTTATGATCTAGTTTCAAGCTATGATGCATAATCTCATGTTACAGGCTTTCTGGCTTGTTAGATCTCATCATCATTTAATGCTCACACCCACTTTTGAGTCTTTATCCAAAGGATCTTCCCACGTGTGGCATGAAAGTACTATTGTTGTCCTTGGAAAGTAAACTTTTGTACAAAGTTTATGATGGGCCCATACTTTACTTTTGCTTCTGAGCGTACTTATCCATAAATCATGCTTACAAACTCAGATTAGGTGTGCTTAAAGCTGCTAACCACCCTACCTTGCCTTGAAACTCGCTTGGCTAAAGTTGCTTCAAAAACAAGACAACGAGCCATAATACAAGATGGTTGTACTTCTGATTTCTCTAAGCCTCTAAATCCTTTGCCTATAAATTAAACTTCATTTAAAACTGTTAAGAGGATTCAAAAAGATTGTAAAAAAGCCTTAAAACCTTGTTGAAAAATCCCAAGAACCTGAAACTGCAAACATAAACACGGCACTTGCTAATTTCTGGTTTTTGCATCCAAACTCTAATTTTCCTTGTGCATTTCTTGGCCAAATCACCCATACAGTTTCTGATATACACTTAGAAGCCGTCCCAACTTCTATTTTCAGATTGTAACACAATCTTCACCAATCTCCATTTCAGGAAAATCAAAACTTTGCTTCTTGGATGCTCCAGAATATTCCAGTCATTCATAGCTCAAGTTAAGGGTTGTTCTAGCTTCCCGAGAACTTGAGAAAGCTGATCAGAACATCACAACAATCTAAACCAGACTCTAATTCACAGAACAATTTCCAACTGCAAGGTAAGCTTCTTCTTATTTTTGATCTCATAACTTAGGCATTGTTAGACTTGCATTTTCAAAGATACAATGTAGATATCATGACTCTGATTCTGTACATATTTATAGATTTCATGTATACGGCCTAAATAGAGAGAATTTTATATCACAACTTCTTGAGGAAATTATGGTTTAGAATTAGGAGTAGAAAAATTCATGCTTGCTTTTGGTTTACAGTTTTGATGCTTTGTGTTTCTGAAACCATGATGAAATCTGCCATAACTGCTATGTTTGCATTTTCCATTTTGTTGAGAAATAACTAAGTTGCAGATGCTCTGGTTGGCGCGAAGAAGAAGATGAAGTTCATCATCAGAACTTACTTTGTAATATACGTTTATGTTTTTGCTTCTAATACCGAATATATATCCACCCTAGTGGTAAAGAGCGCGCGCCTAAGGCATTGGTGTTAAGGGTCCTGAGTTCTAGCCACAAAAACACCTTTTTATGTTTATTTATTGACATTTTTCCCCATTATTTGTCAAAC
Source organism: Vicia faba (assembly GCA_948472305.1). Taxonomy (NCBI): domain Eukaryota; kingdom Viridiplantae; phylum Streptophyta; class Magnoliopsida; order Fabales; family Fabaceae; genus Vicia; species Vicia faba. The sequence continues at coordinate 48,477 of CATIWC010000808.1, read as the reverse complement.
ATTGATCCTGGACCAGAACTTCTAGATAAACCCCCTTCAGTTGATTATCAAGACAGTGATCCTGGACCAGAACTCCTAGATATTCCCATCCAATATCATTGACACCTCACAGACCCATCATCAGAACTTCTAACTTGCCAGTAACACTAGAACTTCTAGGTTTCCAGTTGTATTAGAACTTCTAGACTCTCTCAACAACCAGAACTTCTAGACTCTCTCAACATCCAGAACTTATGGCCTTCCCCATTTATGCTAACATTTTCTTTCTAATTTGAAGCACACCTGAGTCAGAACTTCTGCTCTCCCCTCTTTCAACAACACGCTGATTATGACTCTTATTCCCTTATTATTTTTATCATCACTTTACTTTCATTAATCAAAAACATCAAAAATACTTTATATTCACATGCTTTATTTCATTTCTTTTAAAACAAAAAAGACTAAAAATATTTTCTTGAGCAAATTTATTTCTTCTCTTAACCAAAACAAAACAAATCTATTTTACATTTTAATTCTTGTACATTATTTCAATATGATTGTAATAGATAATTAGGACTTTAGTTTCTTGCAATACCCATTTGTAAATTTGTACATCACATCCCTCTAATGATTGTAATAACGTAAGATATTTAGTTTCCGCAATTTATCGCTTTCATATAAATGCTAGTAAAGTAAGATTTGTATGAGAAGATAAAAATCAATCTTAGAGAACACTAATCCAAGATAAACTAAGCATGAAATACAAACACTATTCAAACATGCACCCCTAGGGTTAACTCCACTTGTTGCCTTATGAAAATGGCCATGTTATGCATGTGAGACGTCTTAGCAAAAATAACCAAAAAATACAAGATCATAGTCCCTCAATGACGCTTCGAATGTTGCCTTACAAATGATATTAGTCTCTCAAGAGAAATATTAAGATATCTCACAATATTGCTATCATGACTATAGGATGACCCACATCCGTCCCTTTACATCCAAAGATAAAGCTTCTTACCAATCAATGGTAAGATAGCAACATCTAAATGAGGAGGAAAATAACAAAGACTTTTGAGTAGGTAGAAACGTTCTTAGTTGCCTACTCATTTTCAAAACAAACATCTTTTCAAATGCACCAACACTTTCCATGAAATATTTTCAAAAAATCCAACACTTTGTATACATTCTTATAGAGACGAGAATCATTATAAAGTTTGCCTAAACGAAGACGCTTTTCAAAAATACTTTCAAAACACACCACAAAGCACACATTCAAACAAAAGCATATGATCTAGCAAACAACTAAGAGCCTATAGATAACTATGGATGAAAAGGGTGCTAACACCTTCCCTTTTCACAATCTACCCCCAAACTCAAGAAAATAATCTCAAAGGCCTTTCTTGTTCTTTTCACCCTTTTCTTTGTTGGATAAAAGAAAAGTCGGTGACGACTCTTGCTATCCGCAACAATTGCTATAAAACGAAAAACACCCAAGTCAGTTCTCCCATCGTATTACATGTGTATACTCCCTACTTTCTAAGGCAAGGTAAAAATTCGAACAAAAAATAATGGTTGAGGGTTCAAGAAAACAAAGAATCAATGTCCATTTAAAAAGGAAAACCAAACACTCATAGACAAGCATTAAGTTAAAAAACAACACGGACATTGACAAAAAGGCTCAAAGGAGGATAACAAAAGTTCACACACTCACAAGGTGAATTGACTATTTGGCTAGGTAGTTGTGCTCAAAATGAAACAAATTACCGTAATCACTTTCATGCTTTCATACAATCAACACAAACAAAATATTAAACATAATGAAATCTTGTTAAAACAAGAATTGTGGTCTCCATCATATATGAACAATAGAAAGCTTCCTCACATTTGGGGGTAAAAAGGGAACTAAAGTAATTCAATCAAAAGCAAGCAATGCAAAAAGAATGAATGCTATAGTAATTATACAAATAAAAGGTTTCCTAAACATGTTATACTATAGAAAGCGATAAACGAGTACCTAGCGTGTATCAACTTTGAAAATTATCATTACCATACATCCGCAAGTTGAAACACTCAAATTCAGACAATCACCTCAAAATTCTTTAAGTTATCGGACCAAAATTGAGTCCAAACAACAAAAAAAGAATTAGAAAAACAGAATCACACACATACAAATTTCCTCAAGCTAATAAAAGCAAGCTCTTGGAAAAACCATGCGAAAGTGAATAAACAAGTTGAACAGTGAAAATTTGAGATTTTAGAACATGTCCAATTTCAACTTGTTTAAACAACAATCAACATACTACTTAAACTAACACAATGAAAAACAATAAAACATGCTTGTTTTACGTCATAAGCTCGACGTCTGTTATTTACAACCATTTTACTTGCTTTGGATGGGTCAAATGTTTTCTCTCCCGCCTTTGATCTTGTCTCCAGGAGCTCTAACGAAAACTATACACCTAATCACACTTTTGACAAACGTGAAACAAAACAAGTATACTTTATAAAAAATTCATAAGTATCAATATATACTAGTGAAGATAGACAATATATACGACATCTAAAAAACTCAAAAACAAAGAAACTATCACGACACAATTCAATTAAAACACGAATCCCCAACAACAACGTCATTTTGTTGAAGCGGTAAAGTGACAAGCAAAAGTAAGTATTTATTTAGTTTTATCATATCGTACCCACATGGATTAGTGCTACTGAATTTCCGTTCGACAAGTCTCGCGTTAATGAGTTTGGATTAGAATGAGTTTGAAATGATAAATGCAGGAATTTAAGTTGTGAACAGAAAAAGAATTCATTCTTCGGAGAAGAGACTTATCAGGCATGCATATAATCCACTCCTCACAAACTTAAACCTATCAACCATTTATACTCAACATACAATACTCATTAATATCACCAAGTATCTCTCGAAATGTTCAACAATAGAGGTTATGTCTAACGCAAAGTAGGAGACAACCGTATTATTCACGTTGACGATCTCTCAGCACAACACAAATAACACAGAGACATTATGCTCCAATACCTACAATGATTATTAACTCTGAATTTATCTTTAGAATCTAGAAACTAATATATATTCACCCTAGATAAGAATTCGAGTAGTATATGTCTATAGCAACCCAAACCTCAAGCACAGAGAAAAAATCCAGGATAATAATCGGCAAAGATTTGTAAAGAAAGCTTTATACAATGCCATGGGCGATAAATATACATGATTTCAAAGCAAATACATATACAAAACCCAAAAAATGAAGAAGACACAAAGAAGAAGAGCAATGGACCATAAATCTCCCAGTTTGTCAATGCCGATCGATGAGAAATCTACTACGAATCATTCGTATGCAAGCTCCATAGTTATTTTCTAAACTAATCTACCAAAAATAAGGTTGATGGAGTTAGGAGAATAAAAACCACCCCCAAAACCATAACCTAACAAATGAAATAAATTTGAAATATAAACAAAATTCTACTTCATACACGCACCGCCTGACGAGCTAAATGCGTCGCCCGACGAAGACCTTTATTTCCTTGGCCCAGCCTATGCCATACACACAATTGGAAACAAATATCTACCACCGCCCGACGGTGGAAAGCTTCTCCCGACAAAGGTCTTCAGCAGTGCCCGACGATGCAAGAGCGAAGCCATGACAAAAGCTACTGGAAAATTGATTATTGGTCTCGCCTCACCTTCACCCGACGAGACAAAAGCGCTGCCCAACGCCCGACACTCTAAAGCACACTGCTCGACGGTGGACACCAGAACAACAACTTTTGTTGCTTTCTCTACACAACTTGTAGTGACTTTCTTTCTTTGCCTTATTCCTTCAATGAACAAAAATGCATCTTGTAACTTTTATTCCTCATTGCTCCAAACACACATAAATTCCTACAAAATAGATACAAAACTATCAAACGATACATTACGTACACGAAAACGCACATATACACAAACTAAACGTATTTACAAACAAAGTTGAGATTTATTCATAAAATATTAACAAAAGAACTGATAAGTGCAACAAAACTTATATACAAAAATAACTACAAATTGTACTTATCATGATCAAATAAAGTTAAAAGGCTATTTAGATTTCATTTAGAGATTATTTAACTAATTAATTAATTAGGTAATTGGATATGAGTTAAAATATGAGTGGATGTCAGGATGACCCGTTTTAAAATAATGAGAATTATAATTGGTCATCATTATATAAATAAGCTATGGTCTCCAATATAGCGTACACATGTAATATACCTCTTCTTCCCATCTAAAGAGTATTCAAGACATTAGGAGTACCAGTTGAGAAATAACCATACAAGTCATCATATGTTCGTTGTTTGTCTTATAACTTTTAAGATTACCGTCAACATAAACTTTCTCAATAGATCAAGATATTTCTGCAATCTCTTCTTTAACATGTCGTAGATCCTATAATTATATACATATCCGTATTATCTATTATATTTCGCACTAAAATATATGACATAATATTTACAATATATATATATATATATATATATATATATATATATATATATATATATATATATATATATATATATATATATATATATATATATATATATATATATATATATATATATATATATATATATATATATATATATATATATATATATATATATATATATATATATATATATATATATATATATATATATATATATATATATATATATATATATATATATATATATATATATATATATATATATATATATATATATATATATATATATATATATGATTAATTATTATTAATTTAATTTCCAACAGAAAATGTAGATGTTGGTTGATTTTCTTTATATCAATATATTGTTAGCAATCTGTAATCGCATAATAACAAATACGGTCTTTATGTTTTTCCTTGAGTAATAAGTAATGAATGCATATAATATTTATCTTAGTGACAACTTTGAAATTTATTTTTAATTCACACCTACTATGCCAAAACGATGAACAAGCCATTTATCAATATACTATCATAAAATTTCCAACCGATAATTTAACTTTTGTAGTTATGTGTAAATTTAGGTCTGATAGAAATGAAACATTATTGTGATGGATCATCAACATATCTTCCACTATAATATATTACATTTATATAAATTCATAATAATAAAAATATAACTGTTCTGGACTGGGCCCGACAGGCCCAAAAGCATTGCTAAGGCCTAGTCCAAAGGGACTTACTGAGGACCACGCCGAGCAAAGGGGTCACATCCGTGCCCGACATCCTGATGGCCAGCTCGACATCCAGCTGTCCAACTCCACGTGATGATGTCCAGCTCCGCCTCCTGACGTCCAGCTCGACATCCTGCCGTCCAGCTCCACGTCCTGACGTCCAGCTCGACACCCTGCTGTCCAGCTCGACGTTGTCTCGAGCATCCCAACTAGGGCAGACTCAGTCCACTGTTCCCCCAACGATACTCCGGAAAGACCGCGTCTTCGTCCGCCCGCACTTCACGCAGAACATCCAGGAAGGGGACCACGTGCGGGTCCCCACTACCCACGTAGAACCTGGCAGTTCCTCCATTGGGCCAAATTGGCCCAGCGCTGGAGGCTATAAATACCCTCTGTTTCCAGAGGGTCAGGTATTCATCATTCTAACCTTAACTTACTATTATCTGCTCGTACTCCCACTTACTTCAGCATCGGAGTGTCTTGCAGGTACCTCCCCCCACCTCGTTCAAAAAAGCTTTCTACTCAGAGCCAGCCGTGACGGTCCATTTCTGATCAGGTCAGATCAGTGGCGCCGTCTGTGGGAAACAGCTTCCCCGTCTAACGAATAATTCTAAGGACCAAAGCTCAATCCAATTACCTGTCATGGCTGATCCAGCTCGCGAAGAGCAGCACGTCCGTGTCACCGACACTAATAACGGTCCCGCGGACAAGAATGGACACCTCGACAATCCCGGTGATCCCGTCCACAATGCCATCCCTGTGACAACCGCCCCTGGACCTACCTCCCATAGGGACGGGGTTACTGCGTCGTCCTCTACGACCCCTCCAGCACTCGAAGACGACCCGGAAGCTCTCGCTTATCGCAGAGCTGCCCGGTTCTATGAAGTCCCAGTCCCCGCCGGAGCAGATGCCACGACTCAGGCACTGTTCGCGGCCATTAATCAGACAAATTACCTAATCTTCACCCAAGGAGAAAGGTTAAGGGCACTGGAAGATGATCGACGACCCCCGAGGAGACATCAGAGGCCACACTCTCCTCCTCCTCGGGTCACGGAAGCTCGACACCCTTCTCCTCCGCGGAGACATTATAGGGAGAAATCCAGGAGCCCCTCTCCCCGACCAAAGCAGAGGCGGCCCCAATATGAGAGACAGCCCATCATCCCTACCGAAGAGCCCAGTCGCGACCCATCAAGGCACGACAAGAGGCACGCCGGAGACGGGCGGGTGACCTTCAACCACCGAGCATCACGCTCGAGGGAATCTCAGCACGATCATCGTGCCAGACATAACTACAGGACCCCTTCTCTTTCTCCGGAGAGGAGCGACGAGGACGACCCCCGCGCTCCCCTGTCGCAGGCCATCATGGATGCACTTATCCCCCCGGGCATGGAGAAGCCCCCGCATCTGAAGGAGTATGATGGAGTAGCGGACCCGGTCGACCACATTGACGGGTTCGAAGCCATGCTCCACTATCATAATGTCGGGGGGCCCATCAAATGCCGCCTTTTCCCCACAACTCTCAGGAAGGCGGCCATGGACTGGTATAAAGGGCTCGCCCCGGGCTCAATTACATCGTGGCGGAACCTGAAGAACCAGTTCATCAGTTACTTTACAGCTTCTCGGCGCCACCCGAAGACCGAGGCGGCCCTCGAGGCCATCATCCAAAGACAGGATGAAACCTTGAGGGAATTCATCAACCGCTTCAACCGGGAAGCAATACAGGTCCCATGCGCGGACCATATGAAAAGATATTTGCTGGAGAGGGGCCTCCTCCCCGGCACAGAATTCAGAAAAGCTCTGGGTATTGAGCCACCTCCAACTTTTGACGCTCTCCTCGACAAAGCCCGAGCATACATGGACTACGAGGAGAGAGAAGCTGCCAACAGGGCCCGAGACTCCAGAGCTCGCGCTCCCAATCATAGCAGCACCTCGCGACAAGACCCTTCTCCCCGACGTACCGGGGAGAAAAGGAAAGAAGACCGACCCCGGGAGGTCCGGGAACAAAGGGGCCCTTCGGGCCGTTTCACCGAGTACACTCCGCTCACGGCTTCCCGCGAGCGTATTTTGGCGGAGTGTGCTAGCACAGATTTCAGAGACGGTGGCGTCAAGCGTCCCCGACCTACTCATGCCAAGCCAGGGGCAGACAAAAATAAATACTGTCAATACCATAGGAGTCATGGTCATTTGACAGAGGACTGCGTCCACCTCAAGGACGCCATTGAAACCCTCATCAAGGGAGGGAGGCTCGCACAGTACAGGCGAAACGACGCTCCCCGTCGTGACGTCCATGAAGCTAAGGAGCCCGAAGAAGATGCCCGACCATCTGACGAGTCGGTACCAATCCAGACCGCCTTCTCGGTAACCAGGCCCGAGGATTTCGAAATTCCCGAGCTCCTGCAGGAGCCCCTGACAACACACAGCAGGTGGGAGTACTTCCCCTCCGCCATGGTCATCAACGGGGGCGGGTTCAACGACCTCACCATCAATTCAGCCAAGAGGAAGTTGGACGAACTGGTCGACACAGCTCCTCCGCAAACTGTGACGTTCGAAAAGGTGAAGGGCAGGTCAGAGCCCATCACCTTCTACCTAGAAGAACTCCCCGGCGGAGCCCCGAACGCAGTCATCCCCTTGTTGATAAGGGCAAAGATGGCCAATTTTGACGTGCATCGCATCCTGGTCGACGAAGGGAGTTCCGTCGACGTGATGTACAGCCAGCTGTTCCAGACCTTGCAACTGGACGACTCACATCTCTCTCCGTATGTGGGTTCGGATCTTCAAGGCTTCAACGGCTCGACTTCCAAACCTTGGGGTTATGTCGAGCTCCTGGTGACGTTCGGGGAAGGAACAGCTACAAGACAGGTTAAGGTCCGCTTCCTCGTCATTGATTGCCCGTCCCTATACAATTGCATCTTGGGAAGGCCGACATTGGCGGAGCTGACAGCGGTGCCCTCAACTGTCCATCTAAAAATGAAGTTCTATACCAAAAGGGCAAGGGTAGCCACCATCCAGGGAGACCTCGCCGCCGCCCGCAGGTGCTTCAACGTCGCTTCAAGGGGACGGGATACCGTCGACGTGGGGACCAGACCCACCAAGAGGACAAAGCAGGAGCCCGACAGAGTATCCCCCGAGGAAGAAGTCCAGAAGGCTCCACCAAAGGTCGACTCCATAGCCCTCGACGCTCCCTTCGACCAAGACGAGCCATCCAGCAGCGAGCAAATCCCACTCCGACCTATTCCGGACGGTGATTTTGAACTCGTTCCCCTCGGAGCAGACCCGACCAAGGGAGTGAAGATTGGCAAAGACCTCCCCGACTTGGCCAGGAAGCAAATCAAGGCCTGTCTGCGCGAGAACGCTGATCTCTTCGCCCGGAGCGCTGCAGAGATGCCCGGACTCGACCCTGAGGTCGCCTGTCATCACCTCGCCATTGATCCAGCCGCCAAGGCCGTAGTACAACGTAGGCGTAGGCAGTCTCCAGAAAAAACGGAGGCTGCTGAAAAAGCTGTAAAAGACCTCCTAGAGGCAAATTTTATTTCTGAAGCCCGGTACTCCACCTGGCTGTCAAATCTGAAGCCCGGTACTCCACCTGGCTGTCAAATGTTGTACTTGTTAAAAAGAATAATGGAAAATGGAGAATGTGTGTTGACTATACCGACCTCAACCGGGCTTGCCCGAAGGATGCTTTTCCTCTACCTAACATCGACATGCTGGTCGACAATTCGGCCGGCTACAAGACTTTGTCGTTCATGGATGCCTACTCGGGATACAATCAAATCCCGATGGCTCTGGGCGACAAATGCTGCACGGCGTTCATGACCAGCTCGGGCAACTATTACTACAACGTAATGCCCTTCGGACTAAAGAACGCCGGTGCAACTTACCAACGCATGATGAACAAAGTGTTCAACAAACAAATTGGCGACATGCTCGAGGTATATATGGACGACATGATCGTCAAATCCCGAGCAGACGCCGATCACGCAGCTCATCTCAAGACAGTCTTCGCCCAAGCAAGACAGTGCAAAATGAGGTTCAACCCCGAGAAGTGCACGTTCGGGGTTAAGGCAGGAAAATTCCTAGGTTTCTATTTAACAGAACGAGGGATTGAAGCCAACCCCGACAAATGTCGGACGTTCTCCGACCTCCCGACACCAACGTCGAAAAAGTCGATACAAATCATGAACGACATGTTGACGTCACTATCCCGTTTCGTCGCGAAGTCCGCTCAGCACGCCCTCCCCTTCTTCAAGCTCCTCCGAAAGGAAGCAGCATTCGAATGGAACGAGGAATGCGAGCATGCACTTCGCCATCTAAAGCAGAGCCTATCTCAACCTCCCGTTCTGTCTCGACCAGACGACGGAGAACCACTATACTTATACTTGGCCGTTTCGAACGAAGCCATCAGCGCAGCCCTTGTCCGCGAAACCCTTGACGGGCAAAAACCTGTCTATTTCACGAGCAAAGCCTTACAAGGCCCCGAAAGCAGATATCAACAGATAGAAAAGGTTGCTCTGGCCCTCGTCAACGCTGCGAGGAGACTCAGACACTACTTTCTAGCCCACACCATCGTCGTGCGAACCGATCAGCCGGTGAGGCAACTCCTGGGTCGGCCAGATATGGCGGGCAGAATGCTGAAGTGGTCCTTGGAACTCTCCGAATTTGACATTCAGTACGAGAGCAGGAAGGCCCTGAAAGCACAAGCCTTGGCCGACTTCGTCGCGGAGATGACCACTTACGACCTACCCCCGGGGAAGGAACACAAGTGGACCATCTTCGTCGACGGAGCCTCCAGCTCGTCCGGAAGCGGCGCAGGGATCCTACTGGAAAACGAAGAAGGTGTAGTAATCGAGCACTCCTTGGTTCTCTCCTTCCCGACGTCAAATAACCAGGCAGAATACGAAGCCCTACTCGCAGGACTGAGATTAGCCGAGGACCTAGGAGCCCGCGGAGTTCAAATTTACACCGACTCCCAGCTCGTCGCCTCTCAAGTACAGGGAAGCTACCAGGCCAAAAATGACAACCTCATTGAGTACTTGAACTTAGTCAAAAAACAAATGACAAAGTTCGTACGTGCAGAAATTTCTCACGTTCCCCGCGAGCAAAACACGAGGGCGGACATATTGTCCAAACTTGCGAGCACACGAAAGAAGGGCGGGAATAAATCCGTCATCCAGGAATCTCTGGCACGACCGAGCATCGAACCATCTTCGACTACGGTCGAGATCCACGCCATCGGGGATGCCACGTCCTGGATGACCCCGGTTTACAATTTCCTGACAAAGGGAGAACTCCCGTCGAACCAGGCCGAAGCGGCCATAATCAAGCGACGAGCATGTTCCTATGTTGTTCTCGAGCAGAAACTGTACCGAAGAGGATTCTCCATTCCCCTCCTGAAATGCATCGACGAGTCCGCCATCCCCGACGTACTGCGGGAGATACACGAAGGGATCAACGCCCAGCACATGGGCGGCAAATCCTTGGCAAGGAAAGCCCTCCGAGCTGGATATTACTGGCCGACGATGCAACAGGACACCAAGGAACACGTGAAAAAATGTGACAAGTTCCAGAAGCACGGGGATATGCACCTCGCCCCCCCGCACGAGCTGAACACACTGTTGTCCCCGTGGCCGTTCGCCTGGTGGGGCATGGACATCCTCGGGCCCTTCGTGCAAGGAACCTACCAGAACAAATTTCTAATCGTCGCCGTGGATTACTTCACGAAGTGGATCGAGGCCGAGGCACTCGCAAAAATCACCTCACACAATATCCTCCGTTTCTACAAAAGAAACGTCCTCGCCAGGTTCGGAATTCCGCAGGCCCTGGTGACCGACAACGGTACCCAGTTCACCGACCACGGATTCCGAGACTTCGTCACCAAACTGGGGACCAAACAACATTTCACGTCGGTCGAGCACCCTCAGACCAACGGGCAAGCCGAAGCCGCGAACAGAGTCATCCTCCGAGGGCTCAAACGTCGACTTGGCGAAGCCAAAAGAGGATGGGTCGAGGAGCTCCACAGCGTCCTGTGGGCATACCGCACCACACCCCACTCAACGACGGGTGAAACACCATTCCGACTGACCTACGGCACCGAAGCTGTCATCCCGGTCGAAATCATGGAACCATCCCGACGAACGGAGGAACCCCTCGACAAAGAAATGAATGACGAAGCACTAAGGGATGAACTCGACCTTGTCGAGGAAATCCGATCGGGTGCTGCCCTGCGTGAAGCCACCCTAAAACAACGAGTGGCTCTGCGCCACAACAACAAGGTCATCAAGCGCGAGTTTGAAATAGGCAGCCTGGTACTACGCAGGAACCAGAAAGATTCCCGCGAAGGGAAGTTGGCCGCGAACTGGGAAGGACCTTACCGCGTCCACGACACCACAGGTACCGGGGCGTACTACCTCGAGCAGTTAGACGGAGAGCCATTACCACGACCCTGGAATGCTGCTAAGCTAAAGCAGTACTACAGTTAGAAACTATCAACACCTGGGACCCTCGACCAGAAGCACCCGCGCTCAGTCAACGAGGAAAAACGTCCAATTTCGTATAAGGCTAAGGTACAAGCCCGACATACGACCAAAATGGCACAACATCGCGCGGTAAACAATGACGATCGATAGTGCCCGACGTGGGCAGCTATACCGAGCCCCACCGTCGTCGTACCCATAAGGCAGAACACCCAGCTCGCGATGGGCAGTTCACGCCAAGGGCGAATCGTCCATAACGGGCTCCACGCCCACTGAGCAACTTCGCTCCGAAATGCCCGACATTCCATCAAGAATAACGGGCCATCTACAAGGGTCAAAAGAAAATCTCTCCCCTCGAGAACAACACCTAGGTGACTCTGGCCAAACGAAATAGGGCCGGGAACGCATACAAACGGAGGCGGGCAGACTCGCCCGCCAAATCAAAGCCACTTACGGGCACTCCTCGGGCCCGTGACTTAGGCTAAAAATTCATGCAAATATATGATTTCAAACATGGGCAAAAAATCCGAAATGTAAAACAACATTGATATAAATGCCCGAAGGCGACAAACAATAATAAACCGACCAAGAAGGCCGGCGATGTTCATAACGTACAATAAACGGGCACGCAGGCCCAAAGAATACAAATATCAAGGGCACGCAGGCCCGCTATCCTATTCAGACCTCCACGGAATCATCATTGTCGGCGTTCTGAGAGTCGGGCGGAGGAACGATCACGCCGTCCACGATCTGGTGTGTGTGGCCGATACCCTCGGTGACCAGGCCGGGGTTTAGCAAGGAAAGTTGACCGACCGCAGAGTTGAACCCGTCCTCCAGGGCACCGACGCAGTCTACCTCGAGGAGCCGGATGTGAGCGACCAGCTCCACCCGACTCTTCAAAGCTACGAGGTCCTCGGGCTCGTCCTCGGCAGGTTGCAGGGCAGCATTCATTTCCTCGACCTGTTTGGCCAAGCATTCGACTTCAGCCCCCAGGCGATCCCTGTCTGCCCGAAGAAGCTCCCCTTCCTCGGTCAACTTCCCCGACTTCTCCTTCTCCAGGGCCAACATCTCCCTCTCAGCATCGAGCATCGCAGTCTTCTCTCGGAACATCCCCTCGGAGCGTTCCAGAGCGACCTTCAACTTCCGCGAGCTCGCGGTCAGGGCCGCCTTCTCCTGCTCGAGTTCTTCAACACGGGCAGAATCCCCTCCATCCTCGGATAGCACCAAAGCCATTTCGGACATTTTTACCAGCCCATCCACGCTGGCGGCCAGATACGCTTTCCGTTCCTCTTTACTCATCTTTTTTATGGCCGCAGCTTCATGGGCAACCACTGTCGGAGGGAATCGCTCGAAAAAGCCCGCCTCTTCGAAGCAAGGGGGGAAGGCGAAAGATTTAACAGCACCGGCGTCCTCGCCGACAGTCGGACCACCTTCCACACGGGTCCTCTTCCTCTGCGTCAAAACGGCACTGGGGTCGATCTCCTCGACTTCTGGATCCGACGCGGGCCCCGAGCTCGACGGCGAGACCACCCTCGCCGGCTAAGGAGAATTTGGACTGTGTGGTGGGCCCATTCTCGTCGCCTGTGGGGCCTTCACGACCCTCCTGCCTCGCCTCTGGTCGCAGGATAATTTCAAGAGCCTTTCATGTCGACTAGCCATCGTACCTGCGCAAAATAAAGGAGAAGTCAGTATCGAGTAAACTTCATAAGTAAATGACGAATAAAGAATTTCAAGCAACAAACAACCTAACAGGCGGGCAACCTGCCTGTATGTCGGGCACTCCACCAGCGCCTTGGTGTCAATCGGACGGGACTCGAACGTCGGGTAACCATCTTTGTCCAGGATATCATCCCCTTCCCGCGTAACCCATCGGGCGGGATGGAAACTGTCGACAAACCGGCAAAGAGCGCCGTACGCCTGCTCGTCTTCCGAGCACATGTCCCCGGCGGTGGTATGGTAATAACCGGTCCCATGCTCGTAATGCCGGGACATCCAGTACACCGGGATTTTAGCCCTACGACCCAACACGGGGTTCCCATCGTCGCCCATCATCGCCTCCCCATCATCGTCGCTCACCGGCCCCTCCTCCTCGAAAAGGGAATTTAAAGCAGCGTCGGTAACTGGCCGTACCACGTACCACTTGTCTTTAAACCCCCTCACGGAGTCCATATACATCTTAAAGAGTCTCCTCGACTGCTTCAGGGAGACCCAACTATGTTTCCCTCCTCGGGACTGACGCTGCAGGTGAAATATCCGGAAGAAAAGCGGGATGGTCGCCCCGATCCTCAGGTAGCGACACGTCAACTCAAACGCCCGGATGAAGGCGAGAGAGTTTGGGTGTAGCTGGGACGGGGCCAGCTCCAAGTGCATAAAGACCCCGGCCTGGAAATCAGTGAATGGCAGCCGCAGCCCTAGGTCTTTGAACGCGATCTCATACACCGTGAGGCTGTAATTCGGATAAACCGAGCAAATCCTTGCACGGGTTGACGGAAGCATGACTACAAAGTTTTTCTGGAAGCCGGGCTGGTCTTGACCCTCTTCAATGACATCGAATGGATGTCGGTCGTCCCGGCTGTATACCGACGCTATCCCCCGCGGCTCGACGCCCACCCATTCCAGCAAAGGGTCGGTCACGGTATCTATCAGGGTGACCGACTCGTCGGCACTCTGTTCTTCACGGTCGCGGCGTCCGGAGGAGCTCGGCTCGTCCGCCATGGTTACCTGCAGTGCACGGGAAACCAGTCAGTTGAGCACGAAGTCCTACGCTCGACAAAATCATGTCGTCCCATACACGACTACATAAGTCCGTTTCCACGAATGGTTGCATCCCCGACGTCCTGAACCCGGTGTTCTTCCTCAAACCAACTGCGCGGTCACTCTCCAAGCATGTCGGCCCGAGGTATGAACATGGCGAGCCGCACCATGAAGCCCACGGCCAAGACCATGAACATACCGGGCGCGATCATGAATCAGGCGCCCTAGATCATGAAGACCCCGGGCAGCTCTGAAGTTTATCACCCAAAACTATGAATGTGCCGGCCACAAACATGCGTTTGCCGGTCCTAGACATGAATGTGTCGGGCTAAGCATGAGTTTACCGGGCTAATCTCACGCACACGGTCCTAAAACATCTACAAACGCCAGAAATCATGCATTCTAAACAGAAAAATGAAGAAGATAGATCACTTACTTGGATCAAAGAGTGGGATTTGGCTACGAAATGGAAGAATCTGTAACGGAAAGTCGCAACTGGAGAAAGTCTGGAAGAGCAGCAGCAGAGAGAGCACAGAGAGCAGAAAACGTATTATGGGGCCCAAGGTTCCTATTTATAGTGATGACGTGGAATACCAAACGTCACCTCGGGCAACCACGGACTCCATCTCCTCGACGCGCTGCTCCCAACGCAATGATGACCCTACCCCCATAGGGGTGGCGGCACAGTTCCCGAAAGATACCTCGTGTGCTCAACCGACGCGCCCGGTAAGGATCCTCCGCGCATCCACCACCGAGGAAGTCTCCGAGCACGACACGAGGAGGCCCCTCGAGGGCCCACACCTCTATCCCGGGCACGAGACCTCAACGAGGGAATAACTTGGGTTCAAGTCATGGCTCCTCGCAAAGGAACCACGACTTGGGGGCCTCCTGTTCTGGACTGGGCCCGACAGGCCCAAAAGCATTGCTAAGGCCCAGTCCAAAGGGACTTACTGAGGACCACGCCGAGCAAAGGGGTCACATCCGTGCCCGACATCCTGATGGCCAGCTCGACATCCAGCTGTCCAACTCCACGTGATGATGTCCAGCTCCGCCTCCTGACGTCCAGCTCGACATCCTGCCGTCCAGCTCCACGTCCTGACGTCTAGCTCGACACCCTGCTGTCCAGCTCGACGTTGTCTCGAGCATCCCAACTAGGGCAGACTCAGTCCACCGTTCCCCCAACGATACTCCGGAAAGACCGCGTCTTCGTCCGCCCGCACTTCACGCAGAACATCCAGGAAGGGGACCACGTGCGGGTCCCCACTACCCATGTAGAACCTGGCAGTTCCTCCATTGGGCCAAATCCGCCTGGCCCAATGAAGGAACCTTGGCCCAGCGCTGGGGGCTATAAATACCCTCTGTTTCCAGAGGGTCAGGTATTCATCATTCTAACCTCAACTTACTATTATCTGCTCGTACTCCCACTTACTTCAGCATCGGAGTGTCTTGCAGGTACCCCCCCACCTCGTTCAAAAAAGCTTTCTGCTCGGAGCCAGCCGTGACGGTCCATTTCTGATCAGGTCAGATCAATAACAGTAACATTTATCCATGTAGACACACGTATATGTTACTAATACATCCACAATGATAAGAAAAAAATACAACATGATTGACCTTTTTACATTTTTTACATAAATACTTAAGATGTAATAACGTTTAAAATATGCATTTTAAACAATGCACAAAATTGAAAAAAAAAACATTTCTCTTTAAATAATTATATATTTTATAAACAAAAAAAGAAGTTATTGACAACAAATAAATCTATTTATAAAAATGAATGATAATGCCTAATACCTAATTTAAAAAAAGTGAGATAGATCATCTTAAGTGTGGGGTATATTCATAAAAACAGTTAGTATTTGGTTTACTATAAACCTATCTCCAATTCAGCCCATAAAAATCTAACGGTCAATCGAGTCATAACAGGTGCTGCTGTTTCCATCAATGTTTAACACTTCCACCAAACCAACCACATGCAATATATATATATATATATATATATATATATATATATATATATATATATATATATATATATATATATATATATATATATATATATATATATATATATATATATATATATATATATATATATATATATATATATTCACCAAATATTCAATTAAAAGCACATGAAATCACCTAACAATTAAATAAAAATACAACTAAATTCAATTAAATGATTTAATTGAATTCAGAGTGTTATATAATATGCTCAACATTTTGCTTTCAACTAAACATCACACAACTAATTCTAAATCTACATTAAAAAAAACTAATAATGACTTTACTTGTTATAAAATGAATTCAAGCTCTCAAGTAAAAAAAATCAAAATATAAACTCTTTCAAAACCTAAACCACACTTTAAATTAGATTAAAGATTTTCTCATTAATTATAAATCTAAATCTTATAATTAAAATAGATCTAATTAAATCTCTTCATAAATTATTTGTTTAATTAAATATTCAATTAATATCTTTGCGTATCAATTTTAGCATAATCTAAATCGAACCTTTCAACCATATCCAATAGAATCCTTTCTTCAATTCAAATTCAATCAAATATTCTTTGATTAAATCAAATTCAAATATTTTAATTAAATCTTTTTCAACAAATAAGTATGAATTATGATTTAATAAAATTATTCAAACTAATTTGATTTATAATTATTCTTCTAAACACAATCTTGACAGACTTCTAAAAGAATTAAAATCAAAACAAATCTGAAAAAAATTAAAATCAAATCTATGCAACACGCGCATCAAAGACAACATATCGAAGATATCTTACTCAACACCTTCCTTACACAATTTACCAATCAACTATTTCTTTCAAACCAACATCACAAAAATCTTAAATTGACCAAAACAAAATCAAATCTAATAATAACCTCTAAAATAAAAAAATAAAAAAAACCAAAAAAATCAAAATATACTCATCATCTTTCATGACATTTTGCTTTCCATATGTTGACTATAAAATAAACCCACCCATGAATAAATAATATTTATGATATGTAAACAAATATTTATTGACAGCAAATAAATAAATTTACAATAATAAACCGTTACAAGCCCACCTCCAAGTCAGCCCATAATAACCTAACGGTCAATTGACCAGAGCGGGAAAACGAAAGTTTGAAATATCATTGAAAATTATTTTCCCACGAAAAGTTAGCGCCTAATATTTCGCTGAATTGCCAAATTTCAAAAAACAAAAAACGTATCTTCCAAATTTTAATTCAATTTAATGTCTTGAAAACGATATTTCATTACAATCTATTCTCTCTCTCTCTCTCTCTCTCTCTCTCTCTCTCACAGAGGTATCTCTTCTGATCTTCTTGCATGATTCACTCTAACCGGGAACATGGTCGCAGATTTTTTTTTTAACGTTTGACCTAGTTTTTGGTTTTGAATTATGTAGGTGATTAAGCAATGGCAGGAAAAGGAGGGAAAGGACTTGTTGCGGCGAAAACCACCGCTGCTAACAAAGATAAGGACAAGAAAAAACCTACTTCCCGCTCATCTCGTGCCGGAATCCAGGTAAACCCCCTTTCGTTCTTTTCTAGGGTTTTGTTTTGAATCAAAGAAAAAGATGACAGTTTTCAGAGACCCAGTTAGCATTTTTGTATAAAATGTGAATTTTTTTTTGTTGTAGTTTCCTGTGGGAAGGATTCACAGACAGCTGAAGCAAAGAGTTCAAGCCAATGGACGTGTAGGAGCAACTGCTGCTGTTTACTTAGCATCCATTCTGGAGTATCTTACTGCTGAAGTTCTCGAGCTTGCTGGAAATGCAAGCAAAGATCTGAAGGTTAAGAGGATAACACCAAGGCATTTGCAGCTTGCAATTAGAGGAGACGAGGAACTTGATACCCTTATTAAAGGGACAATAGCTGGTGGTGGTGTCATTCCTCACATTCACAAATCGTTGATCAACAAAACTGCCAAGGAATGAATGAGGTGTTTGTTCTGTTTCATGTCCATGTTTTTTTTAACTTTAACTAGGGTGTGGTTTATTTTATTATGAATTGAAGTGATTATCACAGTAGGGTAGTTTTAGTTTAGAATTGAATCAATTAATATGTTACTGTGTAAATGTTGGTGTTCTTAATTTGTTTGTCTTGGAGATTTGTCATCGTCTCATGTTTTATCTTTACCTTTTAATATCATGAATGGTTAATACTACAACTTTCTCCAAATCCAAGTTTCTCCATCCCAAAACTGAGTTTTAGGTGATATTGCTCAGAATTATAATTAAGTGCTCAGAATTATAAAAAAGTCAAAATTTTCATTCTTTAGTGAAACTACATGTATTATTTCTCAGGGTTTTTTTAGTTCCGTTTGGGTCAGATGAATTTTGTTTGAAGTTTAAGCCAACCGAAACCTACACTAGTTCAACGTAAATTCCATTTATTAGTGGTTGAGTAACATAGTAAAATACCTGTATATGTTGCGAGTATTTGTTATTTAAATGAAATAAAAAATAAAATGAAAGAAAGACAATTCTTTAATTAAAAGAATTAATTATTTTAAAAAAAGATGATATATTTAATATTTTATAAATATTATTTTTATTTTGATATTATTTATAAAAATATTTAAATTAATAGTAAACTTCTTGTATATAAAATTTGAATTAATTTTTTTTGGAGATCTAATTAAATTTATTTAATAAATTAATCAAATAAATTAAAGTCAACTATACACCTTTAAAATCATCTTTGTTTTTTTAAATTGAAATTTAAGGTACAATTATCAAAATTTAAAAATACACATATTTCTTAATCATTTATTTATTTCAAATTTATCTTAAAACAATTTTTTTAAATTCTAAAATTTAAAATTCGTTTGATTTATTTATTTATTTTAGTACATTTTTAAATTGAAAAATATTAGAATGAATAGTAAAGTTATTCCTGTATATAATTTTTTTTTTGAAGATTTAATCAAATCTATTTTGAAAAATAATCAAACACATTAATATTATAATCAATTATATACCTTTAAGTTTACTTTTGATTTTTTTAAAAATAGAAATTAAAGACAGGTGAAAGAGAAGAAAGGTTTCTTTGCAATAAAAGTTAATTTAGCAAAAGCATTCGATAAGCTGAATTGAGAGTTTATTTGACATATGCTGCGGAAGATTAAGCTTTTGAATCATATGATAAATTTAATTATGCATGCAGTTACCACAGTGGAGACCAATGTTAATTGGAATGGTGTTCATAATACATTTTTTAGGCCTCAACGTGGAATCCAATGGGGGGATCTGATTTCCCCGTACTTATTTATGCTTTGCATGGATAAATTGTCATATAATTGAAGAGGTAGTCTTGGATCAAAGATGGAAAGCTTTAAAGTTGGGCAAGAATGGTGCCATGATTTCGCATCTTATGTTTGTGAATGACCTTCTATTGTTTGGAGGAGCCACTGAGTGTCAAATGCGATGTGTAGTGGAAACTCTCGATAAATTTTGTAGGTTGTCTGGGCAGGAAGTTAGTCATGAAAAAACTACTGTTTATTTTTTCAAGAATGTCAATAGAAGTGCAGACTAAATTAGAAAACATGTCCAAGTTCAGAGTGACAAATTCTTTGGGAAAATATTTGGGAGTTCCTCTTAGTGGCAGGAAGCTTAACAAGAATGATTTCCAGTATGTGGTGTGTAACATCCCAATTATTATTAGCTATTTTATTTAATTATTTATTTAATTATTTTATTAGGTGTTTTGATTATTTAATTATTATATAGTATGATAATTATTTAATTGTAGTATTTATGTGTTATTTGGGCTAATTGTGTTAATTAAGAGAGGAATAACTAGTTGGACCTAAACAGTGGTGACATAAATAATAAGGGTGGTGTTAAAATGGTAAGCCCAATAAAAGATAAGAGATAGTAAGGGTTTTGGTGAGAGTAGAAAGATATCATTTCATTTGAAGAAGAGAAAAGAAGGCCAAGAAGAGAAGAGGAGAAAGAGGAAGGAAGAAGAGGCAAAACCTATAGGTGAATCTTCAATAGGTAAGGGGGAGAATCCTTATTAATATGGGTGTGTATGGTATGGAATGGGTAGTAACATACTAGGGTGATTTGATTTTTAATTTCTAGAATCTTACATGTTAGGGTTTAGGTAGAAATCTATGAAATTGATAAGATTTGACGTGTTGAATGGAATAGAATGAGTACTTTTATGTTAGGATGATGGGTTATTGATAAAATTGACAAGCATGATTGCTTGTGGTGATTTATGATGTTTCTTAGAAGAAGATTCGTGTGAATTCTAAGTAAAAAATGCAGAAAAATCATATTTTCAAAGTTTGAGTCGACTCAAACTGAAAGGGGGTCGGCGCGAGATAACCCGCCAGACAAGGAAGTGTTGTCACGCAATTTTGCATCGACTCATAGTTCTTTGCATCGACTCATACAACAAGTTTTCTGGCAGATTTTTTAACGGTCATAACTTTTGAACCGTAACTCTATTTTAGGTGCTGTTCGAATTGTTAGAAAGCTAACGAAATAAACTATAAGATAGAACTAGGTTTGTTTGCATTGGATGATTGGAATAATAGTTTGGATATTATTTGTTATATGTCATGAATGGATGATGAATAGAAATAACATGTTTGGGCTTTGTTTGCTACTCGTGATATGTGTGATTGATGAATGTTATATGATTGCATTGTGTTAATGATATATGTGTGTTTGTGCAACGGTGGATAATTCATTTTGATGGATTATTGTGATATGCAGTATGACTAAGATTTGGTGATAATCTTAATTTGTATATAATTGGTTATGTTTGCACATGCATGCATGGGGAGATTGAACTTCGGTTGGTTGCTTTGATCCTTATATGGAAATAGAGGTAATGAACTATATGTTCATATTGGTGGGCTTTGGTCTTGTCCGGATCAGAAGTGTGGCTGTAGTTCTAAATATTGAATCGGGAGCGAGGTGAACTTGATGTTCACGATGGTACCACATGCATGAGTCGCATTGAGTCGCATTGGAGTCACATTTGTTGTTACGTGATATTTTGCTTTGAATGCGTGATGTGTGTGATAATTGGTTCAACTGTGACTTTGGTGATCATTGCAATATATGTGATGATTGTGTGATTTGTTCTACTTGGATATAATTATCTTGGTACTTGTATTGGTGGAGCCATGTTATATAGATAATTATATGAAGTGTGATAAATTCTCGGAATGTATGCATGTTATATACATTGTTTATATTATAATGATGTGAATTCTCACCCTTTTGTTGTAATAATCTACTATGCGACATCGCGTAGGTACTGAGGATAGCGGTGATACTGCTAGGATTAGTCAGAAGAGCTAGATCCTTATTTACCTGTTTTATCCCTAGGTAGTGAGTCATTGCTCTGATCTATGTAACACATGGGGTTTTGAACTCATGTTTATTTGAAAGATATTGTTATTTCTCATATTTGAATTGTATGTTGAGAGTTTATGTTGAGTGGCCTCAGTGTCTAATGATTTTAGATGAGAATTTATGATTATAGTATGGGATATAATCATTATTATAATTATTATTATTTAAGTAAAGAATTATTTCGCTGTGATGTGCATGGTTTTGAAAACATGAAGTTTGAATACGTGTTATGATCATGACTAGTATGCATGTTTGAATTTCTTGAATATTTTGTGAATTCAAAATGTGACGCCCTCTTTGAGATGCATGTTATTTTACTCTGATTATGCTATTTATGCTATATCGGGTTAGGGGGTGTTACATTAGTGATATCAGAATAATGGTCGGTCAGATTGGCCAGGTTACTAATGATTTTATTCCCTGTTGTATTCGATACGTGTGTGAAACACTATCGATACTTGTTTGTTTCTTTTAACCACTTGGTTGCAAGAGTGAGTTTGAGGCAAGTGGGGGAGGAGTTTTCGCTTCCCCGAGTTGATTCAACTATGGAGTGTTGGTTCAGTATGCTGTTGATTGCAAGAGTGTGGATTTGAACTGATGTTTACAGCAACTGTTTGGCGAAGATAATTATTTTCTGGAACTTGAGAAAGAAGGAAATGGAGAAAAACGTTATAAACTTTAGAGAGATTGTTGGACATTATGCTCAGGTGATTTTGAGAAAGATGAAGGATGCTATTGCAATTGGGTAACAATGGTTTATGCCACCATTATGGTTGTCGGCTACCTATTGACAAATTGAGGAACTAATCACCCTTAATTGCTTGTTGATAGTAGACAAGATCATATTGGACTAGATAGGCTTATCTTGACATCTTGATAGTATGTAAAGTGAATGAGTCTGTGCAAGACGGTACCATGTTGTTTGCTTTGTTGACAATGTTGGATCTCAGCGAGAAGCAAACTATGGGTGAGTTGCCTATTGTCCATGATTTTCCTAAGGTGTTTTCTGAAGATGTAAGTGATTTGCTGCCAGAACGTGAGGTGGAGTTTACGATCGACTTAGTTCCTGGAACTAGTCCTGTTTCGATGGCTCTATATCAGATGTCAGCTTTTGAGTTGAAAGAGTTGAAGAGTCAACTTGAGGATTTACTTGAGAAGAAGTTTATTCGTCCGAGTGTGTCGCTGTGGGGTGCACCTGTTTTGTTGGTTAAGAAGGAAAAAGGTTCTATGGGGTTGTGTGTTGATTATAGACAACTAAACAAGGTGACTATTGAGAATAAGTATCCACTTATGAGGATTGATGATTTGATGGATCAGTTGGTTGGGGAAAATGTGTTTAGTAAGATTGATTTGAGGTTTTGGTATCATCAAATTAGTGTGATGGCTGAAGATATTCAAAAGACTTCTTTTAGGACAAGGTATGGTCATTATGAGTATTATGTAATATCGTTTAGTGTGACCAATGCACCTGGTGTATTTATGGAACATATGAACATGATTTTTCATGAGTATCTAGATCAATTTGTTGTTGTGTTCATTGATGAAATTTTGATCTATTCTAAGAGTGAAGAGGATCATGCTGAAAATTTGAGGATTGTGTTATCTATGTTGAAGGAGAAGCAATTGTATGCTAAACTTTATAAGTGTGAGTTTTGGTTTAAGGAAATGAGTTTCCTTGGACATGTGATTTAGAGTAAGGGTATTTCTGTTGATCCTGCAAAGATTGAGGTTGTGTCTCAATGGGAAGCTCTGAAATTTTTTTATGAGATTAGAAGTTTTCTTGGTTTGGCTGGTTATTATCGGAAGTTCATTGAAGGTTTTTCTAAGTTGGCGATTCCTTTGACGCAATTGACTAGGAAGTGTCAAGCTTTTATTTGGACTTCGCAGTGTGAAGCTAATTTTCAAGAGCTTAAGAGAAGGTTGATAACCGCTCCTATTTTAATTTTGCCGAATCCAACAGAACCTTTTGTGGTATATTGTGATGCTTCCTTGATGGGTTTAGGCGGTGTATTGATGTAGAATCGATAAGTGGTAGCTTATGCTTCCAGGCAACTTAAAGTTCATGAGAGGAATTATCCGACACATGATTTAGAGTTAGCTGTTCTAGTGTTTGTATTGAAACTTTAGAGGCATTATTTATTTGGATCGAGGTTCGATGTGTTTAGTGATCACAAAAGTTTGAAGTATCTGTTTGATCAGAAAGAGTTGAATATGAGACAAAGAAGATGGTTGGAATTCTTGAAGGATTACGATTTTGGTTTGAATTACCATCCGGGTAAAGTGAATGTTGTAGCTGATGCTTTGAGTAGGAAGTCTTTGTATATGTCGATGTTGATGGTGCAAGAGTTGGATTTACTTGAAAAATTTCGAGATTTGAGTTTGGTTTATGAAGAGACTCCTTCCGGTGTTAAGCTTGGTATGTTGAAGCTTACTAGTGGTATTCTTGACGAGATTCAAGAAGGATAAAAATATGATTTGAGATTAGTCGATTGATTGGCATGGAACAATCAAGGTCGAGGTGGTGATTTTTGGATTGATGAGAATGGTATCTTGAGATGTCGTGATAGAGTTTGTGTTCCAGATGTGGGAGATTTGAAGAAAAGAATTCTTGATGAAGGGCATCGTAGTGGTTTGAGTATTCATCCTGGAGTTACTAAGATGTATCAAGATTTGAGGAAATTATTTTGGTGGTCAGGTATGAAGAAAGATATCGCAGAGTTTGTGTACTCTTGTTTGATTTGTCAGAAGTCTAAGGTTGAACATCAGAAACCGTCTGGGTTGTTGCAACCGTTATCCATTCTTGAGTGAAAGTGGGATAACATTTCTATGGATTTTGTTTTGGGTTTCCCGAGGATTCTGAGTAACTGTGATGCTGTTTGGATCATTGTAGATAGATTGGCCAAATCAGCTCATTTTATTTCGATTAGGATGGATTATCCAATGGAGATATTTGCTAAGTTGTATATTGAGAAGGTTGTGAGTTTTCATGGTGTTCCGTCGAGTATTGTTTCTGATAGAGATCCGAGGTTTACTTCTAATTTTTGGGAAGGTCTACAAAGTGCTTTAGGTACGAAGTTGCGTTTGAGTTCGGCGTATCATCCGCAAATAGATGGTCAGACTGAGAGGATGATTCAATCACTTGAGGATATTTTGAGAGCTTGTGTTTTGGAGCAAGGAGGTGCTTGGGATAGTTACTTGCCTTTGATTGAGTTTACTTATAACAACAGTTTCCATTCGAGTATTGGAATGGCACCGTTTGAGGCTTTGTATGGACGAAGGTGTAGGACGCCTTTATGTTGGTATGAATCTGGTGAGACTACCGTGGTTGGAGCTGAGATAGTTCAACAGACTACAGATAAGATCAAGATGATTCGAGAAAAGATGGGGATTTGTCAGAGTCGTCAAAAGAGTTATCATGATAAGAGGAGGAAATTGCTTGAGTTTGAGAAGGATGAACATGTATTTCTGAGGGTTACTCCGGTAACTGGTGTTGGTAGAGCTTTAAATTCGCGTAAGTTGACGCCACATTTTATTGGTCCTTATCAGATTTCCGAGAAAGTAGGTGAAGTGGCATATAGGATTTCTTTTCCACCATCACTTGTTAATCTTCATGATGTGTTTCATGTATCTCAGTTGAGGAAATACATTGCAGATCCGTCCCATGTTGTCCAATTAGATGATGTGCAAGTAAGGGATAATTTGACCGTTGAGACATCACCTATGCAGATAGAGGATTGGGAAGTGAAGAAACTTCGAGGTAAAGAAATCGCTTTGGTAAAAGTGGTTTGAGAAGGACCGGCAGATGGTAATGTGACTTGGGAGCTTGAGAGTCAGATGAAGGATTCGTATCCTGAGTTGTTCGTTTGAGGTAATTTTCGAGGAAGAAAATCTTTTTAGTGGGGGAGAGTTGTAATATCCCGATTATTATTAGCTATTTAATTTAATTATTTATTTGGTGTTTTGATTATTTAATTATTATATAGTATGATAATTATTTAATTGTAGTATTTATGTGTTATTTAGGCTAATTGTGTTAATTAAGAGAGGAAGAACTAGTTGGGCCTAAATAGTGGTGACATAAGTAATAAGGGTGGTGTTAAATTGGTAAGCCCAATAAGAAATAAAAGATAGTAAGAGTTTTGGTGAGAGTAGAAAGATATCATTTTATTTGAAGAAGAGAAAAGAAGAACAAGAAGAGAAGAGAAGAAAGAGGAAGGAAGAAGAGGCAAAACCTATAGGTGAATCTTTAAGAGGTAAGGGGGATAATCCTTATTATTATGGGTGTGTATGACATGCAATGGGTAGTAACATGCTAGGGTGATTTGATTTTCAATTTCTAAAATCTTATATGTTAGGGTTTGGGTAGAAATCTATGAAATTGATAAGATTTGATGTGTTTAATAGAATAGAATGAGTACTTTTATGTTAGGATGATGAGTTATTGATAAAATTGACAAGAATGATTGCTTGTGGTGATTTATGGTGTTTCTTAGAAGAAGATTCGCGTGAATTCTAAGTAAAAAAATACAGAAAAAAAAAATCATATTTTTGAAGTTTGAGTTGACTCAAACTGAAAGGGGGTCAACGCGAGACAACCCGCCAGGCAAGGAAGTGTTGTCACGCAGTTTTGCGTCGACTCATAGTTCTTTACATCGACTCATACAACGAGTTTTCTGGCAGATTTTGTAACGGCCATAACTTTTGAACCGTAACTCCATTTTAGGCGCCGTTTAAATCGTTAAAAAGCTAACGAAATAAACTATAAGATAGAACTAAGTTTGTTGGCATTGGATGATTCGAATAATAGTTTGAATATTATTTTTTATGTGTCATGAATGGATGATGAATGGAAATAACATGTTTTGGCATTATTTGCTACTCGTGATATGTGTGATTGATGAATGTTATATGATTTCATTGTGTTGATGATATATGTGTGTTTGTGAAACGGTGGATAATTTATTTTGATGGATTATTGTGATATGCGGTATGGTTAAGGTTTGGTGATAATCTTAATTTGCCTATAATTGGTTATGTTTGCACATGCATGCATGGGGAGATTGAACTCCAGTTGGTTGCTTTGATCCTTATGTGGAAATAGAAGCGGTGAAATATATGTTCATATTGGTGGGATTTGGTCTTGTCGGGATTGGAAGCGTGGCTCTGATTCTAAATATTGAATTGGGAGTGAGGTGAACTCGATGTTCATGATGGTACCACACGCATGAGTCGCATTGGAGTCACATTTGTTGTTATGTGATGTTTTGCTTTGAATGCGTGATGTGTGTGATAATTGGTTCAACCGCGACTTTGGTGATCATTGCAATATATGTGATGATTGTGTGATTTGTTCTACTTGGATATAATTATTTTGGTACTTGTATTGGTGAAGCCATATTATATAGATAATTATATGAAGTGTGATGAATTCTCGGAATCTATGCGTGTTATATACATTGTTTATATTATATATATTCATAATGATGTGAATTCTCACCCTTCTGTTATAATGATGTTATATGCGACATTGCACATGTACCGAGGATAGCGGTGATACTGCCAGGATTAGCCAGAAGAGCTAGATCCTTATTTATCTGTTTTATCCCTAGGTAGTGAGTCATTGTTCTGGTCTATGTAACACGGGGGGTTTTGAACTCATGTTTATTTGAAAAGATATTGTTATTTCTCATATTTGAATTGTATGTTGAAAGTTTATGTTAAGTGGCCTCGGTGTCTAATGATTTTAGATCCATGACTTTTTATGAGAATTTATGATTATAGTATGGGATATAATAATTACTATAATCATTATTATTTGAGTAAAGAATTATTCCGCTGTGATGTGCATGTTTTGAAAACATGAAGTTTGAATACGTGATATAATCATGACTAGTATGCATGTTTGAATTTCTTGGATATTTTGTGAATTCAAAATGTGACGCCCTCTTTGAGATGCATGTTATTTTACTCTGATTATGCTATTTATACTATATGGGGTTAGGGGGCGTCACACGGTGGACCAGATTGTTGCAAAGCTTAATAGCTGGAAGAAGAATAACCTATCTTTTGCAAGGAGGATAAGTTTGGCGAAGAGTGTTTTAGAGGCAGTTCCTTTATATCCAATGATGACAAACAAGATCTCGAAGTCTTGTTTAGATGAGATGCATAAGATGTAAAGGGGTTTTATATGCCGTGATACAAGTGAACATAGAAAAATTCATGCTGTCAGTTGGGAGAACATACGTAACTGAATGAGCATGGTGGTCTAGGGCTTAGCAATTTAAATGACCTAAATGAGGCGTGCCTTATGAAGCTTGGGTGGAATATTTACACGAAAGCTGAAGACTGGTGGTGTAAAATTTTACGAAGCAAATATGGCTTGAATGACATTGGTGAGGATTTGCAGCCCAAAAGCACAAATTCACCTCTTTGGAAAGATATTTCAAAGAGTATTCAATATCTCATATCCCAGAAAACTTTAGAGGAGCGTTTGTGTGTGATCTAGTTGATATGCATGGAAATTGGAACTGGAGCATCCTCCAGTCTTGGCTTTCTCTAGATTGTTTGGATATGATCTGATCTTTCCTTCCTCAGCGGATAGGGCAGGAAACTGATGTTTATTATTTTGTAGGAACAGGCGGAATATAATTTCTCGATGAAGCTGAGTTTTAACAGTTTCTCAGGTTTTGACAATGAGGTAGCTGATACTACGTGGAGAAAAATATGGAAATTGAAGGCTCCAGAGAGATGCATAAGCTTTGTGTGGCTGCTAATGCATGATAGTCTGCTCACGAATTTTAGTAAAAGCTTGAAGGGTCTGGGGAGTGCTGCGTGTATTTGCTGTGGGAATGCGATGAAGACGGTTCTACATGCGTTACGAGACTGCAACAGGAACATGCGGCTATGGAAAAGTATCATTCCCAGTTGCATGATGAGAAACTTCTTTGAAGTAGATCTTAAGAATTAGATAAAGCTTAATATTAATTATTACGGTACTGGCATTAAGAATTGAAGTGGCTTATGGGCTATTGCGTGCCATTCTCTTTGAAATTGGAGAAATATGGAAATTCATGATGAAGAGTTTGTAAGACCTTCAGACCCTGTTAGTTATATTTTGTGCAGGAATCACGAGTATGATAGTGCAATGATGAGTTATAATCAGCCGACAGGAAGAGGGGAGAGAGTTGGTAGGGGTTTATGGAAGCCTCCACGGAATTCCATGGTCTAGCTCAATTCAGATGGAGCTCACAAAGAAGATCATTCGACTGGATGTGGTGGTGTCATAATGAATGAGTTGGGTTTATGGATAAGCGGTTTCTCCAAGTATTGGAAGGTGTGGTGCATTACTAGTCGAATAATGAGGAGTTTTTGAAGGGCTTAAGCTTATTAAGGAGTTAGGATTGCAAAGGGTAGAGATTAACGTGGACTCGATAGAGGTTGTCAACGCTATCGAGGAAGGATGCATTAATATGGTTGAGTGTTGCTATTCTAAAAGACATAAAAAGGTTGGATTTCGCATATTTACAGAGAACCTAATAGGTGTGCGGACATATTAGCATCTAAAGGTTGTCATATTTATGAAGAAGCCCCTCTATAAATTCAGGATAGTCTGATGTCTGATACTAAAGGGTTACAATTGAATTTAATTTCATTGTAGTTGTTTTTCTTTTTGGACTTCGACCTTTCTTTCTATAAAAAAATAGAAATTAAAGATGCACTTATCAAATTTTTAAAATATACATATTTTTAATCATTAGTAAATTTCTGATTTATTATAAAATAGTTTTTTTTTTAATTCTAAAATGTTAGTTTGATTTTTGTTTTTGTTTTAATACATTTATAAAATAAAAAATATTAGAATCAATAATAAACTTATTCTCATAAAAATTTTAATATAAAATTCCTTTTTTTTGGGAGACCTCGTCAATCTATTTAAAAATAATCAAACACATTAAATAAATTATATATTTATAATTATTTTTTATTTAAAAAAATAGAAATTAAAGCTACACTTATCATCATTTATAAAGTTCCTATTTTGAAGATCTCGTTAATCTATTTTTATCAATACCCTCTATTAAAATTAATGTGTACAATCATCAATTATATAATAATATTTCTTTTATATCATAATTTTTTCTATTGTATAGAATGTTTATTTAATTCAAAACTTTAATTCCTTAATTTATATCCATTATTGTTTAGTACTATTATCCTAAATATTTACATCTTTTATAATTATAAATTATTTAGTATCATAATCATTTTTTTATAAATAGATATTTAAATTGATTTATTTTCTTAATTGTATTCACAAATATAACTTAATTGTCATTTAAAATATGATCTTTTTAATTACAAATTATTATATATTTAATACTCTTATGATAATTAAAATAATATTTATTAATTATTTAATAATTTTTTGTTTCCTATATATTGATAACTTATAAATCTGTAGTACAAATATGTTTTTTTTAAAAATAATTTATATATAATTCATATATTGTACTAAAAATAACTTTTAAAATTCTCACAAAATGGACTAATGAGAAAAATTGGATTATACAAGAAACAAAGAAGAAATGGTGGAAAAGGATGATGTTGAAAATGGCAAGTGCAGAAAATATCTATGAAATATGGAAGACAAGAAATGCAACAATCTTCTCTCAGATAGGTACTAAGGCCAATTTAACAGACACTATTAAATACACCATAGTTATGCGAAGCACCATGCATGAATAATTTACCCAGAAAATGAATAGGTGTTGGCAAAAAAACAAAGGGCCGTATTGACTTCTATAGAGATAATGTAATTAAGTGTTTGTATCATACGCATTTATTCTATAAATGTTTATATATTATATATTTTTATAATAAAAAATAAAAGAAACCAATTTTATTTTCAGAGAAGTAAAAGTATAATTTTATAAATTATTTTGGAGAGCTTATATAAATATAAATTAAAACCAATTTATAAACATGTTATAAATTGTCTGAAAAAACTCTTTTAAAGAATATCATAATTTATAAATGCTCATATTAAACTAAATACAAAGAGCTGTAAATAATTTACATCTATTTACTTTAAATTTGCATAAGTTGGATACACTAAATGATAACTGGACTGATGTTGAATTAGTCGGAGTCACAAATAACTATTTGAGTATAAGTCTTGTATCAAAAGTGTATGCCCTTTTTCTATGTATTAGATGTCTTGTCCCATATTTAATAACTCGGTTTCCATACGAACATGTCCACACTTCAATAAATAACTCGATTTTGTTCTTATGGACATGTTGAGAATTGAGTCAGACTCTATCAATTTTGGGTGAGAATCCAACTGAAGAAATCCAAATGTATACAATCCCTAAAGAATGATGTATGTAAGAAAAAAATAGTTTACATAAGAGTCTAAAATGTACACAGTCCCTCAAGTATGAGGTACATAAGAGCGAAATGCTTTAGATGAGAGACCACAATATATGTAGTCCTTTAAGCTTGAGGTATGTAAGAGCAAAATAGTTTAGTATTATGTATGAGTGAGATGTTTATTCTTCTGTTGGAGGGAGATGTCTAGCCTTCTCTTGTGCCGAGATGTCTAGCCATGTGTAAGGGAAAAATGTCTAGTCTTCTGATGTTACTACCTGTTCATACATAAATCTATTGCCCGGGCTAAAAGAGATAAAAGGAAAGGCATGGTTGAAAGACCGAGAAAGGCAAGTGGGGAATCAGTTGGTTACCACCCGGGTCGAGATCATAAGGCCTAAGTCGGGTGTTGCGATCAGAGGGTCATGTAATCGACCATGGAAGAAGATGAAGAGGAAGCAGCCGGGCTCATACCCTGGATCCAGAGGTTACCCTAAGCCGGACCTTAATAGAGCTGTTACGCAATGGCTGATCCATTGATGGCGTAACCGTTCATTATTATACGATGGCGCACATTATGATAATAGCCATCATTAGCGATGACATACGTTACTTTCCTTTAAGGAAACTCAGTTACGTAAAATGGAAAGTCATAACAGTTACATGCGGTAATCAATGAGGTTCATGCACCCCTATGTATAGGGCTCCCGACTGAGGGGTAAGCAAGACACATTGCTTGAAGCTTACACATACTTGTGTAGGCCTTTGTATCCTTCAATATTATAAACAACATCCTCTCACTCGTTTAAGGTAACCCCTATCATCCTCCGAGTAGCTGGGAAGTCTCATATTTGGTGTTTAGCAAGAACACTACCTAAAGTCATGATTGGTTTTGTTGTGGTCATTTTTTTTGTCTTTTGAACTTTCTATTTACATTAGAGGCTTAGTTTTGGTTAGTTCTAATTCATGCTAAGTTATCGAGACTCACATAAAAACCAATTTATCATTAGCCTCTAGATTACTAAGCTTCTAGCATTAAGTGTGGTCACTTTTTTGTCTACCACTTATGTCCTCAAATAGATAACACTTTCCTATTTAAAATCACTTCAATCTCTACTTCTTAACATTTTTTTTTTTGCATTCCATGCTTAATCTTCTTCCTCTTTTTTGGTATTCCATTTGCTAACAAGTACATGTAATATATCGGCCATTTTTATTCTTTATCTATCCTTTTCTTAGTTATGATGTTTATTCATGAGTGTGATACGTCCGGGAAGGCCATAGACCCCAAGCTATTTTAGATAAAAGTGAATTGTGAAATAAATGCTCGGACACTTCAAAACATATAACCATAGAAATTGATTGGAAATTTATGGAGAAGGAGATGTTTGGATTTTCAATAGTTTGTCTAGCAATAATAACACTAATTTGGTGTCTTCTTCCTCAAGTTACATCGAATTCATCATGGAGATATCCAATCCTTCCTTAAGTTCCTTTTGTGATGAAGTAATGAGTTTGGATTCCTTTTTGTCTTGATGACCACTCAGTAGAGGCCTTTTGATTGGACTGGGAGTTGTCTAACACTGATAGCGAGGTCGACGTAATCTAGAGCCTTATGTTCAATGTAAGAGGATTTTCATGTGGCGACTTCCAGGGATGGATAATGAGTACTTCTATTTTATATAGGGTATTTGAAGACTTTGGAGTTGGTATCCTCTTCACTCTCTTTGAATTTGACGTTCTCCATATACTCAACATTACCCTTCCTAGTTACATTAAAATAGTTAGGAGTTTGTATGAGGATTTGTAATCCTCTACTTGGATATCGACCTCACACCCATGATTGTGATCTTAATTTCCTTTTACAAAACAAATGGTGTATCCCAAGGTGAATGAGATTTTGTAATGCCATCCCATGGTGGGCTATACATTCTCCTTATACCTTAGACCATAAGAATTAGAAGGATACATTTGTTAGGTTTAAATGTACTGCTTGGTTCCCTGAGGCTATTTACGAGGTAAATGGATCATATAGGTTTCCTCTCTATTGGTCATCTCTTTCTAACATAGGTTACCTTCCGACCAAACTTAGTGAAATGGAAAGGGAAACTGTTGATTTCTTGGAACAATTCACTACCATGTGGGTAAGAGATATGTTTAGATATGAGATAAATTACCCTATACTGATGAGTTTTTTTGGGTAGGATGTTCCTCTCTTGAGAGTTATTTTGTTTAATTTTTAGATGACTAAAACCAACCTATTTTTCTCTTTTATATCAATGATGATTCATGTTTCCGTGGATGAGACAAAGGCTATGATGAAGAGAGCTAAAGCTCGTAGGGCGAGGTTCACCATGTGCATCATAACAATCTTGTCGAGTTCCATACCCAAGTGACCAAGAATAGAAAAATGGTGTCGAGGGAAATGTTGCGGAGGGTATTATTATGCCTACGCTTACGCCTACTCTTATCACTGAGGGTGAGAAGTCACTACCAACCAAAAAATTAAGGGTGATTTTGGAAAAATGTCCATTAATGTGGATTTTGCTGCTTCTATTGATTTGGAAGTGGATTGTGTTATGACAGAAATTGATGGCGACCTCCCATAAGGCAATTCTTCTCTACCTATGATGCAAAGGAATTTTATTATC
This sequence comes from Vicia faba, assembly GCA_948472305.1. NCBI lineage: Eukaryota > Viridiplantae > Streptophyta > Magnoliopsida > Fabales > Fabaceae > Vicia > Vicia faba. Next base: position 14,621 of record CATIWC010000808.1, on the reverse strand, counting down.
TAAGCACAATTTTTGATGGGTTGACATTTCTTTATGATAATCTCAAAGCCAATGTAGATGTTGAGATGGAGATAGCCGGGAGCTCAACAAATGCTCAAGCTCATTACCACTTACTTGATAAGAAGTGTCATGATAAGGCAAGATTTATTAAAGGATTCTGACTTATCTTCCTAAAAAGAATTTGGCCTAATGGTCGAGCTGAAGAAGATGAAGGAAAAAAATAGGTTAACCAGGTCCTATTAAAATCGTCCAACAAGAGGATAAATACTCTTAAGAAGACTCTGAAAGATACCCTAACTACTCTCCATAAGGTGGAGCAAGATATATATTCCTTTTTAGGGGGCAAAAACTTTGGAGGCGTCTTTTTAAAACAAACGTGAGAAGATCACTGAAGTAAAGGCTGAAATGAGTAGTCTCAAGATAGATCTTGAAGATGCTATAATGAAGGGTATCCTTTCTGGAGATCAAGGATTTGAAAAGGATAAAGCTCAAGCTCTTTATCTTTATCCGTAACTCAACCTTAATTAGATGGACTTTTTCAAGGTTATAAGGGATGGTCGACTCGTAGAGGAAACTGATCCTAAGGTTGGTCAGAACCTGGAGGATAAGCCTGAGACAATAATTTATCGAGTAAGGAGGTTCCAATCGAGGGGATCATTATGGATAAGGAGAACCCTTTGGAGAAAAATATTATTGAGGCCGCCCCTAATACATAGGAATTTAGTTTTATATTTTGTGTTTTACTTTGTTTACCTATGTAATCAACTCTCTAAGTTAAATGATAATTTTTCAATTATAACTTTTATTTTATTCAATCATTATAATTTATTCTCCACATTTTTTTTCCTGTTGATACTTATTTAAATATCTATTCATTGCATAACCTTAGATTAATTTAAATCTTTATTCACTACATGAAAGTCTATCTGCCATATTGACGAGACCGCCAAATAAGCGTTGGAAACATTATGTTATAGTCGTAGAAAATCTTAGGTAGGGGAAATGAGAGGCTGGCATGTTCCTATTTAGAATTCTCTTAGGAGTGTTAAATAAATTCAAGGAAAGATCAGTGAGCTTCTACTTAATGCTCCCTTAAAAGTCATAAATAAATGCAAGGAGAGTTTGGTGGATTATTGTTTAGTGATCCTTTAAGAGTCTTAAATAAATTCAAGAAGATCATGATGGATTTATGCTTAGTGCTATCTTAGGAATCTTAAATAAATGCAAGGATATCCTAATGTGTTCTTTCTTGGTGCTCCCTTAGGAATATTTATGGCATATCTTTTATACTTGATTGAAGATATACAAAATTATTTCCAAACATTAAGGGTACCTCATTAAAAACCCCTAACCTTGCGATGAAAAGAGTGATACCTCAAGATGTTTATTTTATTTAGTAATATTCCATAATTATATATTATTCATCCTCTAAGGTTTTATTTAAAATATAATAGTGTCTCAGATTAATAATGTTTCAAGTTCTTGGAACCTCGCCGCCCTCAAAGTTCTCAAGCTTGTATGCTCCACATGATAATTTCTAAAGGTAGGGTCCTTAATAATTAGGACATATCTTGTCTTTCCTGTCCGTAATCATTACTTATTTTAGAACCAGGCCACCCTCATTTATTTCTTATGATTTCACATTAGTGTTGTACCTCCTTTTTGCTCTTTGCTTTGCTACGAATTTCTAAATCTAATCCATTTCTATAACTTTTTCTATTAAATCGGTTGAACTTTTAAGGTCAACTTGATTTTTCTCCTCATTAAAGTGCTCACATCACCCAATAGCATGTTGATCTCTACTAGAAGCATTTCGTTCGAACCATATACCATTTTAAAGGGGGTTTCCTTGGTTGATGAGTGAGGGGTCGTGTGATAGACCATAGTACTTGTAATACTCAATGATATCCTCAACATTCATGTTATATAATAAACATGACATTTAATATTTAAAGAATTACTTTATCGGATATAGGCTACCTCATGAAGTTGCTCAGCCCAAAGTCCTTTTGCATCAATCAACATTTTTTCTCATGCTAGGGTGTATGATCTTATTGGCCGACTTCGCTCGACTTTTCGCTTAGTGGTGTTCGACTGAGATAAAATTTGTCTAATTTTATAGATTCTTACAAAAAGTCGATCAATCAAGAGTCGGAAAATTGTGTCCTTTTGTTAGAGACGATTGTGTTTGGTAACTCGAATCTGCTAGTAATGTTTCACCAATGGAAGTGGCGTACAATATCTACGGTTCTCTTGGCCACTGCTTCAGCCTTAACCCATATGGTAAAATAATCGACCTGACAATAAGAAATTCAACTATCCGAAGGCCAATTGGAATGACCATAGTATATCCATATGAAATTCTGGCACTTGCAATACAAAGGTTAAGACTAATGTCTTAACACAAAAACACGATGTCGGGACAAATTTTATGAAATTTATTGACAGAAAACCTATTGTTGATTGTGCAAAAGACAAATTGCAAAAAATTAAATAGCATAATTAATTGTTAACCCAGTTCGGTGCAACGTCACCTACTCTAGGGGCTACCAAGCCAGGAAGGAAATCCACTATAATAATATTAATTTGAAGCCTAAACAATCCTCGTTTACAACTTCTCTCCTAATCACTACCTTGTGCAACTTCTACCTAGGAACCTACTAGATATCAGAACCCCCTTCCACTTTGAATCACCATAGTGATATACCTACAACCACAAACCTTGTGACTATACTTAAAACCCAAAAGAAGATTACACTTCTAATAAACAATACTTAATTTTGCTTAAAAGCTTCAACTAAGAATAATACTTAACTCTTTGCTTAAAAGTTGATGAGTGGGAATAATAGCTTGATAAACAAGCAACAAACAGTCAACTTAATGCATCAAAGATACATGAGTGACACACAAAGAATACAAACACTAAAAACCTAAGAGACTCCCAAAACCCAAAACCCTTATGCTGCACCCACAATTTGTTATTGTGAATGCTTGCTATTTTAGGTCTAACAAGTCCTTATTTATAGACTCTTGCAGTATAGGCTTGAATTCTTAAAATAGATCCAATCCACACGTTTAAAAAACAGCTGAAAGATCTTCTTATAAAATAGGAATAAATCTTTTTAAATCTTCCTAAAAAGTCTCCAAGATCCTCTTTAAAAAATCCAATTAAATCTGCATTTTGTTCCTAAATAATCTCCTTGAATTGCACATAATGATGAGGTATACCCAAAAGGATCTCATCAAATCAAATCCAATATGCCAAGAGATAAACAACAACATCGCCTGCTATACACAATCCAAGATGTCATGACATATGTCTTCGACATCTTGCTGAAACACATAATAATCAAATTGTTATGACAGCTGATGCAGATGTTACAACATCTTGCTCAACTTCAATATAGAACCATGTTTTACAAAAATTTATCCAATCATAAAACCATAGAACTAATAATCCCCCTCTTTGGAAATTTTGGCTAAAACAACCAAAACACAATAAACCTGGAGATATAAATAACAATCATAAAGATATGTCAGGATAATATGCAGTTACAAAAACAAGACCGTTACCCCCCATATTTTAAACAATCATTTCTCCCCCTCAATAGGAAGAACTCAAATCACCAAATATGAACTATCCAAGTTCACACATCAGAGGCAACAACAACATAAAATAAGCAAAAGATAAAACTAGCCTCACATCAGGATTTCCTCACATCAGACAAGATTACATAACACTTGATAAGACATCATGCATAAAAACTTCATTAGCAGCAGAACCATCATGACAAATTATCACACTCCCTCTTAACAATTGCATCTCGTAAGAAACCATAATCACTACTCTCTCCGTAGTAGTAGCACAATCCTATCAGTCTGCTACTTAACATGTTAAGTCATGTTTAATAACACCAGGACACACATAACATACCAACAATTTAGTCCCCCTTTTTAGCAAAAACTTGGCAAAAATAGAGTAAATGTAAATAAAAAATGGAAGCACACAGGCACAAAACACAAATGGAAGCACAAATATTGCACATATCCAATAAACACAGATGGAAGCACAAATTGGAAACACACAATAGCTAATGGAACCAAACAACTTCAACAAATCCAGGTAGTCTTCCATCTCTTGTCCCTGTCAAAGATCCTCCTGCACTCCTTGGTGCTGTCACCAGCCCTTTGTAGAGAGCCTTTGTCCCATCCAATAACAACTTGCTTAGGCTTCATAAGCATCAGAACATAGAGGAAAGATGCAGTATCAGTTGCACTCCTCTATAACTGTAATTACTATAACTCTTCAATAGTATAAGTTCCAATCCCACTACCTACAATAGTAAGTTGTTCCTTGTTGTTCATATACTCTAGAGTGATAACCTTTACTTCAGCGAGAATCTTGATATATTTCTTATGACTATCAAGATCCTTGTTCCATTCGTATTGAATGAAATATCTAAGATCATTCACGTCCTTACCAAATAATGTCATGACATCATATTTGACATTGTTATCCTTCAACATCTGGTCTATTCATACCAGTTGAGAACAACCTCTCCTTGTTCCAACATACTCAGAAATAATGGTATTTCCATAGGCAAAAATCATACTGTTTCTTTGATACAAATACCTACTGACCCACTGAGGCAATTCGAGTTTCTTATTTCTTGAATAGTAGAACACATCCTTGGTTCAAGTTTAGAAACAAGACATGAACTTGTAATGTATGCTCCATTTGAGTGTGTTGTATTGATCTCCTTGAGATGATCTGTTTGAACTCTAACTTCAAAGTTATCTAGATCAACACTTGTGGACTCACATATATCTTCTATTCCCGTCTTCTCAGTCTGCACAAAAGATGCTCCAAAATTGTCTTCGACATCCTTTTCCTTTTCAGGGAAAAAATCATCAATTATCACACTTGTGGATTCCCTAACATTTTTAGTTCTGGAGTTAAGCACTCTATTTGTAGAGTAACCCAAAAATATTCCTTCATTCCTTATGAGATTTTCCTTGCCTTTTTGATCTTTGTTCACTAAGACAAAGCATTTAATTCCAAAGGTATGAAAATGCTTGATTGTAGGCTTTCTTCCAGTCCATATCTCATATAGAGTAGTTAAAGTACCTCATCTCAACGTGACCCTATCATGAATGTAGCGAGCAATACACATAGCTTCAGCCCAAAACTCCAATGGTAATTTCTTGGTAGAGAGCATAACTCTGGATGATTCCTGTATAGCCCTAGTCTTTTGCTCAACAATTCCATTTTGAAAATAAGTCGTGGAATGAGAAAACTCATGACTAATACCTTCAGAATCACAAAATTCAGAAAATTTTGCATTCTCAAACTCCATTTCATGTTCACTTCTGACTTTCATAATCACACTCCTCTTTTCTTCTTGAATACTTAGACATAGGTTTTTGAATACTTAAAAAGAATGTGATTTTTATCTAAGAAAATTCATCCAAGTATATCCAGAATAATCATATATAACAACATAAACATACCTTTTTCTTCCCAGACTATCTATCTGTACATGTCCTATTATATCCATATGAATAAGTTCTAACACTTTGAAAGTAGTCTGATGTTGCAACATCGGGTGTGACGTAATGGTTTGCTTTCTAATTCCACACTTACCACATACTTTTCCTTCTCTAATCTTGAGATCTGGCATTCCCTTGATAGCTCCTTCAAATAAAATCTCCATCATTCCTCTTATATTAAGATGTCCAAGTTTCTGGTGCCATAACTTTACTTCTTTTTCATGAGTTATCAGAAATGTGGAAGAATAAGCAGTTATCTGAGATACCATAAATAAAAGTTGTCTTTAAATCTAATTACCTTCATTAGGATAGAATCCCTTTTATCTTTGACCAGTCATTCTGACTTTGAGAAGTAGACTAGCAGACCTTGGTCACGCAATTGACTAATGCTAATGAGATTAGCAGTTATTCCTTTCACATAAAGAACATCTTCTAAACTAGGAGAACCAACACACATCAACTTACCAACTCCTTTGATTTCACCATTAAACCCATCACCAAATCTTATAGATCCAGTGGGATGAGGCCTAATATTCACCAATAAATTCTGAACTCCTGTCATGTTCCTAGAGCACCCACTGTCAAAATACCAGTCTTCTCCATTTGAGTCTCTTAAGGAAGTATGGGCAATAAAGTTCATATCCCTATTTTCAACACTTCTCTTTTTGCTCATTTGATCAACCTTATAATGAACTGAATATTTTTGATCTCCATACAATTTATAACAGAAAAGCTTAATATGACCATGCTCACCACAATAATGACATATCCAAGTGGACAATTGAAATATGGATAAAGTTTCATCATGTCTCCCAGGATGCTATAACATGTTGTTAGACATGTTGATCATTCTCTTCCTATAATAAGGGAAGGACTTGTTCTCAAACATTCTTTCTAGTTTATTTTTAGACTAATAATCAACTTATATATCTCTATCCTCTTTTACCATATCAACTTTAATATTCATCTTCTTCAGAGACTCTGACATGTTATTAAGCTTGGAATTTAAGAGAGATACCTCACCTTGAAGATGTGAAACAATATATAAAAGCTTCTTCTTTTCATTCTCCAATTCAACCATGATCTTTCCATGTTCTTCTACTGTCTTAAGGCTTTATTTACACCTATCACATGTGTCCTTATAGGATACATCAAGGTGTTAATAGATGACACTTTCATCATAAGCTTCCACTTCATCTTCACATCTTCCATAAAGATCCAACACAAGTTTTGTAGATTCATTGTTAGCCTCATCTTCAAATTCATCATCATCATACCAAGACACACTAAAGCCATTTTTCTGCCTCTTAAGAAAAGCGAGACATTCTGGTTTGGTGTGACCAAAACCTTCACACTCATAACATTGAATGCCTTTGCTTTGATTGGTATTTTCTTCAGGTCTGGTATTCTTTTGAAAATCATCATCACTCCTGATGTCAGATGAAATGTTCTTGACATTTAGTCTTCCTCTTTTGTCCATCCTTTTTAGAATTATGTTGAATTTCTTTCCAAGTAACACAGTAGTATTGGACAGACCTTCATCAGTATCTAAATCAACATGGCCTTCTTCATATTCAGCATTAGAAACAAAAGCTATGCTCTTGTTCCTTTTCTCAGGCTTGTCATTAATGTCCAACTCAAAGATTTGAAGTGAACCAACAAGTTCATAAACACTCATGTTGGTGATGTCATGACCCTCTTCAATGGTTGTTACCTTCATGTCAAATTTCCTAGGTAGAGACATAAGAACCTTTCTAACATGCTTTTTCTTCTGACATCTTTTTCCCCAAGGCACTAGATGCATTATCTATTTCAAGAATCTTCATATGATATTTCTGAATGGTCTCATCATCATTCATCTTGAGATTCTAAAATTTAGAAGTTAGAAGCTAGAGTCTTGACATCTTTACTTTAGATGTATCTTCATGAGTTGTCTTGAGAATTTCCTAAGCATCATTTGCTATAATGCAAGTATTAATCATCCTGAAAACATTCTTGTCTAGTCCATTGAATAAATCATTCAGAGCCTTTGAACTTCCAAGAGCTAATTTATCATTCTCATCATTCCAATCTTCCTCTGGATTTAATGACACATTGCCATCTTTTTCTGTATCAACATGATGTTTCCATCCTTTCAAAATAACCTTCCAAGCCTTTCTATCCATGGACTTTAAAAAAGCCACCATTCTAACCTTCCACCAATCATAATTGGAACAATCTAACAAAGGTGGTCTATTGTTGTATCCTCCTTCTTTATCCATAGTACCCGAAAATAGTCTCCCTGGAGCTCACCCAATAGACAAAACATGGTGCCTACTCTGATGCCAATTGAAATTCTGGCCCTTGCAATACAAAGGTCAAGACTAATATCTTAATACAGAAACACGATGTCAAGACAAATGTTATGACATCTGTTGACAGAAAACTGCTGTTGATTATGCAGAAAGGTAAATTGCAGAAAGTTAAATAACACAATCAATTGTTAACCCAGTCCAGTGCAACGTCACCTACTCTGGGGGCAACCAAGCCAGGAAGGAAATCTAACATGATAATATTAGTTTGAAGCCTATACAGTCCCATTTTACAACTTCTCTCCTAATCACTACCTTGTGCAACTTCTACCTAGGAACCTCATAGATATGAGAACCCCCTATCACTTCAAATCATCACAATGATATACCTACAGCCACAAACCTTGTGACTAGACTTAAAACCCAAAAGAAGATTACACTTACAATAGATAATACTTAGTTTTGCTTAAAAGCTTCAACTAAGAACAATACTCAACTCTTTGCTTAAAAGCTCATGAGTGAGAATACTAGCTTGATAAATAAGAAACAAACAATCAACTCAATGCATCAAAGATACATGAATGACACACAAAGAACACAAACACTAAAAACCTAAAATACTCCCAAAACCCCAAACCCTTATGTTGCAGCCACAATTTGTTGTTGTGAATGCTTTCTATTTTAGGTCTAGAAAGTTCTTATTTATAGGCTCTTGCAGTATGGGCTTGAACTCTTCAAATAGATCCAATCTTCACGTTTAAAAACAACTGCAAGATCTTCTCATAAAATAGGAACAAATCTTTTTAAATCTTCCTAAAAAGGCTCCAAGATCCTCTTTAAGAAATCCAATTAAATCTGCACTTTGTTCCTAAATAATCTCCTTGACATGTGCATAATGATGAGGTATATCCAAAAGGATCTCATCAAATCAAATCCAATCTGCCGAGATATAAACAACAGTCGCGCCTGATGTACACAATCCAAGATATCATGACATATGTCTTCGATATCTTGCTGAAACACATACCAGTCAAACTGTTATGACAGTTGATGCAGATGTTACAACATCTTACTCAACATTAATATATAACCATGTTTTACCAAAATTTATCCATCGTAAAATCATGGAACTAACACCACCCTCTCTAATAGAAAGGCCATGGTAAAATCACCAAATGTAGGACCTCGATAGGGTTATAAATGAAATTTGAGAATCTTTGGAACTTATCACATAATTTAAATAACTCGACAATGTCTCTTTTCATCTCTATCCAATAGTACCTAAATTTCAAAATCTTGTTCGTGTGTGCTCTTCCCCTTATGTGGCTTCCACAAATGTTTTCATGTACTCACATTATTACTAAACCAGCTCCCCATCTTCCAAGAATCTCAACATAGGCATGGAACACCCCATCTTATTGAGCTTATCCTCTACCATGGAATATCTAGATGACAATCTCCTTATCCTCTATTCTTCTACTTTGTGTTTTGGTAGTTGTTCATTCATCAAGTATTTGATGATGGGCGATATCCAACTTTCGCTAACATCTAACACCATCATTTTATCTTCTAAACTCTCTTATATCAAAATTTTATTAAGACCTATTTTCTTCGTATTGAGGATCTTTGGCAACAAATCAACATGAGTATTTTCTTCTCGGGGAATGTGAACTATCTCAAAAGATTGGAAATATTTTGCCATCTCTAGAACCTTCTGTGAATATTTCGATAACAAAGGCTCTTTTGTTTGAAAATCTCCCATGATTTGGTTAGTGACCAACTAGGAGTCACTCCTTACCCAGAGGTTGGTGGCCCCTACTTCCTGGTCCAATTTCATTCCTAAAGCTAAAGCTTCATACTCTAGTTATTTGTTGTTGACCTTGTAGCCATTATATAGTAACTGCTCTAATAATACCTTGCAAGTGCTTGTTCAAGTTCAAATGTATGTTGTATTTTCTCACATACGACAAAGTATCTTTTAAGTCTCTGTCATTCATGCTTCCCTTTATACGGGGTTTTGAAGACCATGTCATCAATGCATACTTTCAAGTTCTAACATATTTGCTCGAAAAAGACAATTTCCATTAGTCTCTGGTACGCTGCCCCCCGTTTGTTGCAATTGGTCATAAATGTTATTTTTAGTGCATCAATAGGCTTCATCCTCATCTGATTATAACTTGAATATACATCCATGAAACTCACTACTCGAAACCACGAGGCTTCATCAATTGGCTTGCCAATACTTAATAGTGGATATAGATCTTTGGTACATGCTTTGTTGAGGTTGGTGAAATCTATGCAAATTCACCATTAGCCACATTTCTTCTTTACCATAATGATGTTGGCTTTCCAGACTGGGTATTTGATCTCTTGAATGAAGCTGACCCTTTTCCATTTCATCTCCTCCTCATATATGGTTGTTCTCTTATCTTCCACTTCCATGTGTTTCCTTTGAGAGACATGCTTGAATTCGAGCTTAAAGGCTAAATGATGACACATAATAACTGGAACTATTACATGCATATTAACTGGCACCATGTAAATAGATTAACATTCTTTTGAAGCATCTGCGTAATATTAGTTTCCTGCTCTTCATATAACATGATTCCTATCTGTGTATTTTGATGGCTTTTAGGGCTTATTTGGACGGTATTCAACTCCCTCACGGGTGTCATCCCATCTCCAAATGTAGTTGACTTTGGGTGAGTCAGAAAAACAAGATGACTCTGCGCTGCCTTCTTTCTCATCTTCAGACTGTCTATGTAGCACCTTCTTTAGAACTCCTGATCGCCCTTTTTTCTGGATGAGCTGGATTCTCGACCTATGGTGAAGCCTAAAAAATCATGTTCAAAAAGTGTGGTGTGTCTGGTCGGGCTCATGACTCTCCTCGATACTTCGAATCCTTCGAGGTCTGTGAGTTCTTTCTTTAGCTTCTATTCACGAAGAGGTTATTCTTTATGAATATCGAGCATTTCCCTGCATACACATATGCGAGCGATCTTTCTGAATTAGCTTTCAATCTCTAGTTTTAGGTGATGATAGTCGTCAATATGATGACCAAGTACCATGTGATCTTGCACCATTTAGGGGTGTGGGGTTCAAGAATGATTTTTACGTGGTAGACATCTCGAAGGATCCCCTCACTCCTTGTATTTAGTGGAGTGAAGCATTCTATGGGTTTCCATACGGGCTTGAAAGTAGCTTTCTCATAGAACAATATTATATTCTAATTTCTATGATGTTTGGATGCCTCTAGTTTACCGCCTCACTCTTTCGCCTTCCTGGTTCTTTTATCTACATTACTTTCATCTCCTTTGATGTAGCATTCAAGCGTGACCATGATCTCTTCCATTGAGGATGCTGACTTTTGCACTAGGGATTCTTTGAAGTGCCCCTACCTTGAGGCCATTCTAGAAAGTTCTTACAAACATTTCTTGATGTTGATGGGTGACCTTAATGGAATTTTTGTTGCAATAGTCCAAATATTCTCTTAACCACTCAGAATGGCCTTGGCGAACATTAAAAGGCTCGTGGTGGAGACCTTCCTATGTTTGATGGTCGAGAATTGTTAGACCATCTTCCTTTCCTGGTCCTGATAGTTGGTTATAGAGAACCTTAAGAGGCTCATATACCATTCGAGGGTTACTTATTTGAGGGAGTATGTTGCCCCGATAATTGCCATTAGTGTATTGTTAACAATGATGAGCTCATGAGAATCACTTTTTCCATCGAATATCGTTAGGGAGGGCGATTTGAATTTGTCAAGGCCCCGTGCTTCCTAGATCTGTGCCGCTAAAGGCTGTGGATTCACAAGGTCTTGCTGCTCGTCTCGTGTTGGATGTGATTGTTGTTGTAGATCACATACATTTTCTTGTAAAGTATCATTCTAACAACACATTTCCTCCACAATGGAGAGCATTTCTACTATGACGACTTGATCATTGTCGTTGTTGCTGGGGTCACCCTTACCATGATAGGACGATAAGAGGCTAATATTATATTTGGTTGTGTGGTTCGAACTAGTTTTACTGGACCTCACCGTGGGTATCAAATGTACATGATAGATACACTAATTAATAACTCTACTCGTGTTGAGCTGGTCAGAGTCACAAATGACTATTTCAGTATAAATCGTATCAAAAGTATCTATTCCTTTTCCTCTGTTAGTATCCCTTATATAGTCATAATGTCTTGTCCCATATTTAAGGATTATACAAATAATTTAATAGCCATTATTATCATTGCTCCTTTATCTGTTTTCACTCATTATGATCATTAATCCGCTTTAAATATATTGTCAGATTCTTTCCGTGTTGGTATTAGATTGATCGTATTGATTTGAACCGTTTATTGCCTTAACTAGATTTTATCTTTATTGACGAGTTAAAAATTAGAGATTTTAACTTGCCACTCCTACACTTATACTTGACACCCTCCATTTTATATGCTTTTACCATTAAACCCTTTTAAAAAAATATAAGTTTTACTGGAAATTTAGAGTGTACCGAAAATTTTGAAAAAATACTAGAATATTTTGAAATTTATGGAATTTTTAAAAAATTATCAAAAATTTCAGTATATTTGAAATTTCTGGTACAGTACAGAAAACTTTAATATTTTTCGAAATTTCTGGTATAATATAGAAATTTTCAGTATTTTTGAATTTTCCGTTAATATAAAACAATTTTTAAAAAAAAAAAAATTATATCAAAAATTTGAAATACCAAAAATTTCATATGAAGTATCCAAAATTTTGTTATTTCCTATTGAAAATTTCCTGAGTATCAAAAATTTCATTGCCTATATCAAATATTTCGTCAAGAAATTATTTCAATCTCATTAAAGATATTTCTGAAATAATAAAAATTAGGAGATACAAGATTCAATCGTGTATGATTTGAGTGAGAACCCGATCCAAAAAAACCATAACTGACGAAAACAGAATAAGGTGAAGTGTGAAAGTGGAACACAACGTGTGGGTTAAGTATTAGACATAAGTTAATAAGCAATACTATAATTACTATCTGTACGTCACATCATGTCGATGGAACTAGAAGTACCACAATCCAACAAAACAAAACACCTAAAACAGAATCATAAACACGAGCTTTGGGCGAAGATGCTTTTCATGCACTATTGTCCTTATTAAGCTTCTCTTATATAATAAGCCTCTCTCTCACGTGAAACCCAATAACACTCACAAATGGATGCAAACATGATCACACATAACATGAGCCTAACACCAACTTTAGCTCCTTGGAACCTAAGACTCAAACCAAAACCCACTTTTGTAGTTGGAGTTCTTGCACGTCCTACAGAAGAAACATCAAGCAAAACTCATGTATACAAAGATAATTGGTTTGATAAATTAGCCATAAACCATTTATCAAAAAGTGTTCAAGCCGCAACAGGTAATAATTCATTTTGAGTGGAATTTGTATTTTTTATTTTATTGCTGATGAATTGTGATGAGTTTTGAATCATGTGCAGGAATCAGTAATGATAAGAGTGGTTTTGATAGCCTTGTTGAGGCAGCTACTGTGGCTTCAAAGAAATTTAGTCCTATTCAACAGCAAGAAGTTGTTTTAGATGCACTTGACAGAGCCTTTCCAAAGCCAATACTTTCGGTGGTGAGTTCTTTTCAATTTTGTCTGATCTTCTTGTGCTTTCTCGTGTTTCATGACTTTTTCAAGTTTCAAACTATTAATGATTATTGTTGAAATTTAAGTAGGAATGATTAACTCCTAGACCTACAAGCAGAGGAAAAGTTAGATATATAAGAGAAATAACATATGTTCTCTTTGCTTAGGCTATACTTACATATCATAAAATAGCGTGAGCTTGAGCGAATGTAACAAAATGATGCAAAGTGAAATGAATTTTTCATTCTATTGTTTGAAAATTTAAGGATAGAACAATGCAAATTCTTCTTCCCGCTTAAATCGAAAGGGAAGAAATATAGTGGTAAGTGATGAAAATGAAATATAATGAATTCATATCATTCTATTCTGCTCAGTGCTATCCGATTTCAAATGATCAAAATAATAAAATATCACTGAATTCTATCTCATAACGTTGTATCCGATTTTAAATGATCTAAATAATAAAATACTATCTCTATCTCAAAATAATTGTCTTTCTAATCTCAAAAAGTTGTCTCAAAATAGTAGTTTCTTTATTTTTCTAATACAATTATAATTAACTTTTACCAATTTTATCTCTTGTATACACTCTTTTCAAATATGACAATATAATACAACTAATAATAATAAAAGATAATTTTATAAAAATGTTACTTTTATTGACTCAATCATTAATTTTTTTAATCTTCGTATAACAACCTTAAACGACTACTACCTCCGGTTCTATTTATAAAAAAAAATTTATTTTTTAAATATATTGAATAAATAATATATCTAGACAGTATATTGTCCAGATATATTATTTATTCAATATATCTAAAAAATAATTTTTTCCTTATAAATAATATAAGAGAAAGTATTATTTTGAGATGGAAAGAGTATTACTCAATTCCATCTCATACCGTTTGTTCCATCCTATTCCATCACTTGGAATATAAACTTTATATAGTGGAATATAAAAGAAAGTTTAATGATTAAAAAAGACATTTTTCGTCCCGTTCAAATCGAAAGAGAATAAATATAATGATAAATAACGGAATAGAACAAAATTCATACAACTCTATTCCAATTTTAAATAATATAAATAATAAAATATCAATCCATTTCATTCTGCTTTTCTCTGACTAATTCTATCAAT